>CAXKVI010000004.1:73687127-73798062 GCA_964058755.1 Campiglossa producta
AGGGGGGTACCGGCACAAGTGTGAATCAAGGCCATCAGCTCCTTGTCCCTCACACTATGTGCACTGTTTGTCGGCACAGAATATATGCGTCCAGAGTGCCATCGGTCAAGTGCAATTCCTGCCTTGGCCAATGTCACCTGCGGATATGCTCAGGGCTCGCAAACAGAAATCTATGGACTGATGCGTATGTTGCGCCGTGTTGTCGAGCTGTGCAGCCCACATTGCCGACAAATTCTACCTCGTTTCCCAACGAGCGGAGTTTGGCGCCTTCAGGACTGCGACGACGATCACGGACTAGCATATTACCTCCACGGCGAGCGCACCAGTCCCTGACTCCCAGAGTGACCATTGCCTCTCCCCCGCATTTCAAAATAATGCAATTAAACTGCAATGGTATAACTGGCAAGATTGTGGAGATCACCAAGTTTATGCAGCAAAACTCCATCAAAATTGCTGCAATCCAGGAGACTAAACTTGGCACCCACTCGGATCTCAGAGCGAGTGGTGGCTACCACATTCTCCGGCATGATCGTACGGACGGTGGGGGTGGTCTTGCGTTCATCATCCACCAAACCGTGCGGTATAGGGAATTTGCATTCAACACCGACCAAGAGGACATACCCCTAGAGCGACAGGGTATTGTCATTTCAGCTGGAGGTGTTGATCTCGAGCTGATAAACATCTACATACCTCCCGTCACCTGTTGTCCCAGAAGTTATCGCCCTGATTTAAGCGATTTCCTACGGGGCGATAACCGTGTCATTATGGGCGATTTTAATGCACACCATGACATGTGGCATTCACGCCATTCTGCTGACGGCAGAGGACGGGAAATAGCCGAGCAAATTGACGCTTCCACATTCTGCGCGGTGAACACGGACGCCCCCACGAGGATGGCAGTAAATTGCAGTAGCTCCCCGGACATAACAATTGTTAGTCCGGGTCTAATAAACTGCATAAACTAGCGCCCAATGGTGGCTTTGGCATCAGATCACCTGCCAATCATCCTGTCCGTTGATCGTGCCCCGGATTTCACCACCTCTGAGAAGAGATCCTACGTAAACTTCAGGAGGGCTGACTGGGTTGGCTTTACTGAGTTTACTGAGAGCTCCTTTGGTGCTCTTCCCATACCGACTGACGTACGCCAAGGTGAAAAGGAAATACGTAAGGTCATAAATAGAGCTGCAGCCCTTTTTATACCAGCTGGGAGAATACAAAATATACGGCCAAACTTCCCAACTGAAGCTGCAGCCCTGGCCAATGAACGTGACCATATACGTAGCATCGATCCCGCAGACCCACAGATCAGTGGTCTCAACGCGGAAATCAGACGGTTGGTAGATGAACACAAACATGCCAAATGGGAGGAGCATCTGAGGTCTTGTAACCTCTCTACCGGTGTTGGAAAATTATGGTCCACAGTCAAATCCCTGTCAAATTCGACGGGCCCACCAAAAAACGTAGACATCACCTTTGGTGATAAGACGTTTAGTGACCCGAAGAAAAGTGCAACGGCTTTTTGCCGACAGTTTGTACCACACCCTGCACAGGACAGGGACAGACGTAGGATCTTCAGGTGTGCGCATAAACACAAAAACAATGCCCCCGTTTCCATCACCGCTACAGAGGTTCGAGTGGCCATCAGGAAAGCCAAAAACTCTAAAGCTATGGGCCCTGACGACATAGCCATGGTGCATTTAAAACACATCGGCGAAGAGGGAGTAAAATACCTCACTACCGTCAACAACATCTGCTCTAAATGCCATTAACACTCAGATAACTGACGGACTCAACCAGAAAAGCCCTCATCACAGGACGGTTCTAGTTGCTCTTGACCTGTCTCAAGCTTTTGACACAGTAAATCATGGACAACTGGTATCCGATTTGGAAGATTCATCGCTCCCCCCCTGTCTTAAGCGTTGGTCCGCCAATTATCTGAGTGGTCGTCAATCGTCTGTAGTTTTCAGAAACAAAAAATCAAAACCGAGAAAGATTAAACAAGGGGTACCGCATGGTGGTGTCCTTTCCCCGCTTCTGTTTAATCTTTATATTTCGAGGCTTCCTTCCCCACCAGATGGAGTCTCGATTGTTTCTTACGCAGACGATTATACGATCCTGGCTTCTGGCACTTCCGTTGATGAGCTATGCTCCAGGATCAATGGTTATCTCCCCTCTCTTGTTTAGTTTTTCACTGTCCGGAGCCTGACATTGTCGCCAACGAAGTCCTCGGCGACACTATTCACGACCTGGACGGCGCAAGTTGGCATGGAGTTAGAAATCTACGTAGGCGATCAAAAATTACCTACTGTCTCTCACCCCAAAATCTTAGGGGTAACTTTCGACCCCATGCACAAATTCGCTGCTCATTCAACCGCAATTGTCTCTAAGCTACAAAGCCGCAACAAAATTCTCAAGTCGCTAGCCGGCAGCACTTGGGGTAAAGACAAAGAAACGTTGCTGGCAACCTATAAAGCAATTGGTCGGCCGATCCTGAATTACGCGTAGCCGATATGGTCGCCGGGGCTTGCTGACACCTCGCGTTGCGGCTGAGGAGCGTCATCTTCCTCGAGAGACAAGGGTCACTCTGGCTCAATTACGCTCTGGATACTGTAGCAGGTTAAACTCCTACTTATCCAGACTAGACCTTGACGTGCCGAATGAATGTCCGGCATGCGGCTCGTCACCCCATAATACCAACCATTTATTTATCTGCTCTTCGGAGCCCACTCTTCTAACACCCATCTTCCTCTGGTCCAACCCTGTCGAAACTGCAAGTTTCCTAGGACTCCCGTTAGAAGAAATTGATGACAATTTAGGTTAAGGAAAAGTACACGCTGGGCAGGGCTACACTTCGTTACAACAACAACAATATGTTGCGTATGAAGTCACGTTCATTGGCCAAGGCTGCGGCCTCAGCTGGGAAGTTAGGCCTGATATTTTCTATTCTACCAGCTGGTATAAAACGGGCTGTAGCCTTTTTAATGACCTCACGTATGTTACGCTCGCCGACGTGTACATCAGTGGGAATGGGAAGATCACCAAAGGAGCTCTCCGTGAATTCCAAAAAGCCGACCAATTAGCCTTTTTGAAATTCACGTATGTTCTTTTCTCCGAAGTAATGAAATCCGTGGCACGATCGACGGACAGGATGATAGGCAGGTGGTCGGATGACAAGGCCACCATAGATTGCCAGTTTATGCTGTTAATTAATACCGGGCTAACAATAGTTAGATTCGGGGAGCTACTGCAGTTAACAGCCATCCTAGTTGAGGTGTCTCCGTTCACAGTACAGAAAGAGGAAGTGTCAATTTGCTCGGCTAATTCCCGTCCTCTGCCGTCCACAGAAAGGTGTGAATGCCACATGTCATGATGGGCATTAAAAGCGCCCATGATGATACGGTTATCGCCACAAAGAAACGCCCTAAGGTCAGGACGATAACTTCTGGGACAGCAGGTGACGGGAGGAATATATATATTGATTAGCTCGAGATCAACACCTCCAGCTTGTATAACTATACACTGGCACTCTAAGGGTTAGTCTCTTTGGTCAGTGTTGATATCAAATTCCCTATACTGCACTGTATGGTGGACAAGTAACGCGAGACCTCCCCGCCGTCCGTGCGGTCATGCCGGAGAACGTGGTAGCCTCCACTCAATCGGAGATTCGAGTGGGGGCCAAGTTTTGTCTCCTGGATTGCAGCAATTTTGATTTTATGTAGCTGCATAAAAGTGGTTATCTCCGCTATCTTGCCGGTCAAGCCGTTGCAGTTAAATTGCAACAATTTAAATTGCGAAGGAGAGGCAATGGTAACTCTGAGAGTTAAAGACTGATGTGTATGCCTAGATGGTGGTAGGCTATGTCGCGATATTGATCTCCGTAGCAGTCCTGAAGCCGGCGGATTTCGTTCATTATTAGATAAGTGTACATCCGTTGGCGTTGAGGGCTGCACAACTCGACAGCAAGGCGCGACGAACACATCAGTCCAGAGATTTCTGTTTGCGAGCCCAGAACATATGCGTAGGTGACATAGGCCTAGGCAGGAGTTGCACTTGACCGAGGCCACAGACGCATATATCCTATGCCGACATACAGTGCACGAAGAGTGAGGGACCAGAAGTTGATGGACTTGACTTGCATTCGTGCCGGAAGAAATTGGTAAAGGGTTTAGAGACGGGGGCTGACACTCAGTAGTGCTAAAAGCATCAACTGATGTGCTACGAAGAAAGTAGCCATGAGTGGATGCTTGAGATGTTGATGTACTAGGAAACAAGCTACAGCCGGGAACACACATGTTCTGCTGGGCAATATAAGTATTGCGGGTCGTGGAGACTTGATTTATAGGGGGCGATAAAGCAACATTTGAGCATCGCTTGATTCGGGACGTCCTAGGACGTGAACAGCAGGGCGCCACAAAACTTTTGTAGAAACTAGTGGGCCGGTGTGTTTTAGGATCTAGTCCGGAGCAACTAGATTTATGTAACCAACCTTTGCATGATGCACACTGTACTGAGTGTGATCGTCTTGTATATATTTTCTTCCGACAAACGCAGCAGAACCATTCTCTTGGGCCAGGATTTGGCTCAATGCCAGCCCGGATCAAGAGAATAAGGAGCAGCCGTGCTGCAAGGGACTGTTCCGGGGTGACAATAGGTAAGGGAATCGTGACGCGTTAGACAGGGTCACCTCGAAATGTATTGCTCTTGGCCGAGTCATTATAAAAAAAAACAACCCGGGTCGTTTCGGTACGAAGGGTAATGTACCAGTACAAATACCGTTCTCGTAGAACCGGCAATACGTGAAACGAAACAAATAGATGATACGGCTTTCGGGTAATTGCTATAGTTCGGCAGATATTTCTATCGTAAGTGCAGGACTATTGAACAACACCAATTGGCGACCCATACTCACGTTGGCGTCTGACCATCTCCCAATAGTCATTACCATCGAACGACCGTCGCACTTTATTACACCTGAGCATGGTACATACATTAACTTTACCAAGGGGGACTGGGACAGTTTTCAGACATATACGGACGAATCCTTGGCTGCTCTATCCATTCCTACGGACGTACCCAAAGGCGAACGAGACTTCCGCAACATCATTGACTTGGCCTCTAAACGCTTCATTCCTGCGGGTCGAATATCCCAATTAAGACCAAATTTCCCCGCGGAGGCAGCGGCCATGGCTAGAGAAAGAGATGAAGTGCGAAGTCTCAATCCCGCAGACCCCCGTATAAGGGATCTCAACGCGGAAATTCGTAGGTTGGTCGATAAACATAAACTGGCCAAATGGAAACAACACCCAGAGCAATGCAACCTCTCTGATGGTGTTGGCAATTTATGGACTACGGTCAAAGCTCTATCTAATCCAACGCAACACAAGGATAAAGTAGATATTACATTCGGTGACAGGGTGAAGAAGGACCCTAGGGGATGTGCGAACTCCTTCTGTAGACAATTTGTACTACATTCCCCGCCCGATAGAGCTAGACGTAGAACCATGCGACAGGCGCGTAAATACAAAAACCAAAACACGCCCATTGTCACCACTGCCTCAGATGCTGAAACATCTAGGCCAGGAGGGACACAAATACTTAGCGGCTCTATTCAGTCTTTCACTGAACACTTTCGTCATTCCTGAAATATGGAAAAAGGCGAGAGTGGTTCCACTACTAAAACCTAGAAAGCCGGCAAACATAGGCGATTCATATCGCCCTATATCACTTTTGTCGCCGGTAGTGAAGACGCTAGAGTCCATTTTGCTCCCGTATTATACTGCAAATCTGCACCTGGCTAGTCATCAACATGGCTTCCGTAAGCTGCACAGCACCACCACCGCACTCAATGCCATTACAACGCAAATAAATAGCGGCCTAAATCAAAACCAACCAAATCACAGGACTGTGTTAGTGGCACTTGACCTGTCGAAAGCTTTTGACACGGTCAACCATGCCACTCTCATACAAGATCTCTTCGAAACACAGATACCTGATGGATTAAAGAGATGGACCGCTAATTATTTGAATGGACGGCAGGCGCCGGTTAACTTAGAAACGCAACATCAAAACCTAGACGTATTAGACAGGGGGTGCCACAGGGTGGTGTCCTATCCCCGACACTGTTTAACTTCTATCTATCGAAGATGCCCCCACCGCAATGGTCTCAAAGGTACGTGGTCGCAACAAGATCCTCAAGTCACTTGCCGGCAGTACTTGGGGAAAAGACAAAGAAACGTTGCTGACTACATATAAGGCCATTGGCCGACCAGTCTTTGACTATGCTGCATCCATATGGTCGCCTAAAGTACATAACACCAACTGGACGAAGTTACAAGTCTACCAAAATACTGCCATTAGGACTGCTACGGGATGTCTCCTCATGTCTTCCCTGTCTCACCTCCATCAGGAGGCAAAACTGCTCAATGTAAAAGAGCATGCGGAAATGCTGAGCAGGCAATTCCTTCTGAACTGCCACAAGCCAGCACATCCAAACCGTCATCTTTTGGACATAGATCCGCACCGAGAGACATAAGGAAACATCTCCGTAAGCATTATGATGAGATCCGGCATCATATTACCTTTGATCTGCAAAATCATAAGCGGGCTCTAACCGACATCCACACCGATTCGGTAGACACTTTTGTCGGATCTCTACCTGTGAATCCTGAAGAAGAACGCACCTTACCAAGGGAGACAAGAGTCACCTTGACACAGCTTTGGTCTGGATATAGTGTAAGGTTAAACTCCTACTTATCCAGACTTAATGATACAATCTCAAACACATGCCCTGCATGTGGTAGGACCCCCCATGATACTCTACATCTCTTCAATTGTTCATCTGAACCTACTCTTCTAACCCCTCTGTCCCTCTGGACAAACCCTGTTGAAACTGCACGTTTCCTTGGAATCCCTTTAGAAGAGCTTGATGAAGATCTTCGGAATGATCATACACTCTAGACAGGGCAATGCATTGTTAACAACAACAACAACAACAACAACATGCTATGAGCACTCCCGAGCTTCAGCGCCTGCCTTCAAACCTTCCACTAACTTCTTCATACCTAAGCGCTCTTTATCCCGAAGAACCTGCTTGGTCGTACCTTGCCTGGCAAGTTCGTCTGCCTTACAGTTTCCCTCAATGTCCCTGTGTCCCGGGACCCATGTGAGGTTCACGCGGTTCTGTTGGGCCATCCTTGAAGAGATCGACGACAGCTGAGCGTCAGTTCAGAGTTGAACGAATAAAAGCCAAGAGCTTTGAAGGCCGCCTGGCTGTCGCTGAAAATAACGATGTCCTCGCCGATAGCTCGTTTACTTATCCAAATCGCGGTTGTTGTTGTTGTTGTTGTTGTTAACAACAAAACACTCCCCGAAGGTTTTGGGAGTGATGCCGAAGTTGACAGTCCTTGGCCGGATATGACCCCGGTACGCTGCGGTACTCCCTTGCGGTACTGCCCGACTGTCGCGGTATCCAAGGTTGCTGAGACTTCAGCCTGGAAGACGCTGCAGTGATCAGGTAGTCTGAAGGAGAGCTCAAATTCCAGATCCCTTGAATAAACCCCTCCTCCAACTCTGCTGTCTAGCTTCGAGCCGTCAGTGTAAACAGAAATGCCGCCATTAGTAGCGGGGCAGCGATCCATCCTCTCCCATTCTTCCCTGCTGGGAATGTTTGTTTTGAAACAGCTGTCTCCGACAGTTGTGGCCGCATATCGATCTGTGCTCAGGGGGAGAAAACTGTAAGATCCTAGAATACTGGAGTGTCCAGTTGTGCTTGCGCCCCAGCCAGGTCATGTATTAAAATCAGAACAAAATATTAGGGGGGCCGGGCACTTCCCAAACAAACTTTTTTCTTCAAGGTGAATATCTCTAAGGGCCACTTGCATAAAAGCCGATTAAGCCTAATCGGTGATTAACTTGACAGCTAACCATACAAAATACGTCAATTAAACTCCGGTTAGTCGTTATCAGCTTTTATGCAAGCGGCCCTAAAAGGGTTTAAGGTAGGGACCTGGAAATTGGTACAGAGCTATATGATAACAACACCATTCTCACCCATACAATCGCGGGTTAACCAAAAAGGGGGCGTGGCACCTCCCATAGGAATGAAATACTTCATAGTCGGTATCTCTGGAAGTATTTAGGTTAAACCCCTGAAATTTGGCAAGGGGTCTTATGAGATCGATTCCCACCACCTCCAAAAAAACTGGGGATAACGAAAAAGGGGGCGTGGAACCTCCCATACAAATGAAATACTTCATAGTCGATATCTCTGGAAGTATTCATGTTAGACCACTGAAATTTGGTAAGGGGTTATATGAGATCGATCCCTACCACCTCCAAAAAAACTGGGGATAACAAAAAAGGGGGCGTGGCACCTCCCATACGAATGAAATACTTCATAGTCCATATCTCTGGAAGTACTTATGTTAGACCACTCAAACGTGGTAAGAGGTTAGATGAGATCGATCCCTACCACCTCCAAAAAAACTGGGGATAACGAAAAAAGTGGTGTGGCACCTCCCATGCGAATGAAATACTTCATAGTCCATATCTCTGGAAGTATTTAGGTTAGACCACTGAAGTTTGGTAAGGGGTTATATGAGATCGATCCCTACCACCTCCAAAAAAACTGGGGATAACGAAAAAAGTGGTGTGGCACCTCCCATGCGAATGAAATACTTCATAGTCGGTATCTCTGGAAGTATTTAGGTTAAACCCCTGAAATTTGGCAAGGGGTCTTATGAGATCGATTCCCACCACCTCCAAAAAAACTGGGGATAACGAAAAAGGGGGCGTGGAACCTCCCATACAAATGAAATACTTCATAGTCGATATCTCTGGAAGTATTCATGTTAGACCACTGAAATTTGGTAAGGGGTTATATGAGATCGATCCCTACCACCTCCAAAAAAACTGGGGATAACAAAAAAGGGGGCGTGGCACCTCCCATACGAATGAAATACTTCATAGTCCATATCTCTGGAAGTACTTATGTTAGACCACTCAAACGTGGTAAGAGGTTAGATGAGATCGATCCCTACCACCTCCAAAAAAACTGGGGATAACGAAAAAAGTGGTGTGGCACCTCCCATGCGAATGAAATACTTCATAGTCCATATCTCTGGAAGTATTTAGGTTAGACCACTGAAGTTTGGTAAGGGGTTATATGAGATCGATCCCTACCACCTCCAAAAAAACTGGGTAACGAAAAAGGGAGCGTGGCACCTCCCATACGAATGAAATACTTCATAGTCCATATATCAAAAGTATTTAGGTTAGACCATTGAAATTTCATGAGGAGTTAAATAAGATTAATCCCATATGGTCGCCTAATGTACATAACACCAACTGGACGAAGTTACAAGTCTGCCAAAATACTGCCATCAGAACTGCTACGGGATGTCTCCTCATGTCTTCCGAGTCTCACCTCCATCAGGAGGCAAAACTGCTCAATGTAAAAGAACATGCGGAAATGCTGAGCAGGCAATTCCTTCTGAACTGCCACAGGCCAGCACATCCAAACCGTCATCTTTTGGACATAGATCCGCCCCCGAGAGACATAAGGAGACATCTCCGTAAGCATTATGATGAGATCCGGCATCATATTACCTTGCCGTTTGCTCTGCAGAATCATAAGCGGGCTCTAACCGACATCCACACCGAGTCGGTAGACACTTTTGTCGCATCTCTACCTGTGAATCCCGTTCTGAACAGTCCTCCACCGGATATTGCTGAAGAAGAACGCACCTTACCAAGGGAGACAAGAGTGACCTTGGCACAGCTTAGGTCTGGATATAGTGTAAGGTTAAACTCCTACTTATCCAGACTTAATGATACATGCCCTGCATGTGGTAGGACCCCCCATGATACTCTACATCTCTTCAATTGTTCATCTGAACCTACTCTTCTAACCCCTCTGTCCCTCTGGACAAACCCTGTTGAAACTGCACGTTTCCTTGGACTCCCCTTAGAAGAGCTTGATGAAGATCTTCGGAATGATCATACACTCTAGACAGGGCAATGCATTGTTAACAACAACAACAACAACAACAAGAATCCCTATCATCTCCAAAAAAACTGGAGATAAAGAAAATGGGCGCGTGGCACCTCCCTTACGAAGGAAACATTTCATAGTCCATATTCCTGCAAGTATTTATGTTAGACCACTGAAATTTGATGAGGGTTTATATGTGATCGTTCCCTAACACCTCCCAAAAAACTAGAGTTAACGAAAAAGGGGCGTGGACCTCCCATACGAATGACATACTTCATAGTCCATATCTCTGGAAGTATTTAGGTTAGACCACTGAAATTTTGTGAGGAGTTATATAAGATCAATCCCTGCCACCTCAATTTTCAGCAAAAAATGTCGTATTAATATTGAAAATAATCAAATAAACAGGGTTCACGATAAATTGATATGAAAGTTGCTGAATCAACATTAGCATGTATTACATTGTCATATTAATTTCTCATGTTAATAGCACATTACTTCGAAAAGGTAATTATGTAAACAACCGGCTTCACGTTAAATTGATAAAAAACTTGTTGAACCAACATTAGATTTGTTTCTTGAAATCTCCAGCAAAGAACTGTCAGCAGAAGAGAGTCTTGTAAAAAGCTGTCAAAATCTCATTTTTGCTAGTTTCATCTCTCTTCTGCTAGTTTTTCGCCGAACAGGAGCCAGCAGAAATTCTCCAGCAGAACAGCTGTTCTGACAATTGACAAATGAAAATAAATTTTTTTCGCAGCACATTAAATTGCGAATTTTTCAATCTTTGGACAATTACTGCGTATATATCGGATTAAACCTTACAAAATATTAAGAAAATTGAATGCCTTATATACCTTCAGTATTTCCCATTCCTGTAACTGCGCCTGCAGGATTATATTGGTCTCCTAAACGAGCCACATTACGTTGGTCCAATGGACATTGGGCTTCGGCGCTTTGCTATTCAAATATACGGAATTATTGAAGATTTGGTATTTATTGTATGTACTTACTTCATTTGCTGGTAAATAACTCATAGTTTTCAAAATATTCGTAATAAATTTTAAATTTCATAAAAATATGCAATCAATTTTTATTTTGCCATATGTCACAATCAGCTGTTTGTTACTTGCTAGTTTTTGCTGGACGAAAAATCTCCAGCAGCAACTTGCAGCGAACTTGCAGCGAATTGGCGCTCTTTCTCTCAATTAAATGTCAAAAAGCTGCTGGATTCGCTGCTAATTTTTTCAGAAAACACTTTTCTAGGAATAATTATTCATAATTATTCATAATTAGCAGAAAAGAAACAAAGCTATTAGTAATCATGTCACTGTCATATCAATTTCTCATGTTAATATACATTTCGACAACATATACGTATAAAAACGGTTAATCTCACATTTGTAAAACATTCTCATGTTAAAATGGCATAAATTGACATTTATCATGTTCACAACACATTTCGAAACCCTGCTTTTCACGTAAAAATGATATGACAATATACTAGCATTTGTATAATTGTTTCATTCTAAAATGAAATGAACCGCGTTACAGTTGACACTCAAGTTCGGGCGTGATAGGAATTTACGTATATAAACAAAAATAATAGGGGTCTTCTCTCTAAATTTTTTTCATAAAGAACATAGGAAATTTACACACTATTGTCAAAATTGGAATTTCATGAAACATCAAAATGTAACCCCCTGTTTTTAAAAAAACAGTTTAGTTCAGCCAACCAAAACAAATGTATTAAAACAAAGTCCCTGCCTAATAGCACAGTTGAAAACAGAATGTTTCTTCGCTAGTAGTCAATGGGCAAGAACACCAACGAACAAATCGAAGGAAAACTCTAGTTAAGCCAACATACAAATATGCCTAGTGGTTAGACTGCCGGGACTACAAGTTGAAGCAACCGAGATCAAAGCCCGCTCGGAAGCAAAACTCTTCTAGTAAAAATCATTACGAATTAGTCCGATGATCGCTTTCGCCAGCGTGAAATCTATATATATATAAATGAAATGGTGTTCAGCCGTCACGCTAAAACTCGAAAACGGCTGAACCAAATCATACACTTCCTTTTACCCCTGCGGGTTAGGGATTTAGAATATGCCCGAGGTAGGCATACCGGTCGTAAGAGGCGACTATTATGCACATAGGTAATTGACGTGCAACTCGACGGTTGATCTACGGATATGATGCCTTTCACCTCTCATTACCCATCTTCTCCTTCCTCACGGATGGAGGGATGACATGACCTAGAAGGTTCCACTGGTCATACCAAATCACTACCACGACAGTCGGGCAGTACCGCAAGGGAGTACCGCAGCGTACCGGGGTCATATCCGGCCAAGGACTGTCAACTTCGGCATCACTCCCCAAAACCTTCGGGGAGTGTTTTGCTGTTAACAACAACAACAACACCATATACTTCCTTTGGGGGTTTGTATATTATTACCACGCGCAGGTCATGTATTAGGTTAGGTTAGGTTCAAGTGGCTGCCGCAGAGGCACACTTAGGCCAGTTTTGAAAGGCCCGTACTGATACCACCAACACAAGGAAAGTCAGTCCCGGGACACGGCCATATGGAAAATCCCTGAGTTGTGGGGATTTTCCACATAGAGGAATCCCGGGACTGACACTCCTAAACCGACAACGTTACTCCTCCTCGAACCACTTAGATGACTTTATGAAGGCCATCAAGTCCTTTATGTCCAGTTCCGCGATCTGGCTTAGGCTATCCAGGAACGGAACTCCCAAAAAGCGCGTTCTCGGGCCGCTTAAAGCCGGGCAGTTGCAGATGAGGTGCTTCACCGTTTCCTCTTCCTGTTGTTGTTGTTGTTAACAACAAAACACTCCCCGAAGGTTTTGGGGAGTGATGCCGAAGTTGCCAGTCCTTGGCCGGATATGACCCCGGTACGCTGCGGTGCTCCCTTGCGGTACTGCCCGACTGTTGTGGTAGCGATTTGGTATGACCAGTGGAACCTTCTAGGTCATGGCATCCCTCCATCCATGAGGAAGGAGAAGATGGGTAATGAGAGGTGAGAGGCATCATATCCGTAGATCAACCATCGAGTTAGCACGTCAATTACCTATGTGCATATTAGTCGCCTCTTACGACCGGTATGCCTACCTCGGGCATATTCTAAACCCCTAACCCGCAGGGGTTTGCAGCTCCTACAGCATCGTCGGTAGGGCACACCTAGCCTTTAAGGCAGTGCCCAGTTAGAACACCTATTAATATGGAAATTTCTCTCCTTCTTAGGGCGTGAATGCCTCTAGATATTTTATGATCCCATTTTGGCCAGGTTTATTTGGATGTCCGGCACCCTGGGGATTGTTGCCACCTTTCTTTGGCTTGACGGAGTGTGTGCTCCTTCAGCATAAGCTTGCATGTGGCAAACGGCATACCTAAGCGCTCTTTATCCCGAAGAACCTGCTTGGTCGTACCTTGCCTGGCAAGTTCGTCTGCCTTACAGTTTCTCTCAATGTCCCTGTGTCCCGGGACCCATGTGAGGTTCACGCGGTTCTGTTGGGCCATCCTTGAAGAGATCGACGACAGCTGAGCGTCAGTTCAGAGTTGAACGAATAAAAGCCAAGAGCTTTGAAGGCCGCCTGGCTGTCGCTGAAAATAACGATGTCCTCGCCGATAGTGCGTTTACTTATCCAAATCGCGGTATCCAATATTGCTGAGACTTCAGCCTGGAAGACGCTGCAGTGATCAGGTAGTCTGAAGGAGAGATCAAATTCCAGATCCCTTGAATAAACCCCTCCTCCAACTCTGCTGTCTAGCTTCGAGCCGTCAGTCTAAACAGAAATGCCGCCATTAGTAGCGGGGCAGCGATCCATCCTCTCCCATTCTTTCCTGCTGGGAATGTTTGTTTTGAAACAGCTGTCTCCGACTGTTGTGGCCGCATATCGATCTGTGCTCAGGGGGGGAAAACTGTAAGATCCTAGAATACTGGAGTGTCCAGTTGTGCTGCGCCCCAGCCAGGTCATGTATTAAAATCAGAACAAAATATTAGGGGGGCCGGGCACCTCCCAAAAAAACTTTTTTCTTCAAGGTGAATATCTCTAAAAGGGTTTAAGGTAGGGACCTGGAAATTGGTACAGAGCTATATGATAACAACACCATTCTCACCCATATAATCGCGGGTTAACCAAAAAGGGGGCGTGGCACCTCCCATAGGAATGAAATACTTCATAGTCGGTATCTCTGGAAGTATTTAGGTTAAACCCCTGAAATTTGGCAAGGGGTCTTATGAGATCGATTCCCACCACCTCCAAAAAAACTGGGGATAACGAAAAAGGGGGCGTGGCACCTCCCATACAAACGAAATACTTCATAGTCGATATCTCTGGAAGTATTCATGTTAGACCACTGAAATTTGGTAAGGGGTTATATGAGATCGATCCCTACCACCTCCAAAAAAACTGGGGATAACAAAAAAGGGGGCGTGGCACCTCCCATACGAATGAAATACTTCATAGTCCATATCTCTGGAAGTACTTACGTTAGACCACTCAAACGTGGTAAGAGGTTAGATGAGATAGATCCCTACCCAGGGCCGTCGACAGGATTTCCGGGCCCGGGGGGATCGAAATTTCCGGGCCCCCTATATGAAGTATTTTTTTTTTAGTGAACTCATTTTTTATTTAAAAGTAATACATGTATACAAGAAGGTTTTATACATATGTGGCTAAACTTATAAATTAACTTTTCTTGATTTTTTGGCGGCGAAATTCCGAATTAAAGCATTGTAGTCTAGTTGCCTTGCTAAACGAGATTCTATACAAAGAGTAGCTAGCCCAGAAACACGATCTTGTGCAGAGCACGAGCGCTGAAAGTTCTTTATCCTCGCAAGAACACTAAATGAGCGCTCAGCACCAGCAACTGTGACAGGTATTGTGCAAAATAAACGCAGCGCGATACAAATATTTGGAAAAAGCGTTTGTAAATCCTGAGAAAAAATTGCATTCAACAAATTGAATGGTGTAAGGGCTATTTCAAAATTAGTTTCGTATATGTGTTTCAAATGGATTATTTCATCTTCTAAACCCTTTTTAACGTCAAATTCATGTACTTTCACAAAAATCGTTGCATAATTTCGAAGTTCGTCTTCTTCCATCGTTGGGAATTGCCATAAAAAAGCAAATGTTGTATTCAGCTTTTTCATGCCTTCAAATCGACGAGAAATTCCTGAAATCACTGAATCCACTATGACTAAAAATGTGTTCCTTTTGAAATCAGTTATCGCATCTCGTTGATGTTCATCTGAAGATATTCGGAGTCTGTTCTTTCTGGTTAAAGGGAAGGATGTTGAAACATCTAATCCGCTGACTACGTTCTCACATTCACGCAAAATGCTGTCCCATTGGTTACGAATGACTTGTAAATCTGAGAGTAAGCTGTCAAGATTTTTTACTTCAATATCGACAGTGACGTCTGTGCCTTGTAGAATAACGCTTCTTTCATTGATGGAGCTCAAAATCTTGCACCAAATCGACGACATGAGGATACACTCAAACTTGGTTATGTACATTAGGACTCCGTTTATATCACTCCTAGTTTCTGTAGTCAAATCGAATTTAGTTAATTCTTCTAGAGCGTTTTGCAATCCTTTGAGATGTTTTGCAAAGGGTTTGACTGCGTCGATTCTTGCAGACCATCTTGTGTCTGAGAGTTTGTGAAGTGAACCTGGTATATGTTTTTTGAGAATTTCCCAACGTTTTGCACTACTGCTGAATATGTTAAAACACTTTTGAACCACTCCGAAAAACGTGATTGAGGCTGTACAACATTCTGCAGCTACGACACCGCACAAGTTCAGACTGTGAGCGGCGCAGGGCGAATAAACGGCTTTCGGATTTTTCTTGATAATATGACTTTGTGCACCATTAATTTCACCTTTCATGTTACTACCGTTGTCATATCCCTGCGCACAACATTCTTTCAAAGGAATGTTATATTTTTCCAGAGTATCACAAATCAAATTGGCGATTTCTGCTCCAGTTTTTTTAGTGTAATCGACGAAACACAGAAATCGTTCTTGGATAGTAAAAGTCTTTTTCAAAGAGTTAAAATTAAGGTATCGCAAAACAAAAGTGTTTTTCTCGTCATTACTCGTATCGGTCGTAGCATCGACGATAATAGAAAAGTATTTGGCCTTCTTTCTTTCTTCTAATATTACTGAAATTACGTGTTGAGCACAAATATCTCATTCTGAATAGATGCAGAAAGATAATGGCCTTGGAGACGTTTGTGTTCTTGTTGAGCGAATCTAACTTTTTCCAAATGCTCGCGAAGTATTGGATCGTAATAGCTGATGTGCTCCAGGATACCCAAAAAATTACCGTTGTTTGGTTCTCCTACAAGATTGCTTCCACCTCTCAAAGCTAATCCTCTTTCACCAAGGAAAATAATGGTGTGCAGAATCCGCTGTAAGATTTCTTGCCATTTTTTAGTTTTGCTGATAATATGCTCATCAAGAAGTGTATCAAGTGAGCTGTCATTCTGGATACGACGTTGCGTTGAGCGCCATTGAAGGAAGCACTGAACGTGATCGGGGTTTCTTTCGTGTCCTGGCAGTTTGTCATACAATTTTTTCCATGATTGATGTTTCGAATATCCTTCTGGACTACAAAGCTTAGAACTATTTAGCTTATTAGTATTTAGTAATCGACAAGGTAAACAGTAAAATGCATCCATGCTGCTACTCCATACCAACCAATCGCGATTGACGATTTCACCATTAGGGAAGGTTATGTATAGGAGCGAGAGCGGAAATGGCTCATTTAATCGATCACGTGGAAAAAAAGCAGGCATTTTCGCGTGACCACGACGAACGACTTCGTTTACTATATCGGGCGGCACAAACTCGGTTTTTAAGGTTCCAATATCGTAATCGTAGAGATAATCGTTTTGTGATGCGTCTGGTGAATTTGTTTTTATAGCCTTATCTTCTCCGTCAGAAATTGGCTCTTTTTCAATTATTTCTGTAGAACAGTCTTTAGAGTTAATGGTTTTTTCGGGATTCTCAGTTTTTCTCATAGCTTCAGTTATATTTCCCGAAGAATCGGAAGCGCTTATATTAACACTGGAACTGGCTGTAGAAGTCATAAGCTGCAAATCTCTCTCAGGTGTTCGATCGTGGCTAATATCAGTAGTATTATTCTGTGTCGTCGATTTTCCCGGCATTTGAGTTGCCGAAACTAAATCCAAAAAGGGTTTTTTGTTTTTTTGCCATTTCTTTTTCATTTTTTTTCTTCTGTTCTCGTTCTTTTCGCTTTTGAGCTCCAGATTTGTGGCGATACATTATGAGTTCAGACTGAAAATGTTAGTTAGTTTAACAAACAATCAATAAATACAGTATAATGTGGGTTTGAGCCTAAATTTTAAATTTTTTTGTACTACATACATGACCAAACCAAATATGGTTTCAAATTTAAACTAGACCAGTTTTCAAGAAAATTCGTTAAGTGAATAGGGTTTAAATTTTAAACCAGTAATTTTTTAACAATTTTTTAAAGAAAAAATAATATTTTGTCCGTTGGCTGGGCCTCGAACCAAGACTCCCCGCAGCATGCCGGTCTGCTCTACCACTGAGCTACATCGCACACATAAATTTTGTGGGCAAAATTCAATCTTGAATAAGCTTTCAAAAATAAATGAAAACAAAACAAAAATTTTAAACAAAAAAGTTTTAATTTTAAACCGAAAAAATAAATAAAAAAATTAAAATATTCCAAAAAAAGTTTAAAAAAATCGCTTAAACTTTAGACGGGCTTAAAATTTAGGCTCATTTTTTTAACCGTGTAGTTGGCCACTCATATTTACTTCATACTTCAAAAAATTATTTCTGTCATAATAAGTATAAAGAATAACGATACTAAAAAATGATCTCTATAATTATGGAGATATTGCAAAATCAATTAATAAATTTGTAGAAAAGTGGGCGGTGTCACGGTATATAAAATTTTCATTTGACAATTTCTGAATGTATTTAGATATACATATGTAAGCTTTAATAAAGATTTGCACAATTAAAGAAAATTAAGCTGGGTGGGGCACTTACCTGGTTTATAAATAAATCAAATAAAAATAATTTCACTTTCACTTTCTGCTTAAGTTCTGTCTTCACTCACTAAAAACACACTAATTACTCCACTTGCAGCATACTGAGCTGATAAACACACTCAATTAATTTTCCTTAAAAAATCAAATTTCCAAGGAAATCTACGTTTGAATTCTAAACTATCAAAAATATGATGCTGAAATATCGCGGAATTTATGTACACGGTTGCCAAAGGCCTAAAAGAGAAGATTACCAAGCTGTTGAAAAAAAAACCAAAAAATTACCAAGATGTTCAAAACGCAGGTTTATTGTGTTAACAAAGAAAATAACAATTTAAAAAATATATTTTACTTCGTATGCTTCACATATCAGCTTTTAACTTTAATTCAACGATATCGGCATTACAACATAAAATAACTTTTTTCAAATTATAAACACATCTGCACAATGAAAACTGTTAAATAATTGGAGACACTTCTTTCTAGCGTCACATATTTTTCTGTCAAAATACAAAATTATATGCCCTTTTTATTCAAAGCCGTCTCATACTTGCTACGAAAAAGTTTCAATGCAAGAGCAAAAACAAACTTGACAAGCGAGTAAAATTCTTAGCAATCATATGCAAAGATTCTTAACTCGAAGCGACTTATTCTTAATGAATTTCAAAAAACTCCATATTTTCAAATAAGGGGTTTTGGTTCGTTAAGGATACATTTGTAGTTCAGCTTTATGGTATTGATAGTATGAAATTCAAAATTATTTCGTAACCTAGTTTTAAATAAGCTTAGTTCGAAAAATTTCCGTTCCGCAGTAGCTGAGCTGTGTGAAAAGATTATTAAATAAACGACAAAAAAAACCACCTACTTTGGTACTTAATTACAGAATTTGGCAACAGTGTGCGATTTGATTCGAAATAACGACGAAGCTAGTTTGTGCACTTTTTATCTTGTTTATCTTATTTTATCTGTTTAGTTTATATATTTACCGGAAACAAAGTAAAAAAAAGCGTAGACACAAACTACGGTCGGAAACTCGGATAGATTGTATGGTTGCTATTGGAATAAGAAGTCATTGTATGGTGAGAATATTCAAATATTGCGTGGTGGAATTGCGATTTATAGGGCAAGCATGAACGAATATGGGACAAGTGGTGTACAAAAATAATCGAATTATGCGGCGCTGTTAATTTTTTCCGAGTTATTCAAATTCCCGGGCCCCTAAAAAATGCCGGGCCTGGGGGGTTTCCCCCTCTCAAAAGTATTTAGGTTATACCACTGAAATTTCATGAGGAGTTAAATAAGATTAATCCCTATCATCTCCAAAAAAACTGGAGATAAAGAAAAAGGGCGCGTGGCACCTCCCTTACGAAGGAAACATTTCATAGTCCATATTCCTGCAAGTATTTATGTTAGACCACTGAAATTTGATGAGGGTTTATATGTGATCGTTCCCTAACACCTCCCAAAAATCTCGAGTTAACGAAATGGGGGCGTGGCCCTTCCATACGAATGAAATACTTCATAGTCCATATCTCTGGAAGTATTTAGGTTAGACCACTGAAATTTTGTGAGGAAAGGGAGCGTGGTTCCTCCTATACGAAGGAGATAGGGATATGGATTAAAATAGGTATAGGGATCGGGTTAGAAAAACATGAAGGGAAATAAATTTGTGGCAGCTAGTAGTACTATAACTATAGCGTGTAATGTTGTTTGTAGAATTTCTTTGAGTTTTTCTTCAAAACAAAAAACAACAATTCAACATGAAGTTTCAATAGGAATTATTATCCCGGTCTATAGCTCACAAAAATGCTTACTTATATGTAAAAATGCAAGACCATTAAAACAAAAAACCAGCAAAAATAATTAACATAAAAACAATTTTAAAAGTAAAGTGAAAACAGCAAAGCCTGTAGGAATTGGTGCTAATGGAGAAATTAAGGCACCAAATTCATTTGAAAATTCATCTGTATTATATTTACGAAGGGGCAACTGTAATAAGATATAAGAACTTTTATTTCCTGTGAAATGCATAATAAAAATACAGCTTGTCTAGAAAGTAATTTTATGTGCTTCTAAAAATGTTAATAAATAATAATATAATATTTAAAAAAAGTTAATAAATTGGACGGCCAAAATCGCCTAGGCGGTTAAAGGCTATTTTAAGTAAGTAATAAATTGATTTAAAATAATAAGGGTATTCGTGTAATTTCTTATTTGCATCGTATTTATGCTATACCTCTGAAATTTACGACATCGTATATCATGTGTCAAAATTTGTATGAAAAATGTTTAGCACATTCATCGTAAATTTAAGCATGAAATTTGGCTCGTAAACGACGTGCTAAATATACGAAGTTAAAAATGAATGACTGACAGCCTAATCTAATATAAATGCACTCCGTGCGTTTACCGCACGTACACGCAGGACTTTTTTCCTTGGAACCAAAATAAATGTGCGGGCGTTTGTATCTTTGCCTGTGTACAAACGTCAAATCGAAATGTCACGCAGAACAAAAATTGGAAATCAAGTTAGGTTTTTAGGCCGTGCGATCAAATTCGGTTGCTCCCATACAAGTTGTATGTGCATGAGACATTTTTGACAGAAAACGCAGTCCGTGCGTTTATATTAGGTTAGGCTGTGACATCTCATTAATAAAATTGAAATTTCAAATAAAATAATTGAAAAATTTTGAAAATTTCACGAAAAATTTGTGAAGGTTCTTAGGTTCTCCCTTCTTAAGTTAATAAGCTGGGCCGATGTGCTTGGTGTAGATTGTAGAAAGAATTTTGCTTTAGAATTTACCAAAATTTTAGATTTTTTTATCTTCTGGCGTTTGATTTGTTTATTACTTATTTATCAAACAGCTGACAACTTACCCAGTCAGCATGTTTTGAAAATTTTGAACAAAGATATTCAAGTATCACTCTCCAGATAATTAAAGAAGAATATTTTTTCATTTTATGGAAGTATTTTTTTAATCCATTTTAAATGAATTTTTTTCATATATTTTATATATTATAAATATTGTTTTAATCTTAAGAAATCATTTCTGATCCATTTGTTTTTCTATTTTCTTTAAGCTGCACAAGAGAAGAGCCGCAATATCTGCAGGATCGTGAGGGCATATTGAGGGCAAAAGGAAAAACGTTCGTCGTTTTCATTATATTTTTTATATTTAAATATTAGGGCCCTTCTCTAAATTTTTTTCATAAAAAAACACAAGAAATTGTTAAACTATTGTCAAAAGTGTTTTCATTCAACACATGCAACATGTGTTTTTTGTTCTTGCATGACAAAACTTTTGACAATAGTCTAACAATTTCTTGTATTTTTCATGAATTATATAGAAGAGCCCTATTATTTCTCTGAATTTTCTGATATGAAAAAATATTTGTCTATAAGAAACAAAAAAAAATAGAGTAAACAAGAATTTTAAATGGTAGAAAATTGATTTCGAAGATTAATTTTGATCATCAAAAAGAAACATATTTGATTATTCCTTTGTTCATTTGTATAAAATCACAAAAAAGGAATGCAATTATTAAGGCTCTTGATTCTAATCGATTACTCGACTAGTCGAGTAGTCGATTACCAACTTTTGTGCTGTTTGAAAATCGAATAGCAGATATTCGATTTCAGCTAGTCGACTAGCTGTCACTAATCGAATACTAACGATTAAATCGGGTTCCCAGTTTTTACCCGGGTAATAAGGCGACAAATTTCTACTGTAATTCGCATGCATGTTAAAGTGGTATCTGCCATTTTCGCCAATTTATTCGCTTCATTTCTTTGAAATTAAAAAAAAATGTAACAGGAGCACAGAATATTTGTGTAGGTAGATATACAAAAATGAAAATTTGAAAAATGTATGTATGTTTGTATGAATGTAGATAAAAAAGTTTGAAAATTTTTTTTCATACTGCAAAACGTTTTATGTCAATATTATTCTTTTAGGTTTAAGTGCGCAATGTACGCATCTTTCTCTTATTCTACGTCGCCGTTTGCAAAAAGATAGTTGAAAGATTGATTCGTGGGGCAAAAAATAAAGTAAAAGTACATTCAAATACACCTAATTTTCGAAAGAACTCAAAAATTACAAACATTACATAGAGCGTTTTGATGTATTACCAAAAATATACGGGAACATTAGAGTGCCAAAAAAAGTTCCACACTTTCTATCGGAATGATTAAGCTTGAGAATTTATTTTTTTTTTTTGTAGTAAAAATTGCTTCTGCCGGCAAATGAAAGATATCCAATGAAAATAAAAACAAATTTGACATGTGAGAAATTATAAGCACCTGCAACTCTAGTGTCTTGGTTTCTGTTTGAAAACTTTAGAATTGTAACAAACTTTTCAAATTGTTATTTGTTTCATGCGCTGCTAAGCGCTCTCCAATGCTGCTGTTATGTCAGGCCGAGTTAAAATACAGGAGATGATTGAAACACGAGCTTTTAATCCAATTTAAGATTGTATAATTTCCCCTTTAAAAGCTGATGTGGTTTTTTAATATAAAAGTCGCTGGGAATTATTTGGAACGCATAATAATAAAAAAACATGCTCGTAAAATTTCTGGAATTAGCGCTTTTCGAAATTGATGATTGAATAAATATTTTATAAATTTTAAGGAAATATTTAACACACGCTAATAAGTTGTTTTTAATATTTGACAAGTATCAGGAGCACAGAATTTCTATGTAAGCAATTATACAAAAGAAAAATTCAATAAACTGGTATGTACAGATGGGGGTTGGTGGGGCAACTAGTCCCACTGTTAAATTGCATTTCGAAATATCGTTGTGTATAAGAAAAGAACTGAAAGCTAGTAGAATGCGTGTTTTTGAAGTTATTAACGTTAATATTACTATCAATATTACTGCAGTATTGCAGTCAAGTTACTTTATTGATGCTCTGATGCTGATACTTAAGAGATAATGGGGTCTATCAGCTATTCCGGCGGAGCTCCCGGCAGGAATTTATCGAAACATACCGCCAAATTCCCTTAAAATCGTTGGAATTCCCTCAAGATCTGTTACATTTTCTCCCGCCGGGAGCTCCGTCGGAATAGCTGATAGACCCCAATATGCAACAATAATTTCGTACTTCATTTTCATGTAGCGACTGATGAGCTTGTGATGAGCAACAGATTGTCAACATTTTAGGTTTGTTTACTGACCAAAAAAAAGTTCAGAGCAGGTTAGAGCAGAGCAGAGCAGGGCAGTTGTCAAAATAGAAATAGAGCAACTTAGAGCAACTCAGAGCAGAAATGCCATGAAACACTTGAATCTCGATAGTTTCCTTTTATTTGGTTTTTTTGTTTAAATCTTCAAAATTAATGCAAATTCACGTATACAAAATCATTGCTTTTCTTGCAAGCTAATTTTTTTGAAGTTTTTAAAAATTTATTTTTTCCTGACTGACAAATGCTTCTCTGCCCTATCTTACTCCATAAAAAAAGCTAGAGCAGAAATTTGTGATCTGGATTACTCTAGTTTTGTTTTGAGCGTACTCATGAAACAAAAGATAGGGCAACCTAGAGCAAGAAAAGTGTTCGTTAAACACAATTTTGTGAAATATCTCAATCTGGCGTAAGCTAGAGCAGCCCAATAAACAAACCTTTTATTCAACACACCCCATATTTTTTTATACGGGACGCTACTGAAATAATTTTCTCAAATTTTTGACAAGCAGCCATGTTTTTTTCAATAGTACAATATTTGTGACATAATTACATACTTACATAAAGAAATTCTGTCTCCAAACCCTGTAGGGAATTCATATAACTCCAAGTCAACTATTATTATTTATTTTCATCCTAGCTGTTCATTGTACCATTGGTATAAATTAATAAAAAAGAGCAATTGCTTTTTCGAAACCTTTTCTCAAATACCAAATATCTACAGATTTCTATACATATAAGAACTTGTTTTAGTTAACTAATCAAATTTAGTTATGAGATATTAATAATAATTTATTTACGTTTTTGGTTTGGTTTTATCATGCATTAATACGTAGCTGTCCAGGCCTCAGTTAAGGTCGAAACCGGTGTTCTAAGCCAGATCAATGCTGACATCATACAAATTTTCAATGAAATCAAAAGCTGACTTAAAAAAGATACTTTTTTATCTGAAATTCTAATCTTGGCTTTCGTCATAATGACGACAACCCGCCTAAGCGGTTTTTGCCGTTTCGTATCAGAGCACGCCAATCATTCCTTTTTACCGATAACTGACGCCAATTGGAAACAAGTCATCCTCCACCTGTTGTTTCCATCTCAGTCGAGTGTGGTACCACAACGAAACGCATGAGCTCAATGAACTTTCTTGAGAAAAAAACTCCTCTTGGAGACGAAAAAATTTATGTGTCAAACTTTAAAATCCGACAACAAATGCCAAAGATTTGAAGAAAAATGTAATTAGGCGACATCTAGGCTTGCCAAAAAAAATTTTTTTTTTTTAATGTTTTTCAAAAACACTTTGTATGAGGGGAGGTACGGCCGTCTTTTTATTTGCCTGTATGCCCGAGACGCTCTAATAAAAGTGCTATGAACACTGAAAAATAAAGAACTAATAGTTGACTTGGAGTTATATGAATTCCCTACAGGGTTTGGTGTGAGAACTTTTTAATGTGAGTAAGTCTGTATTGTACGTCCCGCAAAAAAAATATGGGCTGTGTTCGAGCTGCGTTGGTAGTAGCAGTGCTACTTTTTATGACAGTGCATCATGTTCTTCGGCAAAATTTCGCGCTTTCGTTTAAACCTGCTTTCATAACGTTATTTTTTACCCCTTAATTCATAACGATACGTCTCTCAGGCGTATGTTATAACCATATATCATGAAATACGAAACCTACTCTGCAAAATCAACCATCACTGCCAGGCTGTAAGTAACGACGGAGATAAATGCGAGTATGAGTTAGATTAGAGAGTAATTGCGAGAGGGAGATCAACAAGAAAAAAGTCGATATGTCTCGAAGACGTACGTTATGGCAGCAGGGTTAATAAAATGTTAACAATATGTTGCTTATCACAAGCTCATCAGTCGCTACATGAAAATGAAGTATGCATTTATTGTTGCATATTAGGGTCTATCAGCTATTCCGACGGAGCTCCCGGCGTGAGAAAATGTTACAGATCTTGAGGGAATTCCAACGATTTTAAGAGAATTTGGCGGTATGTTTCGATAAATTCGATGTTATCTTTATTGACTCTATTACCTTTATTCCTGCCGGGAGCTCCGCCGGAATAGCTGATAGACCCCATTATCTCTTAAGTATCAGCATCAGAGCATCAATAAAGTAACTTGACTGCAATACTGCAGTAATATTGATAATAATATTAACGTTAATAACTTCAAAAACACGCATTCTACTAGCTTTCAGTTCTTTTCTTATACACAACGACATTTTCGAAATGCAATTTAACATTGGAAGTAGTTGCCCCACCAACCTCCCTCTGTACATACCAGTTTATTGAATTTTTTTTTTTGTATAATTGCTTACATTGAAATTCTGTGCTCCTGATACTTGTCAAATATTAAAAACAACTTATTAGCGTATTAAATGTTTCCTTAAAATTTATAAAATATTTATTCAATCATCAATTTCGAAAAGCGCTAATTCCAGAAATTTTACGAGCATGTTTTTTTATTATTATGCGTTCCAAATAATTCCCAGCGACTTTTATATTAAAAAACCACATCAGCTTTTAAAGGGGAAATTATGCAATCTTAAATTGGATTAAAAGCTCGTGTTTCAATCATCTCCTGTATTTTAACTCGGCCTGACATAACAGCAGCATTGGAGAGCGCTTAGCAGCGCATGAAACAAATAACAATTTGAAAAGTTTGTTACAATTCTAAAGTTTTCAAACAGAAACCAAGACACTAGAGTTGCAGGTGCTTATAATTTCTCACATGTCAAATTTGTTTTTATTTTCATTGGATATCTTTCATTTGCCGGCAGAAGCAATTTTTACTACAAAAAAAAAAATAAATTCTCAAGCTTAATCATTCCGATAGAAAGTGTCGAACTTTTTTTTGGCACTCTAATGTTCTCGTATATTTTTGGTAATACATCAAAACGCTCTATGTTTGTAATTTTTGAGTTCTTTCGAAAATTAGGTGTATTTGAATGTACTTTTACTTTTTTTTTTTTGCCCCACGAATCAACCTTTCAACTATCCTTTTTCAAACGGCGACGTAGAATAAGAGAAAGATGCCTCCAATGTGCACTTAAACCTGAAAGAATAATATTGACATAGAACATTTTGCAGTATGAAAAAAAAATTTTTAAATTTTTTTATCTACATACATACAAATATTGCTACAAACATACATACATTTTTCAAAATTTCATTTTTTGTATATCTACCTACACAAATATTCTGTGCTCCTGTTACATTTTTTTTAAATTTCAAAGAAATGAAGCAAATAAATTGGCGAAAATGGCAGATACCACTTAAACATGCATGCGAATTACAGTAGAAATTTGCCGCCTTATTACCCGGGTCTTCAGACGAGTAATCGACTAGTCAAAAGCAACTATTCGACTAGTCGATTAGTCATAATCGAATATTTTTGGAAACGACTAGTCTAAATCGATTATTCGACTAATCGATTTGTGGATTATCAAGAGCCCTAGCAATTATACTAAATCTCAAATAAAAGAAAATTCGAAATTCAATCTTAAAAATGTTATTTGGGTTAAATCTAAAGTACAAATGCTTAGCAAAGGCGTTCGTATAAGAACTGTAGTAAACTCGTAAATATACGAGATTCGTAAATTTAAGACATAACACGAATACCCTTAATATCATTTTGATGTGATTCTCATTTGAAATAAAACGTTTTCCATTTTACGTTTTGCCTTCAATAATACTGCCGTCCTATTTAAGAATGTGGGTATCTACATATTTTTTTCGAAAATTAGTTATTTATATAGGTGTACTCGTCTTGAAAATTCGAATTTATTAAAGCAAAAATATTTTGTAATTTGCAAATGAATATAAAGTTATTGCTAAATTAAATTCTCTCTTCTGCAGTATCTACGTAATTTTGCCACAAATCCTAATAAAAAATGTTGGTATCTACAAAACTTCCGCCGTATCTACACTTTTAATAGGAAACCAAGTGAAATAAGAGCTGGTTTCCTATTCAAAAACGACGTATCTGCTCTGTCATTTGTAGATACTGCGTTCATGGTTCAATTATACCAGGTTAGCTTTTCGACGACAGATTCTGTCAGTTCCAGACATCTTGCTCCCTCAAAAATTGTCATTCACATTCTGGGTAGCCTTTTAACAAAATCATGTAAAACAAGTAAGGAAGTCTAAGTTCGGGTGAAACCGAACATTACATACCCAGCTGTGCACATAAAGTGGGCGTGATCGTTCACCGATTTTTCTTATTTTCTGTGGTAGTACTCTACATAAACATAACATGCCTGGTACCTAGTTTCGTAAATCTATCTCACACCGTTCTGAAGTTGTTAGCAGTCGAATTTAAAAATTGCTTGACTCATAAGTGGGCGGTGCCACGCCCACTTTCCAAAATTTTGAAAAAATTATGTAAAGAATATGAAAGTTGATGTATGTACCAAATTATATTATTATAGCGAAATCAGTTAATTAGATATGGACTTTTCAATATTTCCAACTCCTTTCAATATAACTTTTATGAAAAAGTAGGCGTGGTCCCGAAGCGATTTCGTTTATTTTCTATAGCTGAATTTACCACAACAATAGTATGTCCTCTACGAAATTTCGTTATACTAGCATAAACTGTTCTGAAGTTATTAAGAGTCAAAATTTTAAAATTTCTTCAAAGATACGTGGGCGGTACCACGCCCCCTTTTTAAAATTTTTATAAAATCGGCCTTAGAACATCTAAATCAATACATATTGCAAATTTTATCATTGTAGCTGCTTCTAATATTGAATTAACCCATTTTATACGTTTTTCGAAATTTTCGATATCGAAAAAGGGGCGTGGTTATGGTCCGATTTTACCCATTTTCAATAGCAATCTATTCTGAGCCCAAATAAGTACGCATGCCAAATTTGGTGAAGATATCTCATTATTTGCTCAAGTTATCGTGTTAACGGACAGACGGACGGACGGACGGACGGACGGACGGACGGACGGACGGACATGGCTCAATCAAATTTTTTTTCGATCCTGATCATATTGATATATGGAAGTCTATATCTATCTCGATTCCTTTATACCTGTACAACCAACCGTTATCCTAACAAAGTTATAATACCCTGTGTACAAGTACAGCTGGGTATAAAAAAGTAGTTAGAAAAGTAGTTTAAAATGGTAGTAGTTAGAAAAATAGTACACTGAGAGAAATGCATTGAATGTTGTGACAATATCACTATTGATAGCGCCGAGTTTGATGCAATATTCATTCAGAATGAGCGAGTTATCAAATATTATTTGCTCCCAATAAAAAGTAAAATGACATGTCAACCATTTCGATATGATGTACTATTTTTTATATTTATGGATAAAATACTAATATATTTGAACGGCATGTCAATATCTATGGTTGTGATATGAATTTCTATTGTCGGTATATCCATATCCCTATTTACTGCATAGTAATAATGGTAGAGACAGCGTATTAATATATATGGACGAAATGTAAATTTTTCTGGGACGCATAATCATAATAGTTCAACAATTTTTACTATGGATTTTCTAACAATATTACAACTTGTTGGAGCGGTTTTTTTAAATTCAAAATTTTTTGAATTTCTTATGATTGAACATTTTTCTAAAAATTGTATAATATGCCGTAGCCGAATGGTAGAGTACTGGGCTAACGTGCCAGAGGAGCATGGTTCGAGTCTCACTGAAACCAGATGTCAAATTATATAAAATTTTGTTTTTTTAAACTATTTAGAATTTATCAATAGTTTATATGGATACCATTTCAATAGTGATTTATCAAAAAAGCATTGATGAAACATCCATATTCATTGATGGGACAGAAATATCAATTTTTATTTAATGTGATATCAATAATTATGGATGTTCGATCCATAGATTTCCCTCCGTGTAGAGGGTGGCTTTTGGAAAATTGATGAATTTATCATTAATAACTGACTTAAAAGATTTTCCTTCTGTGATTAAAGTATGTTATTTTCATTCCTAATCATCAGCCAAGTGTGCATGAAAGAGTTGGAGGTAAATTTATTGGAACTGGTTAAATTTGGTTAGTAAAATGGTAATACTATCCCTTTGGCACACTTTTTCCGATTTATGACCCGAAAACCTTTCAAGGAGCTTTTAGTAAAAATTTAGGTTAAGACTGCTTTACATGAGTCGATGTCCTATTCGATTTTACGTTCGATTGTATTCAACCATCAAATACAAGTCGATCGGTCGAATTATTATTAACACGGTGGAACGAAAAAAAATCGACACTTATTATGAAACGTCTAGTCGGAGAACATTTTAGGCTATGCAGCTCTTGAAGGGAATCCGAGTTCTTACTCTTAATATGAGGTAAAGTCTGTGAAATCTAAACTAGCGATGATAGACCTTTAGGCCCGTAGTCATAGTCGAAATAAAATATGATTTTAAGTTAGTTAAAGATTTTTGACACAACTTTACAAGTGCTATCTGTCAAAAATGCTTTAACTAACTTAAACTCGTGTTTAACTTTGACTATGACTACGGACCCTAGAATTTAATGTTAAGATCTCTCATTTTTACAGTAATATTTTTTCACCTTTCTGAAAAAAAAAATCAAAATTATTTTTTTAAAAAAAGAAACGAACTTTTTTTTTGCCCCGTCGAATGTGTTTGTTTACTTTGCATTTTTTTATTTGCATTACAATTTATATCCTCCTTTTTCGATTTTTCTACTACCATTTCCTTGACGAAAAAAAAAAACATTCCTACTTTTTTATTCGCAAACGAAACCCGTACACATTTTCATATTGAGAGTGTCAATAATAAACGTCAAGGGAAGAGCAAACCTTCTTATAATTGAATCATGTACTGCGTTACTTAAAAAGTTTTCTCAGACTTTTCGTGATAAGGTTCCTACTATTTTACATACAAAATATGCAGTATCTGATTTTCAAACAAATTTTGAGTTTAATAGTACATTTACACTGCACCAAATTTGGCTAATTTGAATGAGTCATTTCGAACCTGTTTACACTGGCAAATTTGCATTTGGCTTCACCTTCCCTGAAAGAATCTTCTACCAGAACACAAAGCCACCGAAATAAAATGCACCACCGTGATGTTTTAAACACCTGTAAAGTAATAAAAAATGAAGAGTCAAGAAGGCTTCTGTCTTTTCTTGGTAAAATTAGTCCATTTTCTAAAAAAAAAACTAGTTGAAATTGTTATTTACAGCTGTTCATAATGCAAAAGTTATCACACGTTAATTACCCATTAAGGTTCTTGCTGGGCAATTCTAAATGTGGAACACAGGCAGGGTTGCTATTTTGAGGAACTGTGGATTGTATTGTTCGGCGAATGAGGCCAACTGTGATGGAAGTCCAAATTTGGAAAATGAGATTTGTATGGAAAAAAACGCCAAATTTTCAATTTTTTCGCAAATTTACCAAATTTGGTGCGGTGTAAATGTACTTTAATGAAATTTAGCATCTGCATTTCGCATACACAGAAGCCGATATCAATGTTTTTTTGCATAAATAGAAAGATCTGGTTGTGATCTTTCTAAAATGGTTACTTTTGATTTCAAAACTAACATGCGCTGAAAAGTCCAGATACAAACAGGTTTTGTGCAATATTTCGATTTGAGCTAGAATGTAGATACCCACATTCTTAAGGGTCAGTTACATAAAGCTTTACTTTGACTTTACCTCAAACTTTGACTTTGACAGAAAAGTTCAGTGTACGTATTTAAACGAAGCATGGCAAATTGGAGACCTCAAAGCTGAAGCAAGGTTAAAATTTGACAAACTCTCAAATTTTGCTTGCTTTGCTTGCTTTGACAATCAGATGTTGATGACTTTGCTTTAATTAATGAATAAAAAGTTGGAGGAAATAATAATTATTTCATTTTTTCTCTATTAAATTAATAAATTAACCAAAACACTCTGAATGCAAAGAAATAAATAACGAAAACAAATGTAAATAAAAGAGAAACGTCAAGGCGTTCATTGTAGCATACCTCTGAAGTTGGGCGCAAAGTTTTGAGGTAGCAAATGTCAGGCGAGGTTAACAAAGCTTTATGTATTCGACCCTTTAAATAGGACGGCAGAATACATGAAGGTCATGTTCATTTCACGTTTTTCCTGTACCTTTTTACGTTTCATGTCAATTATACATGAGAATGTCATGTTTGTTTGACGTTTTCCTGTATGTTTTTACGTTTTTTTGTGCACATTCATTTCACGTATGTAGCATGCAACGTTTTGTAGAAAGCACAGTGTATGCAAAAAGTAGGAAGCGGGCGCACGTCTCTAATCCGGCTCTTGCTCGTCGGCTAGCGGGGTGGTGTTCTTACTCCTACCCTTCGGTTTTCGCGCACTACTACAGAACAATTACTTTATTTAACGTGCTGGAGGAAAAAAAAAACACAAAAAAATGAAAAGGGATACCTACCTTGGCTCAAAAATCTTGACGACGCTTGGGTTTCCGAACAGGATATGTTGCATGATGTTGTTGCAACCATTGCCCACCCTACCATGATGATTTCCAGAAATAATCCAACAAAAACTGAAAATCCCTAATACTTGCCACACTTAGCTACTATCAGGCATGGGAACCATAAAATAAAAGTTTACTGAGTCATTTTAAAGTTTGACAATTTTTATTAAATAAACCATATACTACTTCCTAATTACTTTCTTCATTTAGATTTTATCTTATTTTTGAATCGTATAAATAGGATATACAATTTGAATTTAGTGAAAATTATCATATTGCAATATCAAAATTTGCCTTTGAAAGAAAATCTTAAATACAAACAAAAACTTCAGATTTATACTAACGATTCTAATTTCGTACAAGGAATTTATTTATTTAGTTGGTTAACTAACCGTTTATATACTAAATCAATACTATTATCAACCGACTTATGCGCTTTTGCTTATGACGTATTAAAATTGTAATCCAAGATTTTAACTCAATCGCATACTAACTAGGATATTTTAAGTATAATATTTAAATTTAGTTTTACTTTGCATTATTTCGAAGCGAGGAATAAAAATTACAAATGGGTTTTTTTTTTGTGTACCAACCTGGCAACCCTAACTTAACTAAGTTAGAAAAACGAAACGAAAGAGAAATGAACAATATGTACATTCATTCACTCATCACACTAATACCAAAGAAAATTTGTGAGAGAATAAACAAAAACAAAATCGACTTACCACTTCGGCTCCAACGATGAAAGATCTTTCAGCGTGAAACCTGGAACAAGTAAATGTATGCTGGAAATCAAAAATATTTCTAACACACCACAATTGTTTTTGCTTTTCGATTTTCAATAGATTTAATTTATATTAATTTCCCTTTCCTTTCAAGCATTTTGAATTACCTCTTTGCTTTAGTTATTAAGGGGTGGTTAAAACTTCATTAAATTATATCGCTTTGAAAAAAAATCGCATGCGATAAAAAAAATTATGTCAATTCTCCCAATGCTAATAATGCAAAACTTCACTAAACTATCAATTACCAATTTGCTTTTTAACAATTTAATTAATTTGATCTTCATGAAACACAAAATTAGTTAGATTTCGTTTATGTTATTGTTTTGATTTTTTTTTCCATAAATATTTTTCTCTCTTTTCATTAAATAAATGTATACTAATGTGTGGACATAAGTATATATATATATATACGTATGTATTTGAAATTACGATTATCATTTAAGTATATACACAACAATTCAGAAAAAAATTAGAAAAACTCACGAAAAATGTTTTTAGCTGTAGTTTTTTTTTCTTTTTTTTCAAATCTTTTGAAACCTTAAGTTTTTTTTTTCTTTTTTTTTTAAATTATTCAAAACTATTTAGGCATGATATAGGCAAAACTTATTTATATTTTATATTAATATTTTATATTAATATTTTCTTCACTACACAAATTCGAACACTAAATACTGGTTCTTCTGCCCACATGCTGCCTGAAGATAGAGATGAGGAAAATATTGCCAGGTTTGCAGTAAATCTTCTCCAGGAGATAATGATGAAGCTGCTCGCTGAACTTTGGGAACTTTCTCCATTTTCATGATTTCCGAATTGGTTTTGGTAATTTAGAAATTTAAATGCCTCGCGTTTTATTTAAGATTCCGGAATTTCCTTATTAAAACGCGATTATTGTACAGATGTTCTCGATATTATAAGATTAGCGTATTTGCTAAATTAAAACTTCCGAACTAAAAGACGGTATTACATTTCTTAAAAACGTTTTAGGAAATTGAAGACTGGAAACCGGACGATCTTGACTGTCTGAAATCAAAAAAACAAAAGAGGACGAACCAACGCCATTCTCTCTCAGCTTACCCGTAACATTCCCGAATTTTTATATTCTTCTTTGCATGATCATCGCTGATGGCGTGATTTTCTTAAAGATCAAAAAGTGATATAGGATAAATGTCAGTGTAATCAATCTAATTGTTTACAGCAAATGTCTAATGTTCTAGCTTAGCAGAGGGCAGAACCGGAAGCTCGAATTTACGATATAACCGAAATTCGAAAAGTATACAAAGATAAATCTATTTATGATATGAAATGAACTAAAAAAAATAGTGGAATTTTTTAACAAATGTCTCATTATACGTATGTATAAATATATATTTATATATATAGGTATTAGAGCGATAACCTATAATCTAATACGTCAAAATATACCATAATTTTATAACTATGACTCAAAGTATTAAATTTCCTATGATAGGGTATCCATAAAGAAATCTGAAAAATGTTAATTGGAAAATTATTGCTTATTCAGTCCTCTATTAATAGAGGTTTCCCTGATAAGATACCACCAGTTTAAAATGGGGTATGAAAATGGTAATTTGGCTACAAGCGCCACTACTTTTCCCCCCTGCCAAAATCAGGTTTGGGCGTAATGCACAAAAGCTGATACCCGCTTGTAGCTTAAACATGGGTATTAACTATTGCCGCAGATCTTTGGCGTGGTAATTGCCAATCCAACGACCCTGTAAGTCCTCTAGCTGGTAATAGGAGTTGCCAAGCTTCTTACGTATTCGAGCTTTAACAAATGACGGTGCTAATTTCGCATTATAGCCCTGTTCAAAATTACTTTGTTTGAAATTTCTTCTGTAAATTTCCTGACCCACCTCATATGAAACCACTTGGGAACGCAAGTTGTAAGACTGCTCGTTTCGGTTAAATTGTTTTTTCATGCATTCAGCTGCCTTTTTCCTAATTATGTCAATTGTGTCTTGCTGGTTGAAACTAACAGTGCGATCCTCCAACATCCGCAAGTTTCGTAACAAGCTATAGGTAGAACCGTTTGTTACCATATGCTGACCAAATGCCATGAAATAAGGAGAAGTACCTATGGCTGAATGTATGGCAGAACGTAGGGCACAACAAATACTACTAAGATACTGATCTCAGTTTTTCTGGTCACTGTCGACGTATGACTTGATAGCTGAAATTACCGATCTGTTCACTCGCTCTGAAGCATTTGCTTGTGGTGAGTGTACAGCTGTGTAAATGTGGTTTACGCCGTATTTTTGTAGCAAACTGTTAAAGCCGTGTGACTTAAACAGTGTTCCATTGTCTGAAACAATCGACTCTGGCACACCGAAAGCATGGAATATTTCTTCTTCCAGATATTTACAAACAACATCGGCAGAAAACTTTTTAACCGGCTTTAAGAAAACGAATTTAGAAAAGTGGTCTAAGACCACGAAAATTCCAATATTTCCCGATCTAGAGCGCGGATAGGGACCTAAAAAATCAACATATAATTTTTGAAAAGTTCGTTGTGAATCGGTAGTTTTACCCATGGGTGGTCTTAGCACGTAATTTGGCTGTTTCGTACATTTGCATTTCTCGCACGCATTTATGTACATTTTGACATTATTAACTAGTCCTGGCCAATAATAATATCTCCGTAATTTTTCAACGGTTTTATTAATGCCGCAATGAGAAGATAAATGAGCATCATGCGCTTTATATAAAATATCAGGAATTAAACCCTTAGGTATCCACAATTTCCATACCATATCATCGTGCAATTGCTCTCCGGTTGAATGCTCAGTCCGTCTGTAAACATATTCGTCAATCACTTTTACATCCGGTAACTTTTCACTATTTTTACGAACTCTTTCCTTTAGCTCAATGTAGTCGTCTGCCTTAAAATATGAAGAGCTTAAGTCAACAAAAACCCCAGCTTCCAGAGACGACAGATCCTCAGTGTTCACTCTGGATAGCGCATCTGGTACCACATTTTGACTACCACGTCTGTGCTCAATTTTAAAGGAGTATCCTTGAAGCTTTAGAGCCCAACGCGCTAGTCGCGTACTCAAATCTGTTTGAGACATTAGCCATTTTAAGGATGCATGATCCGTAATAATAGTAAACTCGTGTCCTTCAATGTAAGGGCGAAACTTTTTTACACTGAGCATCGCTGCCAGACATTCTTGCTCTGTTACCGAGTATTTCCTTTGCGCATTGTTCAATTTCTTGGACATGAACGCGACAGGGTATTCTTCGCCATCCTCATTCTTTTGGACTAGCACACTTCCTACGCCGGTCGAGCTAGCATTACAATGAATATAGAACGGTTTATTAAAGTCGGGACTATGAAGAACGGGAGCAGTGCTCAATATAGACTTTAATTCAGTGAAGCGCCAAAGCTAGCACATGTGCGGAGAATTTTATTGCTCTCACACCGATTATCGCACACGTACAAGGCAAGCGCTCTCTATGCACTGCGAGAAGAAGGTATGTATGTTTTGTAATCAGTTGTTTGACGACTGCTGAAAGCGAAACATCGCAAATATATGTATGCGCGCTATTTCCATAAGAAATGTATAGCATTTTGTGGGAAGATATGTACTTATTTTCCGAAAACTTTTTCGGTAAAGCGGAATGTTTGATTTGCCAGTATATAGCAATCCGGAATAGGGAGTATTATATAAAGAGACATTATTTTAGCAAGCATTCCAGCTATGAAACAGTAACTCGCAGTACTAGAGAAACCCTAATTTGTCAATTAAAAACACCATTTTATGAGCAGTTTATACTTGATTCATTAGGTGAATATACAAGTATTCGTTATGCTCAATTAAAAGTCAGTTTTGTTGTTGCCTTTGAGCTTGCAAAGCAGGGTAGACCATTTGAGGATGGAATTTTTTTTAAGCACATGCTTCATGCTGTACAGTGCTTTGGTGCCTTAGGTAAAGATGTATTAGACAATATGAGTTCAGTACCTTTATCAAGGTCCACAATAACTCGACGTACCGAGGAAATCGGCACATACATTTACGGTATGACCATGCGAAGGGTGCAAGATAGCAAGTTCTTTTCGATATGTATTGATGCTAGTACCGATATAAGCGATGTCAGCCAATTAATAATTTATATAAAAACGGTAGATCAAAATTTTAATACACGAGAGGACTTGCTTTCGGTTATCCCTATGCATGGTCACGTGACAGGGAATACCCTATATAATGCCGTCCATTCAAAGGTTTTTGCAATATTTGATGTAAAAAAGTTAAGCTGCATATGTACTGATGGTGTAAAAATTATGGTGGGTAACAAAGAAGGTCTTTCTGGAGTTCTAAAAAAAAAGGATACAACTTCTCTTTATTTCATTGCATTATTCACCAACAAGCGCTATTTGGAAAATGTTCAAATATGTCGAATGCAATGAAAAAAAAAAAAAAAAAACTAATGGCGGCGATATACCAACAGGTTATTTTTAGCCGAGCTTCTCATTCCAACTTGTGGTGTGTTGCTTTTTGAGTTTTTCCTACAAGTTGGCCGGACCTACAGTTTTTTGCCGACTCCGAACGGCACTTGCAAAGCAAATGAATTTTTTGCTGAGAAGCTTCTCATGGCAGAAATACACCCGGAGAGTTTGCCAAACTACTGCCGAGGGCGACCCCGTTTAGAAAAATTCCATTTCTAAATAATTTTTGATGTTACTTTTGCCGGGCATCGAACCGCCACGACTTGGTGTAGAAGGCCGAACACTTAACCGCTACACCACGGCGGCCGCCCGAATGCAATGAAAGTTTCTATAAAAATAATAAACAGGATTAGGGGAGGCCATAATTCTCTAAGGCATAGGAAGTTTAAAGAATTTTTAAAAGAACTCGATGCAGATTATGGTGATCTAAAACTTTTTACGGAAGTTCGTTGGTTAAGTCGAGGGAAAGTTTACAGCGATTGTTTGATTTGCGCCGTGAAATTGCTTTATTTTTGGAAAATGACATGTCGGCTGAATCGAAAGAACTTCTTGAATCTTTAACAGATCAAAACTTTTTATTAGACCTGGCTTTTCTCGTAGATATAAGTGAACGAATTAATGATCTCAACTCGAACTTACAAGGTAAGAATAAGCATATATTCGATTTAGTACCGGCAGTTGAAGCATTTGAACATAAATTTAGCTTGCTTATAATAAATTTTAAAGCAAATGATCTTACTGATCTAAAAAGAACACGGCATATTGTTCAAAAATATTCCAATCATGCCAGACTTCAAGAATATCAGTCAATCTTGGAGACATTGCAAACGAATATCAATAACAGATTTAAGGACTTTTATAAAATAAAGCATTTGATCGAAATTTATAATAATCCCACTGGGTGTCATACTTTTGAGATAAGTTCAGATATAAAATCCGAACTACAAAAGATGCAACAGGATTTATTTTTGCCTTGTGGATCTGGAAAAGAGTTTTGGATGCATCTTAATGAAAGCTTCTATCCAAAATTAAAAAACGAAATGCTGAAACTCCATTCCATGTTTGGATCTACATATTGTTGCGAAGTTTCATTTTCAACTTTAAAATTAATAAAATCAAAAATTAGAAATAAAATTAGTGATAGGCACCTTGAAGACCTACTTCGAATAAAATTCTGCGACTCTGATTTAGATCTAGATAGTTTGGTTCAAAACCATGAAAATGTTAACTATTGATAAATAACTCAATTTACAAATTTTGAATTTATTATATGCAATTATTTTCTCTTACAGGTTTATTAGTAAGTGAAATTATTCAACTTTCTTTATTTCTTGCTTAAACAATATTTCATTACAGGAAAAAATTTATGAAATATACAAAAAATTCTTATTTATGACAAAAATATGAATTTTTAAATAAATTTTGAAAAGCAGTAGAAAACATATGCAATTATTTTCTCTTACAGGTTTATTAGTAAGTTAAATTATTCAACTTTCTTTATTTCTTGCATAAACAATATTTCATTACAGGAAAAAATTTATGAAATATACAAAAAATTCTTATTTATTTTTGTTTTTTAAGAAAATTTTTGGTACTATTTATTCATACATTTTTCATAGTATCACTATTAATATAATAATATCGTTTACAATAATTTGGATATATAATTAAACCTACGTGTGCTCAACTCATTTGAAAAAATGTAGTTGCTTAATTTTTTCGGGTGTACGAGACAGTTCTCCCATATTCTAACACAAGCGCAAAATGTCATTGTATGCGTGTGAGCATCACTGCTTTAATTCAACAAATGCCTTTTGAGCCTCATCGGACCAAGTAAATTTTCGGTTGGTCTTCAATAAATCAGTAAGCGGAGTCGTGACCGCTGCGTAATTCTTAACAAACTTTCGATACCACCCAGACATGCCCAAAAATCGTCTGACTTATTTAACAGATCTCGGGATTGGAAAATCTGTGATGGCATCTACTTTCTCAGGATCGGTTCTTATAATCCCTTTTCCTACAATATGACCTAAATAACGTACTTCCCTAAGGCAAAAGTGACTTTTTTCTATATTGATAGTTAACCCTGCTTCCTTGATATGCCGAGCAACTATACGAAGCACTTCCAAGTGCTTTTCGAAGCTTTCAGAAATGATGAGAAGGTCATCCAAATACACAAATACCTCGCTCCGAAGATAGTATGGTATGACTTTGTCCATCAACCGGGACATTGTTTGCGGAGCATTGCAGAGGCCGAATGGCATTACTTTGTAATGGTATAACGGTCTACCGGGCACTGTAAAGGCTGTTTTGTCCCTAGACTTTGGATCTAAAGGGATTTGCCATAAGGCATCCTTTAAATCTAAACTCGTTATAAACTCAGCCTTAGGTAGCCTGCTTAAAATACCCTCAATGTTAGGCAACGGATACGCGTCTTTCATTGTGACGCTATTTACCTTCCTACTATCCAAGCATAATCGAACTTTACCTGGCTTCCTTACAAGTACGATGGGTGATGACCAAGCGCTATCAGATTCTTCTATTATATCTAATTCAATCATCCTTTCCAGGTCTGCATAGACTAGCTCTTCTATAGCAGGCGATATTGGAAAGTGCCGCTGTTTAATGGGTTTAGCATCCTTTACGTCTATAACATGCGATAAAACATGCGTTTCACCAAGACCAAGTTTAGCGAAAGAAGGAAATGATTGTATAACTTTCTCTAAATCATGCTTTTGATTTTCTGTCAAAATGTGTTTTTCCAATAGCTCTTCATCGGAAACCTGATTAATTTCGCTTAAATGAAAAGGTAAAAGTTCGAATAATTTCCAAAAATCTATACCCAAGTATAAATCTTGTGACAAGCTTGGAATAATAAAAATTGTAATTGATTTTGATACGCCTCGAAAGGTAATTTGGGCTTTTATGCACCCTAGGACTTTCTGCGACTCCCGTCAGCAGTTTTAACAAAGGATGTAAAAGTTTGAATCGGGACGTTTTCTTCCAAAATCTTTGTTCAAGTTTGGATCCAAAACAACTGACAGAAGCGCCTGTGTCTAGCAAACCGGAAACAGTTTTGCCAAATAACTGCACCTCCGCATATGGTCGTATGTCATTTGTCATATAACTCAAAAGTAGTTTTCGGTTATTGCGAACAGTTTTCCAAAAAGTGCTTATCCGATTGCTGGGCCTACTTCTTTGTTTAGTTACTATTCTGTTTTCCGAAAAATCATGAAAAATTCGTTTACGTGCTAGGTCATATTCCTTCACACGAACATGAAAAGGTTTGTTCGGGTTAGGTGAACAAAATGTGTCGTTTGAGATGAGTGAAGGTATTGAAGGAACAATAGGAATCAATCCGTGTTTGTTCCTTGATGTTTCAAAGCTTTCGATGGGGTCTGTCTGCGTGCACTTTTCAGCGCACTCGCTTGGCCGTTTTTTGAAGAGTTACAACGCGGACAATTCTCAGGCCTAAAAGATAATTCATTACTAGCTTGCCTTGTAATATTCTATTAGGCATGTGGTCAAAAGCTGAAGCAGCTGTATTTGGTACGCCTGCGGGCGGAAGTCCAAGTAACTGCTCGAAAGTTTGTTGTTCCACGTTTGACAAGGTATTCAAGTTAGATGGTAGTGGTGGTTGCGGCTATTGTGGAAACTGCAAGCTTAACCGCCTAAAACCTGCTTCAATTCTGCTATTAATCGAATTATCGAGACTCTGCATTATTGCAGCCTGCTGAGCACCAACGGCAGCGGTAACCATATTGCTTATGTCATCCGCTCGCACAGGTGTAACAACAGGTCCTTGATCAGGCATGGGCACCACTACAGAGACACAGCAACCAAATTGTGACTGTGTGTAAGTACACGACAGCCTAGCGACGACGAAAGCAAATCCAATTATTTATTTAGTATGATTTCAGCGCTTGCATAGTGAACACGTATCACACGCAGTTTGGTCATACAGGCATACATATATTTGATACAGTGGGAGGTCGATTTCTAAACACCTATTCATCAAAATGTTTAATGTTGAGTGGGAGCAAGCATTTTTTTTTGTTTTAAATTCTGCAAATAAGCCGCAGTGCTTGATTTGCGGAAAAATATTAAATTGCGTGTGCAAGCAAAGCCTTGATCGACATTTTGCTTTGCTGCATAGAGACGTAAATAATCTGAGCGCTGATGAAAAAATGATAAAATTTTATGAACTCAAGCTCGAGTTTTTGCAAAGCGCAAATGTTACAGAGGTGGAAGAAGATTTTGCAAATGCAAAATTGAAGCCTTCTTGTATTGTAAGCGCTGCTTTAGCTAAAAAAGGTAAGCCACTTAAAGATGGCACTTTTTTTAGGGACTTGGCTGTAGCCGTTTTGGAATGTTTTGGAGAAAAGGGGGTTGAGCTAGCCAAACATGTAGGAGGTATACCTTTGTCACGTCGCACCATCACGCGACGTGTCGAAGATATATCAAAATTTATGTTTTTAAATTTAAAGCGAAATCTTATGAATGCCAAGTCTTATTCCATTGCTTTGGATGAAAGCACTGACCTTACTGATACTTGTCAACTTTTGGTATGCGTAAGGACGAGAATTGTTTACATTCATTGATAAAGCTAAATTGTCATCAGTTTGCACTGACGGTGCTCCTATCATGATAGGAGACAAAAAGGGACTAGTGGGCCAGTTAATTTCAAACGGCATAAATGTGCCAACTTTTCACTGCATTTTGCATCAACAGCAATTAGTTGCTAAAAGTTTTAAAGTGGGTCAAGCTATGGAAATTGCAGTAAAAATTATTAAAAAGATTTGCATTCATGTGTACGTATTAACGAGTATCCTCTGTACCAAGTGTGCGAGCGACACTTTCTCAGCACACCCGTGCCGTATGAATGCTGAAAGTAAACTAAATGGGTTTGTCGTTGCTTTTTACGAAGAGATCGTTGTGCTCTCACTATTCGTATACGTATATGGTCGCTTAGCAGGTGCTAAGCTCACGCCCATGCCTGTCCTTGATCATCCTGCCCAGGTATACTCATAGAGTGTTGCATACTCTGCCCAGTCTTAATACCGTTGTCCTCAGACTTCGATTTTTCTCGAGAACGAGTATCGTAACGATGTGGAGTATTTGTTGTAGAACCAAAAGATTTATCTGACACAACCCTAATATGGCATATTGGACAGTTGGGATTGTTTTTCAAATATTTAGATAGACACGTTTTGTGAAAAGCATGATCGCACTTAGTCTTATGCAATATTGCGGGATTTCTACTAAAATTGTGACATATTCCACAGCGCCATCCATTTTCATCGGACTTGGTTAAGTCTTCGTTACTATGAATAAGGGCCATGTTGCAATGTCTCAAGGTAAGATATATAAAAACGAAAATCGAAAGGTACTAGTCCTTACTTAAGTTGCAGCAAAGGTTGCTAGGAAAATAAGGAAAGAAAAAAAAAAATTCAAGAGTTTGTAAAGGTGATTTTCGACCTTTACCCAAAGCAAGATTTTTCAAAAAAATTAATCCCGAAAAGATGATACATATATAGTACATACGTGTGTAACTAGCGATAATCTAATTTGTTTAAGATAAGATACGATAAATATAAAAAATAAAATTCTGGTTCCCAGTTAATTTTCCTGATAGAAGTAAATCGTGGTCAAAACCCATTCGTATCCTTCAGCGATATCTCAAGATAAAAAGCGAAAAACTATCCGACCCCAATGGTATTGTCGTCGGTTAGATTATAAAAATAAAATCTACTATTCCGAACGTTTAGAAAGTTGTGGGATTATACGATCACGTTTAGTATGCATTAGTTAGATATATAATTAACTACCTACATTTCTAAATGAATGCTAAAAATAGTCATATAAATCGCCAAAAAATTTGACTCTTATCTTTGGTTAAAGATTATCAAAGAAAATTCCTTGCAATTCACAAAGAAATAGGAAAATGATAAAGCTACATCCACACTCATTTGCAAGGAAAACTACTTAGCACTTTTGGTTTTACCTTTATCGAAATTGAAATTAAAGAGAATTAATGGGATCTACACAGACAAACAATGAAAATAAATTGCAATGTATGCTGGCTTGTTAAAGTGCAAGCCTCTCAATACAACCAAAAGAACTGTTGCTGTATAGGCCCCACGTTGGGCGCCAAAAATAATTATTATCTGTAGCATGCAACGTTTTGTAGAAAGCACAGTGTATGCAAAAAGTAGGAAGCGGGCGCACGTCTCTAATCCGGCTCTTGCTCGTCGGCTAACGGGGTGGTGTTCTTACTCCTACCCTCCGGTTTTCGCGTACTACTACAGAACAATTACTTTATTTAACGTGCTGGAGGGAAAAAAACACAAAAAAATGGAAAGGGATACCTACGTTGGCTCAAAAATCTTGATGACGCTTGGGTTTCCGACCAGGATATGTTGCATGATGTTGTTGCAACCATTGCCCACCCTACCATGATGATTTCCAGAAAGAATCCAACAAAAACTGAAAATCCCTAATACTTGCAACACTTAGCTACTATCAGGCATGGGAACCATAAAATAAAAGTTTACTGAGTCATTTTAAAGTTTGACAATTTTTATTAAATAAACCATATACTACTTCCTAATTACTTTCTTCATTTAGATTTTATCTTATTTTTGAATCGTATAAATAGGATATACAATTTGAATTTAGTGAAAATTATCATATTGCAATATCAAAATTTGCCTTTGAAAGAAAATCTTAAATACAAACAAAAATTTCAGATTTGTACTAACGATTCTAATTTCGTACAAGGAATTTATTTATTTAGTTGGTTTACTAACCGTTTATATACTAAAACAATATTATTATCAACCGACTTATGCGATTTTGCTTATGACGTATTAAAATTGTAATCCAAGATTTTAACTCAATCGCATACTAACTAGGATATTTTAAGTATAATATTTAAATTTAGTTTTACTTTGCATTATTTCGAAGCGAGGAATAAAAATTGCAAATGGTTTTTTTTTTTTTGTGTACCAACCTGGCAACCCTAACTTTATCTAAGTTAGAAAAACGAAACGAAAGAGAAATGAATAATATGTACATTCATTCACTCATCACACTAATACCAAAGAAAATTTGTGAGAGAATAAACAAAAACAAAATCGACTTACCACTTCGGCTCGAACGATGAAAGATCTTTCATCATGAAACCTGGAACAAGTAAATGTATGCTGGAAATCAAAAAATATTTCTAACACACCACAATTGTTGTTGCTTTTCGATTTTCAATAGATTTAATTTATATTAATTTCCCTTTCCTTTCAAGCATTTTGAATCACCTCTTTGCTTTAGTTATTAAGGGGTGGTTAAAACTTCATTAAATTATATCACTTTGAAAAAAAATCGCATGCGATAAAAAAATTTATGTCAATTCTCGCAATGCTAATAATGCAAAACTTCACTAAACTATCAATTATCAATTTGCTTTTTAACAATTTAATTAATTTGATCTTCATGAAACACAAAATTAGTTAGATGTAGTTTATGTTATTGTTTTTTTTTTTTTTTTTCATAAATATTTTTCTCTCTTTTCATTAAATAAATGTATACTAATGTGTGGACATAAGTATATATGTATATATATACGTATGTATTTGAAATTACGATTATCATTTAAGTATATACACGATAATTCAGAAAAAAATGAGAAAAACTCACGAAAAATGTTTTTAGCTCACGAAAAATGTTTTTTTCTTTTTTTTCAAATCTTTTGAAACCTAAAGTTTTTCTTTCTTTTTTTTTTTAAATTATTCAAAACTATTTAGGCATGATATAGGCAAAACTTATTTATATTTATACCTTTCATGAACATGAAATGGTATTATAACTTTGGTCCGATGTTTGTAAATATGAGAAGAAGAAGAGATAGACCCATCAATAAGTATACCGAAATGATCAGGATGACGAGATGAGTTGATTTAGCCATGTCCGTCTGTCTGTTTGAACGCAAACTAGTCCCTCAGTTTTTGAGATATTTGGCTGAAATTTGGTATGCGGCCACCATTTTCCAATATAGGAATCATTTGTCGGAACCAGCAAGATCGGACCAATATAACATATAGCTCCCATACAACCGATTATTCCGATAAACGGATTTTGGGCTATAACTCCTGTAATTAAACACGAAGGAACGTGAAATTTTATAAGTGTTGCTATTTTTATATGTGAAATATCGATGCTGAAAATCATAGAGATGGGATAAATATTTCACATAGCTCCCATACAATCGATTATTCCGATAAACGGATTTTGGGCTATAACTCCTGTAATTAAACAAGTAGGAACGTGAAATTTTTTAAGTATTGCTATTTTTATATGTGAAATATCGATACAATACAATGGATTGTTCCGATAAACGGATTTTGGTAGATAACTCCTGTAATTATATAGGTAGGAACGTGAAATTTTGGAAGTATCGCTATTTTTATATGCGAAATATCGATGTTGAAAATCATTGAGATGGCATAAATATTTCACATAGCTCCCATACAATCGATTATTCCGATAAGCGGATTTTGGGCTATAAGTCCTGTAATTAAACACATAGGAACGTGAAATTTTGGAAGCATCGCTATTTTTATATGTAAAATATCGATGTTGAAAATCATTGAAATGGGATAAATATTTCACATAGAACGTGAAATTTCGTAAATGTTGCTATTTAAGAATGTGGAATGTCGATGTTAAAAATCAATGAGATTGGACCAATATAACACATCGATAGCTCCGATAATTTCGGTATGAGCTAAAGTTAAATTCACACAGGCTGTACTGGGGATCAATAAGTGAAAATCGTGACGCTTATTCATGAAAGGTATTTAGCCTTCGGCACAGCCGAAGACAGCTTTCCTTACTTGTTTATATTAATTTTTATACTATGTATAACTTTTTCTAAATGTCTTCACTACACAAATTCGAACACTAAATACTGGTTCTTCTGCCCACATGCTGCCTGAAGATAGAGATGAGGAAAATATTGCCAGGTTTGCAGTAAATCTTCTCCAGAAGATAATGATGAAGCTGCTCGCTGAACTTTGGGAACTTTCCCCATTTTCATGATTTCCGAATTGGTTTTCGTAATTTAGAAATTTAAATGCCTCGCGTTTTCAGGGTATTTAAGATTCCGGAATTTCCTTATTAAAACGCGATTATTGTACAGATGTTTTCGATATTACAAGATTAGCGTTTTTGCTAAATTAAAACTTCCGAACTAACAGACGGTATTACATTTCTTAAAAACGTTTTAGGAAATTGAAGACTGGAAACCGGACGATCTTGACTGTCTGAAGTCAAAAATCAAAAAGAGGACGAACCAACGCCATTCTCTCTCAGCTTACCCGTAACATTCCCGAATTTTTATATTCTTCTTTGCATGATCATCGCTGATGGCGTGATTTTCTTAAAGATCAAAAAGTGATATAGGATAAATGTCAGTGTAATCAATCTAATTGTTTACAGCAAATGTCTAATGTTCTAGCTTAGCAGAGGGCAGAACCGGAAGCTCGAATTTACGATGTAACCGAAATTCGAAAAGTATACAAAGATAAATCTATTTATGATATGAAATGAACTTAAAAAAATTGTGGAATTTATTAACAAATGTCTCATTATACGTATTTATATATATAGGTATTAGAGCGATAACCTATAATCTAATACGTCAAAATATACCATAATTTTATAACTATGACTCAAAGTATGGCTACTTTTTATAAAGAAATCTGAAAAATGTCGGAAACGGTCAAAATTCTAAAATTAAAATTCTGAAGTCAAAATTCCGGAATCAAAATTCTGGGTCGACAAAATTCTGGAAATCGGAATTCCGCACTTCCTTCGCCTTTTTTGGCTGTATTTCATAATTCAGGTTTTTCATAATTCCGGAATTTACGTTTTCCAGAATTAATTCTGGAAATTTTTTCCCCAAAATTTGAGCAAAATCGAGTATTTTAATAGGTTTGTTTACTGACCAAAAAAAAGTTCAGAGCAGGTTAGAGCAGAGCAGAGCAGGGCAGCTGTCATAATAGAAATAGAGCAACTTAGAGCAACTCGGAGCAGAAATGCCGTGAAACACTTGAATCTCGATAGTTTCTTTTTATTTGGTTTTTTTGTTTAAATCTTCAAAATTAATTCAAATTCACGTATACACAAACATTGATTTTCTTGCAAGCTAATTTTTTTGAAATTTTCAAAAATTTATTTTTTCCTGACTGACAATTGCTTCTCTGCTCTAACTTACTCCATAAAAAATGCTAGAACAGAAATTTGTGATTACTCTAGTTTTGTTTTGAGCGTACTCATGAAACAAAAGATAGAGCAACCTAGAGCAATAAAATTGTTCGTTAAACACAATTTTGTGAAATATCTCAATCTGGCGTAAGCTAGAGCAGCCCAATAAACAAACCTAATAAATTGTGCTTATATTTAAGAAATATACATTGACTTTGATTTTTTGGTCATAAGACAGAAAACCAGCGGAACAATTTGTATTTCTACTCAGCCGTGTATGGAAAATAGCTGCCTCATCATCGTTGGAACAACGTCAAATTTACCGTCCATAACCCAGCAGTCGCTCTCATTTAACAACTGCAGCGAAGATTTTGTTCCAAAAATAAGAATGCATTCGCCGTAACTTTAATAACTTTCTCACTTAAAATAAATAGTTGACCTTTCATGAACATGAAAAATGGTATTATAACTTTGGACCGATGTTTGTAAGTATGAGAAGAAGAAGAGATGGACCCATCAATAAGTATACCGAAATGATCAGGATGACGAGATGAGTTGATTTAGCCATGCCCGTCTGTCTGTGTGTCTGTCTGTTTGAACGCAAACTAGTCCCTCAGTTTTTGAGATATTTGGCTGAAATTTTGTATGCGGAATCATTTATCGGAACCAGCAAGATCGGACCGATATTACATTTAGCTCCCATACAACCGATTGTTCCGATAAACGATTTTGGGCTATAACTCCTGTAATTAAAGAGGTAGGAACGTAAACTTTTGTGAGAATTGCTTTTTTTATATAAGAACTGTCGGTGTTGAAAATCATTGCGATGGGATAAATATTTCCCATAGCCCCCATACAATCGATTGTTCCGATAAACGGATTTTGGGCTATAACTCCTGTAATTAAAGAGGTAGGAGCGTGAAATTTTGTAAGAATTGCTTATTTCAGATATGAAATATCGATGTTGAAAATCATCGAGATGGGATAAATATTTCACATAGCCCCCATACAATCGATTGTTCCGATAAACGGATTTTGGTAGATAACTCCTGTAATTGTATAGGTAGGAAAGTGACATTTCGTAACAATTGGTCTTTTAGAATATGGAATGTCGATGTTAAAAATCAATGAGATTGGACCAATATAACACATCGCCCCCATATAATCGATAGTTCCGATAATTTCGGTATGAGCTAAAGTTAAATTGAAACAGGCTGTACTGGGGATCGAACAGTGAAAATCGGGACGCTTATTCATGAAAGCTTTCCTTACTTGTTTTCATTTAAAATCGATAATAAAAGTTTTTCACGAAGGAAAAAGAACAGAGATAACTTTTATTTTCGGATCGAAATAAAAAAGTTAAAAAATAACTCTTATTTTGCGATCAACATTTAAAAATAACTCCTATTTTGAGATCGAAATTTAAAAATTGTGACCTTTGTGGGATTACCTCAGGATCATATAGGAATCACTTTGGGACGTTTTCAGGATCATTTCAGGACTTTGTTCGGATCTTTACAATCAAGTGGATATTCGTCCTCAAATTTCGGATGTTTTTTCTTAGATTAAGTTCCGTATGAGTAATTCAATTCTTTTTATACCCAGCTGTACTTGTACACAGGGTATTATAACTTTGTTAGGATAACGGTTGGTTGTACAGGTGTAAAGGAATCGAGATAGATATAGACTTCCATATATCAATATGATCATGATCGAAAAAAAATTTGATTGAGCGATGTCCGTCCGTCTGTCCGTCCGTCCGTCTGTCCGTTAACACGATAACTTGAGCAAATAATGAGATATCTTCACCAAATTTGGCATGCGTACTTATTTGGGTTCAGAATAGATTGCTATTGAAAATGGGTAAAATCGGACCATAACCACGCCCCTTTTTCGATATCGAAAATTTCGAAAAACGTATAAAATGGGTTAATTCAATATTAGAAGCAGCTACAATGATAAAATTTGCAATATGTATTGATTTAGATGTTCTAAGGCCGATTTTATAAAAATTTTTGAAAAGGGGGCGTGGTACCGCCCACGTATATTTGAAGAAATTTTAAAATTTTGACTCTTAATAACTTCAGAACAGTTTATGCTAGTATAACGAAATTTCGTAGAGGACATACTATTGTTGTGGTAAATTCAGCTATAGAAAATAAACGAAATCGCTTCGCGACCACGCCTACTTTTTCATAAAAGTTATATTGAAAGGAGGTGGAAATATTGAAAAGTCCATATCTAATTAACTGATTTCGCTATAATAATATAATTTGGTACATACATCAACTTTCATATTCTTTACATAATTTTTTCAAAATTTTGGAAAGTGGGCGTGGCACCGCCCACTTATGAGTCAAGCAATTTTTAAATTCGACTGCTAACAACTTCAGAACGGTGTGAGATAGATTTACGAAACTAGGTACCAGGCATGTTATGTTTATGTAGAGTACTACCACAGAAAATAAGAAAAATCGGTGAACGATCACGCCCACTTTATGTGCACAGCTGGGTATGTAATGTTCGGTTTCACCCGAACTTAGACTTCCTTACTTGTTTTATGTGACGTTATAGAAATGTATTCAAACCATTTTTTATTTATTATCTCCTCTAGATACGCTCTTCAAAATAAGGCGAAGCAGAAAATCGTAAAAAGGAAATGTATTTGGGTGTATGTAGCGATCAAAAGTTCTTTAGAAAAAAGTAAAAATTGTAATAAAGCATTAAAAAAATTGGCTAAATTATGTGTGAAAGCAACCCACTATCACCGACAACAGATGTACCCAGTATCGCTGAGTTGATCTCGGCAAATGATATTGGTGACTTTGGACGACTTCATAGTCCCAAAGTTGATTATTCAAGTATTTGCGGCAAGAAAGTGTTAGTTAGTCCAACAGAGGATCAGTTCGATCTTTTAAAAAAGAGACTTGAAGAACGTATGATCGATTGTCGTGGGGAAACCATATATGAAATTGGTATAGGCGAAGGTAAAGATCTATTTTAAAATGTAAATTGATATATCAAGTAACAAATAATGAAGTAACGTTTTACAAATAGATGGCAGTGATAATGGTCTCGATGGGGAAGAGTATCGTGCATCAGTTGCGACACTTCAGTCTTTAGCCACAACTATTGATGCGGATGTAGTTTTGCTAAGAAAGCGTAAAGTGGAAAAAGGGTTGGCTGGCCAGTATTTAGTAAGGAAGCATGTTGATACCTCAGATTTTATGGAAATACGGTAAGTGAATAACACAGAAGAATTTGCCGTGCTCTCATCGCCAAATAGACGTAGTATATTCATTCATTCATTTTTTGACATTATTAGCACAATAAGATCTTGTGTGATCTTTTAAAATTCAGAAGACAAAAATTCAGAAATGCTATTTTTCAGAAAACTTTATTCAGAAACAAAAAACTCCGAATGAAAAATTCAGAAACTAAAATTCAAAAAACAGTTCTCAGAAACGTAAATCGTAGTCTTTTGGCTATTTTCTTTACTCTTTAAAAAAATATGTTCATGTCAAAAATCAAGTTAATTTTGTGCGTTCCAGAAGCGTTTAACTTAAACTTGCTCCGATTTTGAGTTGTGTCTCTTTTTGATTTAGGGCCACTTGCATAAAAGCCGATTAAGCCTAATCGGTGATTAACTTGACAGCTAACCATACAAAATACGTCAATTAAACTCCGGTTAGTCGTTATCAGCTTTTATGCAAGCGGCCCTTAGTGTGCGATATATCAATCATGCGTATTTGAGTACTCGACCGAGAGCATGAAATAATAAATTACAGAAATATCATATTCGAAATTAGAGTATAAGTATTCTAGTTTTTATTAAAACGTTCTAAGTTACAAAATTAGTATTTGTCAGGAAAGCAAAAAACGCTAAAGTCATAGGCCCGTAATCATAGTCGTAGTGTAACACGCGTATTAGTTAATATCTTCACTAAACTTAAAAAGAAATTTACAATCTGGGTCAATCATAGTCATGCTAAACAAACATATTAGCTGAAAAAAAATTTAACAGGGACCCCAAATAAAAAAATGAAATTAAACAGGAACCCCTCATGAAAGAAATTAAGTTGGTTGGTGGTATGAAGAATTTTTTTTAACTTTGGCAGGATCACCCTGTCCAGCTAACATAGCATATCTGTGTCACAAACCATTGCACATTTGTGCTAATAACCGACAGGGGGCAAACTCATGTACTGTCACCCACACAACCATAGACACACACCGCTTTATTAAAATGATTTAGTGTGCGATATATCAATCATGCGTATTTGAGTACTCGACCGAGAGCATGAAATAATAAATTACAGAAATATGATTCTAGTTTTTATTAAAACGTTCTAAGTTACAAAATTAGTATTTGCCAGGAAAGCAAAAAACGCTAAAGTCATAGGCCCGTAATCATAGTCGTAGTGTAACACGCGTATTAATATCTTCACTAAACTTAAAAAGAAATTTACAATTTGGGTCAATCATAGTCATGCTAAACAAACATATTAGCTGAAAAAAAATTTAACAGGGACCCCTAATAAAAAAATGAAATTAAACAGGAACCCCTCATGGAACAAATTAAGTTGGTTGGTGGTATGAAGAATTTTTTTTAACTTTGGCAGGATCACCCTGTCCAGCTAAATAGTATATCTGTGTCACAAACCATTGCACATTTGTGCTAATAACCGACAGGGGGGCAAACTCATGTACTGTCACCCACACAAACATAGACACACACCGCTTTATTAAAATGATAAAATGGAATTTTCTTCATTTTAATTTTAAAACTCCATATTAGACATAAAATGTATTTTTATGGCAGACATAGAACGATGTTTATGTTAGAATCATGTTAAAGTAAATTAAACTATACTCTAATTCGACTATGACTACGGGTCATAGTTTTTCATTTATTGCTTTCAACTAAATACTTTGAAAGATTCCAATAAATACGGTCCTGATAGAATTCCTACTTGTTTTTTGAACAAATGCGCGAAATATATTTATAAGCCCCTCACCAATTTGTTTAATCTGTCCTTGATGTGTGGCGTCTTTCCGTCAGCGTGGAAAGAATCTTTTCTTATACCGCTTCATAAAAGTGGAAGTAGGTCTTCCATAGAGAACTATCGTGGCATAGCAAAACTTTCTGCCATCCCAAAATTTTTGAAGCTATTGTTACAAATCAACTTACGGCTCCAATCTCTACGCTGATCGCTGACTGCCAACACGGTTTCTGTAAGGGAAAATCGACAGTCACAAACTTACTTGAATTCACCACTCATGTCTCAAACGGCTTTCGTAAAAACATGCACACTGACGTTGTTTACACTGACTTTAGTAAAGCTTTCGACAAAGTGTGCTACTCATTACTTATTTATAAACTTGATCAGTTGGGCTTCCAGCCGGGTCTCAATTCCTGGATATCTTCTTACCTTAGTGACAGGACTCGAAAGAGTAGAGTTCAAAAATATTTTATCTGATGTTATTAACGTCTCTTCAGGTGTTCCTCAAGGGAGCCATCTCGACCCGATTCTGTTCTTGCTGTTTATAAACGACATCTCCACTACAATAATGTTTTAAAAAATCTTGATGTACGCAGGTGACGTAAAACTCATGTCATTCACGTCGTGTCAGGATGAATCTATGCTACAATCAGACTTAGATACCCTAGTTACTTGGTGCGATTTAAATTATATGCCGCTAAATCTTAAAAAATGTAAATACATGCGTTTCTCGCGTTGAACTCTTCAGCCGGCTTCCTATACAATTAACAATTATAGTCTTCAGCAGGTTCACGACTTTGTAGACCTGGGGGTTACTATGGATAGCAAGCTTAGTTTCAACCATCATATTAACGCAGCAGCCGGTAAGGCTAGAGGTGTTCTAGCATTTGTCAAACGATGGTCTAAAGAATTTAGCGACCCTTATGTAACTAAGGCTCTTTTTACTTCATTAGTCAGACCGACACTAGAATATGGTTCATTAGTCTGGAACCAGCGCTACCAAGTCCATATAGATAGGCTAGAATCAGTCCAAAAACAGTTTTTACTTTTTGCATTAAGAGATTTTCACTGGGATCCCTTATATAATCTACCACCTTATGCTAGTCGCTTGAAACTCATAAATCTTCACACCCTTTCCACTAGGAGGGAAATCCTTGGAATAGTTTTTATGATTAAGTTACTAAATAGATCTCTCTCAAGCCCGTTTCTTCTAACGAAGTAAATTTCAATATACCCTCTCGGCCATCAAGTTATTTTAAACCACTTGTCTTGAAACAGTGTAGAACCAACTTTGAGTTAAATGAACCAAGGACCGTAACTGTTATAAGTTTAATTATAGAACTCGACATTTGATCATTATTTTCTGATTTTTTCAATAAAAATCAACAATAATGGTTACACTCAAGTTTTATTTTTTTGATTTAGCGTAATGATCACTTTTTGAGTTTTTTTTTTTTGATCAAACGTAAAACTTATTTCTTGAGCTTTATTTTTTTGAGAGAAAATAAAACTTACCCTTGAGTTTTATATTTTTGCTCGACAGTAAACGTTATTCTTTGAGCGATATTTTATCGTTCAAGGATAAAAATTAAGTTCTGAGTTTTAAGTTTTTTTCGCGGTTCAAAAAACTCAAAAGGCCGCTGCGCCTTTTTGGCAAGTATTTGGTCATAATTATTGGTTGGTATAATGTCGTCAACATATGTACTCAATTATTTAAAGGAGAGAAAACCTCCTCTTTGAGACGAAAAAATTGATGCGTCAAACTTTAAAATCCGACAACAAATGCCAAAGATTTGAAGAAAAATGTAAAATGTAATTGGTTGCCAAAAAAAAAATAAAAATTTTTTTTAAATGTACGGCCGACTTTTTTTTCCTGTAAGCCCGAGACGTTCTAATATACATAAATTGGCATGTACGTTGTAAAGGGACATGAAATTAGTACACTATATGTACCAGTCTTGCCGTTGGGGACCCTAAAGGGTCAATTTGATCCTTTTTTAGAGCCAGGACCCCGGACCCTACTTCTTCAAAAAAGTACCATTTTTGACTCTTTTTTTTTAATTCGTGACCCTTTTTGACCCCTTTTCACTTTCAAACTTCATTTTTGTCGTTTTATTGTTGAAACCCAAAAAAATCTCCCTGTTCCGTTTTTTACTCTTATGTATATCGGGAACTCTTGCCGATTTCCAAATGTCTTTCCTAACTGAAGTCTTACTTCTGGCAACGCTGTATAATGTGACAACTCGGTCATATGTATGTATGTATACATCGGGGTGATTCAAATAAAAATGTTTTAAACTCTTTGTTGCTTTTGACTTTGTAGTCTATTGCTGTAAATACCGACGGTATTTACAAGCAATTTTTCGAGATTGTATGAAAATTTGTTTTTGAGAAAAATTTACCTACGCGCTGCAGGAACCAGACAAGCCGACATATGTTTCGATGATACAGGAATTACATCTCTTCATGGACTTTTCTTCCCGGCATTGTGAGAGTCGAACTCACAACACTGTAGTGACTTGTATGCTAGAAGGTCTAACACCTTAGGCCACTACCCAGCTTGAAGGTAAACCCTTCTCAGTGTCCATTTATGCATATATGTATTTAAACTTTCATATAGAACATTTCTTTAATTTCAATGCTAACTTATATGAAAGATTTGCGAATTTTTGGACTTGGTGTGAAACCTATGAAAGAATTTTCAATGCTTAATTAAGCACGAATATTTTTCCATTTATAACATTTAAACTCTTTGTTGCTTTTGACTTTGTAGTCTATTGCTGTAAATACCGACGGTATTTAGAAGCAATTTTGCGGGATTGTATGAAAATGTGTTTTTGAGAAAAATTTACCTACGCGCTGCAGGAACCAGACAAGCCGACATATGTTTCGATGATACTGGAATTACATCTCTTCATGGACTTTTCTTCCCGGCATTGTGAGAGTCGAACTCACAACACTGTAGTGACTTGTATGCTAGAAGGTCTAACACCTTAGGCCACTACCCAGCTTGAAGGTAAACCCTTCTCAGTGTCCATTTATGCATATATTTAAACTTCCATATAGAACATTTCTTTAATTTCAATGCTAACTTATATGAAAGATTTGCGAATTTTTGGACTTGGTGTGAAACCTATGAAAGAATTTTCAATGCTTAATTAAGCACGAATATTTTTCCATTTATAACATTTAAACTCTTTGTTGCTTTTGACTTTGTAGTCTATTGCTGTAAATACCGACGGTATTTACAAGCAATTTTTCTGGATTGTATGAAAATGTGTTTTTGAGAAAAATTTACCTACGCGCTGCAGGAACCAGACAAGCCGACATATGTTTCGATGATACTGGAATTACATCTCTTCATGGACTTTTCTTCCCGGCATTGTGAGAGTCGAACTCACAACACTGTAGTGACTTGTATGCTAGAAGGTCTAACACCTTAGGCCACTACCCAGCTTGAAGGTAAACCCTTCTCAGTGTCCATTTATGCATATATTTAAACTTCCATATAGAACATTTCTTTAATTTCAATGCTAACTTATATGAAAGATTTGCGAATTTTTGGACTTGGTGTGAAACCTATGAAAGAATTTTCAATGCTTAATTAAGCACGAATATTTTTCCATTTATAACATTTAAACTCTTTGTTGCTTTTGACTTTGTAGTCTATTGCTGTAAATACCGACGGTATTTACAAGCAATTTTTCGGGATTGTATGAAAATGTGTTTTTGAGAAAAATTTACCTACGCGCTGCAGGAACCAGACAAGCCGACATATGTTTCGATGATACTGGAATTACATCTCTTCATGGACTTTTCTTCCCGGCATTGTGAGAGTCGAACTCACAACACTGTAGTGACTTGTATGCTAGAAGGTCTAACACCTTAGGCCAGTACCCAGCTTGAAGGTAAACCCTTCTCAGTGTCCATTTATGCATATATTTAAACTTCCATATAGAACATTTCTTTAATTTCAATGCTAACTTATATGAAAGATTTGCGAATTTTTGGACTTGGTGTGAAACCTATGAAAGAATTTTCAATGCTTAATTAAGCACGAATATTTTTCCATTTATAACATTTAAACTCTTTGTTGCTTTTGACTTTGTAGTCTATTGCTGTAAATACCCACGGTATTTACAAGCAATTTTTCGGGATTGTATGAAAATGTTATTTTGAGAAAATTTACCTACGCGCTGCAGGAACCAGACAAGCCGATATATGTTTCGATGATACTGGAATTACATCTCTTCATGGACTTTTCTTCCCGGCATTGTGAGAGTCGAACTCACAACACTGTAGTGACTTGTATGCTTTGGACTTGGTGTGAAACCTAAAACCTGAAATTAAACAGGAACCCCTCATGGAACAAATTAAGTTGGTTGGTGGTATGAAGAATTTTTTTTAACTTTGGCAGGATCACCCTGTCCAGCTAAATAGTATATCTGTGTCACAAACCATTGCACATTTGTGCTAATAACCGACAGGGGGGCAAACTCATGTACTGTCACCCACACAAACATAGACACACACCGCTTTATTAAAATGATAAAATGGAATTTTCTTCATTTTAATTTTAAAACTCCATATTAGACATAAAATGTATTTTTATGGCAGACATAGAACGATGTTTATGTTAGAATCATGTTAAAGTAAATTAAACTATATTCTAATTCGACTATGACTACGGGTCATAGTTTTTAATTTATTGCTTTCAACTAAATACTTTGAAAGATTCCAATAAATACGGTCCTGATAGAATTCCTACTTGTTTTTTGAACAAATGCGCGAAATATATTTATAAGCCCCTCACCAATTTGTTTAATCTGTCCTTGATGTGTGGCGTCTTTCCGTCAGCGTGGAAAGAATCTTTTCTTATACCGCTTCATAAAAGTGGAAGTAGGTCTTCCATAGAAAACTATCGTGGCATAGCAAAACTTTCTGCCATCCCAAAATTTTTGAAGCTATTGTTACAAATCAACTTACGGCTCCAATCTCTACGCTGATCGCTGACTGCCAACACGGTTTCTGTAAGGGAAAATCGACAGTCACAAAGTTACTTGAATTCAGCACTCATGTCTCAAACGGCTTTCGTAAAAACATGCACACTGACGTTGTTTACACTGACTTTAGTAAAGCTTTCGACAAAGTGTGCTACTCATTACTTATTTATAAACTTGATCAGTTGGGCTTCCAGCCGGGTCTCAATTCCTGGATATCTTCTTACCTTAGTGACAGGACTCGAAAGAGTAGAGTTCAAAAATATTTTATCTGATGTTATTGACGTCTCTTCAGGTGTTCCTCAAGGGAGCCATCTCGACCCGATTCTGTTCTTGCTGTTTATAAACGACATCTCCACTACAATAATGTTTTAAAAAATCTTGATGTACGCAGGTGACGTAAAACTCACGTCATTCACGTCGTGTCAGGATGAATCTATGCTACAATCAGACTTAGATACCCTAGTTACTTGGTGCGATTTAAATTATATGCCGCTAAATCTTAAAAAATGTAAATACATGCGTTTCTCGCGTAGAACTCTTCAGCCGGCTTCCTATACAATTAACAATTATAGTCTTCAGCAGGTTCACGACTTTGTAGACCTGGGGGTTACTATGGATAGCAAGCTTAGTTTCAACCATCATATTAACGCAGCAGCCGGTAAGGCTAGAGGTGTTCTAGCATTTGTCAAACGATGGTCTAAAGAATTTAGCGACCCTTATGTAACTAAGGCTCTTTTTACTTCATTAGTCAGACCGACACTAGAATATGGTTCATTAGTCTGGAACCAGCGCTACCAAGTCCATATAGATAGGCTAGAATCAGTCCAAAAACAGTTTTTACTTTTTGCATTAAGAGATTTTCACTGGGATCCCTTATATAATCTACCACCTTATGCTAGTCGCTTGAAACTCATAAATCTTCACACCCTTTCCACTAGGAGGGAAATCCTTGGAATAGTTTTTATGATTAAGTTACTAAATGGATCTCTCTCAAGCCCGTTTCTTCTAACGAAGTAAATTTCAATATACCCTCTCGGCCATCACGTTATTTTAAACCACTTGTCTTGAAACAGTGTAGAACCAACTTTGAGTTAAATGAACCAAGGACCGTAACTGTTATAAGTTTAATTATAGAACTCGACATTTGATCATTATTTTCTGATTTTTTCAATAAAAATCAACAATAATGGTTACACTCAAGTTTTATTTTTTTGATTTAGCGTAATGATCACTTTTTGAGTTTTTTTTTTTGATCAAACGTAAAACTTATTTCTTGAGCTTTATTTTTTTGAGAGAAAATAAACTTACCCTTGAGTTTTATATTTTTGCTCGACAGTAAACGTTATTCTTTGAGCGATATTTTATCGTTCAAGGATAAAAATTAAGTTCTGAGTTTTAAGTTTTTTCGCGGTTCAAAAAACTCAAAAGGCCGCTGCGCCTTTTTGGCAAGTATTTGGTCATAATTATTGGTTGGTATAATGTCGTCAACATATGTACTCAATTATTTAAAGGAGAGAAAACCTCCTCTTTGAGACGAAAAAATTGATGCGTCAAACTTTAAAATCCGACAACAAATGCCAAAGATTTGAAGAAAAATGTAAAATGTAATTGGTTGCCAAAAAAAAAAAAATTTTTGTTTAAATGTACGGCCGACTTTTTTTTCCTGTAAGCCCGAGACGTTCTAATATACATAAATTGGCATGTACGTTGTAAAGGGACATGAAATTAGTACACTATATGTACCAGTCTTGCCGTTGGGGACCCTAAAGGGTCAATTTGATCCTTTTTTAGAGCCAGGACCCCGAACCCTACTTCTTCAAAAAAGTACCATTTTTGACTCTTTTTTTTTAAATTCGTGACCCTTTTTGACCCCTTTTCACTTTCAAACTGCATTTTTGTCGTTTTATTGTTGAAACCCAAAAAAATCTCCCTGTTCCGTTTTTTACTCTTATGTATATCGGGAACTCTTGCCGATTTCCAAATGTCTTTCCTAACTGAAGTCTTACTTCTGGCAACGCTGTATAATGTGACAACTCGGTCATATGTATGTATTAGGGATGTCAATTTTTCGGGTTTTGGCCGTCCCGGGATTTTCGGGATATGCTTTTACAAATCCCGGGATCCCGGGATTAGTCCCGGGATTAGGGATTCGTTATTTCTAACAGGTTTGCTTCAAAAAGACTGGAGAAAATGTTTGTGAAACTGTCAATTTTTAAATAAATAACAAATAAAATTAATTAAATTTATTTATCCCTTATATTTTTTATTTACTTTTAATGTATTTCATTTGAATAAAAAAAAATAACACACTTCAATAGAAAGTTTTTTTTTGTAGTTGAACTCCTACATTAATATAAATGTATTAAACAGTTTAATAATGGTAAGTATTAATTAAAAAGTAAAAAAAAATTTGGTACATTCAGCGCGCCTCTTCCCAGCCAGCAAGATACCTTACATTTTACGAACATTGCGTTTTACGAGCTATTCTCGAATCAGCAACAACTAAAAACACAAGCTTTTTTTATTTTGTCAAAAAAAGACAAGACCCAAGTTCCAAAATTTAGATGCCGCAAAGATATTAACGTTCATAAAATGTTTGTTTGACACAGATGTCCATTCGTCAAAAACTACGCAAAATTTTTCACCTTCTTTTACGAGCTTTTCAATTTCATGTAAAAATCCTACTCTAATATTTTCGTAATAGTTGAGTACAATACTTTGTATAGTGTTTCTGGATTTTGGTAAATCGAAGCCATTACCTCGCATTACATCGCGTAGATCTTGTGATTTGGTGAAAGCTGAAAAAGCAAAACCATCAACAGCCGTCATCCTAGCTAAAACAGCTTCCATACTCCTCTCCGTTTTATTACTAAAAAATTTATGCAACTTTTGCTGTTTACAAGGTACAGGATTGGCTTCTGGAGCTTTTGTTTTACGGCACACAACAATATTATGTTTTTTCAAATGCGTGTGCAGCCCTTTTGTTGAGCCACCTTTCGTTAATAATATTTGACTGCATTTTTTGCACTGAGCTGACTCGTCGTTGTCGCGCGCAACTAAAAAATAGAACCACACGGAAGACTCCTCTTCCGCCTTTGTTTTATGTGCAACAAAACCTGTACGAAATAAATTTCAATTTCATTACAGTGATTCTTTATTTAATGAAAATGAAATACTTCGTATAAAAATGGATGAGTGCGAGGTATTCCACTTCACCGAAGTTATAAATATATCTATATTTACCTGAAGTGGACGGCTTTTCAGTCATATTTAATTATTCTTATTATTCATCAATCAATTATTCGCGCAAAAATAACAATGAAACCAGCTGATTTCTACGTCAACAGTGTTGTAAACGCTAACCCAAATTTCAGTGTGGTTTCTTTGCTATACAAGAGGGATTTTTCTCACATCCCGAAAATCCCGGGATTGCTGGAACACAATCCCGGGATTTTCGGGAGCTTAAAAAGGGTCGGGATCCCGGGATTTCGGGATCCCGGGATCCCGGGATGACATCCCTAGTATGTATGTATACATCGGGGTGATTCAAATAAAAATGTTTTAAACTCTTTGTTGCTTTTGACTTTGTAGTCTATTGCTGTAAATACCGACGGTATTTACAAGCAATTTTTCGGGATTGTATGAAAATTTGTTTTTGAGAAAAATTTACCTACGCGCTGCAGGAACCAGACAAGCCGACATATGTTTCGATGATACAGGAATTACATCTCTTCATGGACTTTTCTTCCCGGCATTGTGAGAGTCGAACTCACAACACTGTAGTGACTTGTATGCTAGAAGGTCTAACACCTTAGGCCACTACCCAGCTTGAAGGTAAACCCTTCTCAGTGTCCATTTATGCATATATGTATTTAAACTTTCATATAGAACATTTCTTTAATTTCAATGCTAACTTATATGAAAGCCGGGAGGCAAATCGTGGCTGTATTTGAACGGAGCCTCTCTGATACCGGGTCGCCTCAGAGAGTAAGCATGGCCTTACCGCGGTACGGGGCTCTGCCGCGGCGGACGACACATTTTCCCCTACTCTTCCCTTGACCCTAAGCTGGCCGTGTCCGGCGATGGGTCGTACGAACAAGATGAACTCAAATTATCCAAATATAAACGATAAAAAACAAACAACGCAAAATTTCACTCCTCAGCAAAGGAGAGCTATGGAGGAACAGGCGAGAAAGCAACAACAACGCCGGAGGACAACCTCCGTTCCACAATCAAGGGGGGGATCGACAGCGATGGCAACTACGAGTCGGTCAACCAACCCTCTATCGACTAAGATTGACTTGATGGGAGCTAGCACCAGTGCGGTTGCCAACGCAACTAAGCGGACAACGGCAGATGCTAAACTCCCATCAACCGCTGATATGAAAACCAGTATCTTTACGTCTGTGGCAGCGGTCTCACGACCTGGCCTCGGAGTTTCGAAGGAGAAGGAAGCTGCAACTGAGATTTCGGCAAGGAGAGCGACCGCGATGGCAACTACGGGTCCGCACTCCCAGGAGACATCTCCCCGCCGCTTCACATACCACGAGAAAAGATTGGCTGCAAAGATCCTGAAGAGGTATGAAGGGGTACCGCAGGAATCGCTGTCGCCGAATTCCAGTAAATCGGTAGAGCTAGCGAAAGCTGTGATACCGGATTTCCAAAATTCTTACATGCCAAAGAGGTTGAAAGTTAACCCTTTCAAGCGCCAGAGATCGGACCTGGAGTTGAATCCCCCTCCCAAGCGGCATCAGAATACCCCTGGAGCGGGCAAACTAAGCTTTGCTGAGGTAACCAAGGACAGGATCCTTATAGGCGTCCTGGACCGAGGCAATGACCGCCTGGCCATCCCTAAGGACCGGTGGCGTTACGTGCGAAATGAACTCGGCAACATTCTTCTCAATGTTGCTCCAGAGTTTCCGGGTAGTTCGGCGCGAGTAACGGATGCGGGTTGGCACCAGGGTCAGATTAAATTACTCGCATGCGAGGATGCAAAAACCGTAGCACTGTACAAGGCAGCAGCTGCTAAGCTGGGTGAAGTCTACAAGGGCGCAAAGATAAGAGGTCGTCGACTGAAAGGACATTCCAGCTCGTCCAAGGGCAAGGGCGTGGATTCCGGCCATCCCTGACGAACCCGAGAGAATTCTCGGGATGCTACGGCTAATGAATCCGTCCCTGCCAACGCATGACTGGAGTGTCAATCTGGTCGGGGATGCGGTAGGGCCCGACAGACAGGTGGTGTTCACCATGAATAAAGAGTCAATCGAGCCCCTCAAAAGGTGCAATGGCCTAGTACACTACAGCGTAGGCCAGATCGTTATCCACGTATATCGTGGTGATGCTCAGCGCGCTGCCTTCTCGGCTGCTACGGGGGAACCGGAAAACGAATTACCAGAAGAGGAAGCGGAGGATTCCGATGCGGAAAGCATGTTATCCGCCACGTCCCTTGGCGATAGTGCTGTGAACAACTCGGAGATGGAGAACAGCCTACAGGACGAGGAAGCCCTCGACGTCACGGTGGTAGCAGCCAACGCTGAGCGATTAACATCTAACGCTGCAGACAGCAAGACTCCTGCAACGCCATATCGGGCAGTTAATCGGAACAACTCGTCGTTGATAGGCAATCTCCGGGATGGGGCAAACCTCGACGATATGGGGACGGCAGGGAAGTCTGTGCGCTCTCATGTTGGTGGTGCTTCAGATTAATCTGCACAAATCTAAAGTAGCTTCGGCTGCTTTAAGTAGTCGTCTTTCTAAAGGCGACGTGGATGTGGTCCTCATCCAAGAACCCTGGGTCAATAGCTCGAGAATCTGCGGATTGGGGACTAAGGGCTTCAAGCTCATTCGAGCCAGCGAGGAGAGCAAAGTCAGAACGTGTATTTTGGTCAAGTCTGAGTTGAACTCCTTTCTCCTACCTAACTACACCAATGGTGATATTACCGCTATCAGTCTAACGGTCGACAGCACCCGCCTGACGGTGGCGTCGGTCTATATGCCCTACGACGCCGAAGAACCCCCACCACAAATGGAGGTGAAAGACCTGGTGTCAAATTTCTGCACGGGTAATCTTATTATTGGAGCGGACGCTAATGCTCACCATGTCCAATGGGGGAGCTCCGACATCAATGCCAGGGGCGAGTCTCTGTTTGATTACCTCTTAACAACCAACCTGGTGATTTGCAACGTGGGTAATGAGCCTACTTTTATCACTAAGACCCGCAGGGAGGTCATAGACCTCACTCTCTGTAGTGAAGGCGCTTATGAGTGGGTCAGAAAATGGCGGGTTCTGGAAGAACATTCTTTCTCCGACCACCGTTACATAGAAATGGTTTTAGACTTTATTGTAGAACAACCAATCATGAAACGCAATCCACGTAACACTGATTGGCAGTTACACAATGAAATATTAGACAGAGACCTCCCAGTACTGCCCTCACAAGCCCCCTCATCAGTAGAGGAGCTGGAGGATCTTGTTACTACATTTACATCGGCGCTCTCAAATGCTCTAGGACAGGCTTGTCCAGTGCCAAAACCACGCGGTAAACACAGGCCACATTGGTGGTCCTACGATTTGGACTCGCTCCGAATATCATGCCGGAAACAATTTAACAAGGCCAAGAGCTTCGGCTCTGAGCCTCATTGGCACGAATATAAAGCTAAACTAAGGGCCTACAAAAAAGCTCTGAGACAGGCGAAGAGAACCTCGTGGAGAAATTTCTGCACTGGCGTCGAAAAGGTCGACGACACAGCGAGACTTAGACGAGTCCTCTCGAAAAGTCAAACAACCATCAGCTATTTGCGAAAGCCTGACGGATCCTGGACCAGCACGGAAGAGGAAACCCTTGAGCTGCTCTTGAATACACATTTTCCGGGGAATCTGCATGATGCACCACTAGCACCTGCAACAAACCTGGCAGTAAATATACCCATCACTGAGGAAAGAGTAAGGTGGGCAGTTAAGAGCTTTGAACCGTATAAGGCTGCCGGGCCGGACGGGATTATCCCCGCGCAGCTTATAAACACGTTGGAGACATCAGCTAAATGGCTGGTATTTCTCTTCACAGCCTGCCTGGCTCTCAACCACATCCCGGGCTCCTGGAGAAGCGCCACGGTAGTGTTTATCCCTAAGGCTGGGAAGGCATCCCACTATGAGCCAAAAGACTACAGACCGATCAGTCTCTCGTCCTTTGTACTAAAAACCTTTGAGAGGATATTAAGCGACTACCTCTTAACGACTATTGATAGCAACCTTATCTCTAGCTATCAGCATGCATACACCAAGGGTAAATCAACAGAAACCGCTCTGCACAGCCTAGTGTCTGTCATTGAGAAATCGTTGTGTGAAAAGGACTACTGTCTCGTGGCCCTCCTAGACATTGAGGGGGCTTTCAACAATATAAGCCCGGAGGCTATCAACTCCGCTCTAACTAATCTGGGAGTAGATAGACCTCTAACTGGTTTAATTGACCAACTTTTAATGGGAAGGAAAATAGCTTCTTCACTTGGTACGGTTGAGTTATCACGCTATGTCACAAGGGGAACACCCCAGGGTGGTGTTCTTTCCCCGCTTTTATGGAACCTCACAGTCAACTCGTTGCTACGTGACACAAGCTGGGGGGGCGGGAAGATAGTGGCATACGCAGACGATTTAGCTATTGCATTCAGAGGCAAGTTCCCACAAACTCTGTGTGACCTGATGCAAGTAGCACTGCGAGAAGTTTCGACGTGGTCCTCTCGCTGCGGACTTAGTATCAACCCAGGGAAGGTGGAACTTGTCCTCTTCACCAACCGGTACAAAATACCGCCACTAAGCCTACCAGAACTAGATGGCACGCGCCTGGGCTTGTCGGATAAGGCCAAGTTTCTAGGCATAGTTCTGGACAGGAAATTGAATTGGAAGGAGAATGTTCTTCAGCGCCAGAAGAAAGCTTGCATCGCTCTTTACACCTGCAAAAGAGCCATTGGCAAAAAATGGGGGCTCAGCCCTAGAGTATGCAGTTGGATCTACACGTCCATCATTCGCCCAATCATGCTTTATGGAGTCGTCGTATGGTGGCCTGCGCTGAGCAAGGCAACATACCTGAATCTGTTGCGGAAAGTCCATAGATCCAATATGATCTGTATAAGCGGTGCGCTAAGGACAACGCCCAACGAAGCCCTCCAGGTCATTCTGGGCATTTTGCCACTTGATCTGGAAGGGTTTCGGTCAGCGGCGGCATCAGCTCTGCGCCTAAGAGAAACCTCCAGTTGGGCTGCGGGTACTATTAGACACTCCAGTATTCTGGAATCTTACAGCTTTCTCCCTCTAAGCACAGATCGTTGTGCGACTACTACAGTCGGGGATAGCTGTTTCAAAATAAACATTCCCAGCAGAGAAGACTGGGAGAGGACGGATTGGTGTCCCGAAACAAATGGTGGCACTTCCATATACACCGACGGCTCGAAGTTGGACGGCAGAGTTGGAGGAGGCGTTTATTCAAGGGATTTGGACCTTGAGCTCTCCTTCAGACTACCTGATCATTGTAGCGTCTTCCAGGCGGAAGTCTCGGCAATCCTGGACGCCGCGGCCTGGTTAAGCAAACGTGTTATCGGAGAAGATATCGCTATTTTCAGCGATAACCAAGCGGCCATCAAATCCCTTGGCTCATACACGTTCAACTCTGAACTGACGCTCAGCTGTCGTCGATCTCTTCAGGAGATGGCCCAACAGAACCGCGTAAACCTCATATGGGTCCCGGGACATAGGGACATTGAGGGAAACTGTAAGGCAGACGAGCTTGCCAGGCAGGGCACGACCAAGCAGGTTCTTCAGGATAAAGAGCGCTTAGGTATGCCGTTTGCCACATGCAAACTAATGCTGAAGGAGCACACACTCCGTCAAGCCAACGAAAGATGGCTGCAATCCCCAGGGTGTCGCATATCGAAACAAACCTGGCCAAAATGGGATCTTAAAAGGTCTAGACGCATTTATGCCCTAACTAGGAGGGAAATCTGCATATTGATAGGGGTATTAACCGGTCACTGCCTCATTGGTAGGCATGCAGAAAGGCTAGGTGTGCCCTACCGACGATGCTGCAGGAGTTGCAAAGATGATGAGGAGGAGGAAACAGTGGATCACCTCATCTGCAACTGTCCGGCTTTAAGCGGCGCGAGAACGCGCTTTTTGGGAGTTCCGTTCCTGGATAGCCTAAGCCAGATCGCGGAACTGGACATAAAGGAGTTGATGGGCTTCATAAAGTCATCTAAGTGGTTCGAGGAGGAGTAACGGTGTCGGTTTAGGAGTGTCAGTCCCGGGATTCTGCTATGTGGAAAATCCCAACAACTCAGGGATTTTCCATATGGCTGGGTCCCGGGACTGACTTTCCTTGTGTTGGTGGTATCACAACGGGCCTTTCAAAACTGGCCTAAGTGTGCCTCTGCGGCAGCCACTTGAACCTAACCTAACCTAACCTATATGAAAGATTTGCGAATTTTTGGACTTGGTGTGAAACCTATGAAAGAATTTTCAATGCTTAATTAAGCACGAATATTTTTCCATTTATAACATTTAAACTCTTTGTTGCTTTTGACTTTGTAGTCTATTGCTGTAAATACCGACGGTATTTAGAAGCAATTTTGCGGGATTGTATGAAAATGAGTTTTTGAGAAAAATTTACCTACGCGCTGCAGGAACCAGACAAGCCGACATATGTTTCGATGATACTGGAATTACATCTCTTCATGGACTTTTCTTCCCGGCATTGTGAGAGTCGAACTCACAACACTGTAGTGACTTGTATGCTAGAAGGTCTAACACCTTAGGCCACTACCCAGCTTGAAGGTAAACCCTTCTCAGTGTCCATTTATGCATATATTTAAACTTCCATATAGAACATTTCTTTAATTTCAATGCTAACTTATATGAAAGATTTGCGAATTTTTGGACTTGGTGTGAAACCTATGAAAGAATTTTCAATGCTTAATTAAGCACGAATATTTTTCCATTTATAACATTTAAACTCTTTGTTGCTTTTGACTTTGTAGTCTATTGCTGTAAATACCGACGGTATTTACAAGCTATTTTTCGGGATTGTATGAAAATGTGTTTTTGAGAAAAATTTACCTACGCGCTGCAGGAACCAGACAAGCCGACATATGTTTCGATGATACTGGAATTACATCTCTTCATGGACTTTTCTTCCCGGCATTGTGAGAGTCAAACTCACAACACTGTAGTGACTTGTATGCTAGAAGGTCTAACACCTTAGGCCAGTACCCAGCTTGAAGGTAAACCCTTCTCAGTGTCCATTTATGCATATATTTAAACTTCCATATAGAACATTTCTTTAATTTCAATGCTAACTTATATGAAAGATTTGCGAATTTTTGGACTTGGTGTGAAACCTATGAAAGAATTTTCAATGCTTAATTAAGCACGAATATTTTTCCATTTATAACATTTTAACTCTTTGTTGCTTTTGACTTTGTAGTCTATTGCTGTAAATACCCACGGTATTTACAAGCAATTTTTCGGGATTGTATGAAAATGTGTTTTTGAGAAAATTTACCTACGCGCTGCAGGAACCAGACAAGCCGATATATGTTTCGATGATACTGGAATTACATCTCTTCATAGACTTTTCTTCCCGGCATTGTGAGAGTCGAACTCACAACACTGTAGTGACTTGTATGCTAGAAGGTCTAACACCTTAGGCCACTACCCAGCTTGAAGGTAAACCCTTCTCAGTGTCCATTTATGCATATATTTAAACTTCCATATAGAATATTTCTTTAATTTCAATGCTAACTTATATGAAAGATTTGCGAATTTTTGGACTTGGTGTGAAACCTATGAAAGAATTTTCAATGCTTAATTAAGCACGAATATTTTTCCATTTATAACATTTAAACTCTTTGTTGCTTTTGACTTTGTAGTCTATTGCTGTAAATACCGACGGTATTTCCAAGTAATTTTTCGGGATTGTATGAAAATGTGTTTTTTGAGAAAAATTTACCTACGCGCTGCAGGAACCAGACAAGCCGACATATGTTTCGATGATACTGGAATTACATCTCTTCATGGACTTTTCTTCCCGGCATTGTGAGAGTCGAACTCACAACACTGTAGTGACTTGTATGCTAGAAGGTCTAACACCTTAGGCCACTACCCAGCTTGAAGGTAAACCCTTCTCAGTGTCCATTTATGCATATATTTAAACTTCCATATAGAACATTTCTTTAATTTCAATGCTAACTTATATGAAAGATTTGCGAATTTTTGGACTTGGTGTGAAACCTATGAAAGAATTTTCAATGCTTAATTAAGCACGAATATTTTTCCATTTATAACATTTAAACTCTTTGTTGCTTTTGACTTTGTAGTCTATTGCTGTAAATACCGACGGTATTTACAAACAATTTTCTGGATTGTATGAAAATGTGTTTTTTGAGAAAAATTTACCTACGCGCTGCAGGAACCAGACAAGCCGACATATGTTTCGATGATACTGGAGTTACATCTCTTCATGGACTTTTCTTCCCGGCATTGTGAGAGTCGAACTCACAACACTGTAGTGACTTGTATGCTAGAAGGTCTAACACCTTTTTGGGTCTTACCCCCTACAAAGTTAGTAGATGATGAGAAAATAAGCCTCGCAAAAAGTTAGCTCTGTAACTTACCCCTTACCTACTTAAAATAGCCTTTAACCGCTTAGGCAATTTTGGCCGTACCTTAGCGGTCGCTTTTTCGCCCTTTCCCATAATTTTTTTGCGGGAAAAAATGGAATTCTTTTTAAAGTGAGTTTTCTTATTATTTGAAACCTTTTGCAAAAACACATCCTTAAAGTGGAGTGTTTTAAGTTTAAAATCTTTCACATTATGCGATTATCATTATTATTAAACTAATGACAATCATTTAAAAATGTTTATATTTTGTATGTATTACTTGCAATAGTACAAAACACAGTCATTCAACATCAAAAAAGAAAATGGAAAAGGGACCATTTGACCCTTTTTGAAATTTTTCAGCGGCAACGGCGACACTCTTTACGACATGGTCGCACTAAGTGAGAAACTAATTAGACGTTTAAGTTGATGGCAATAAGCTACCAACTGTCAGCCACCCAAAGTTACTGGGGGTGACATTGGATAATACTTTCTCATTTGCTGGTCATGTGTCTGCAATGGTCTCAAAGGTACGAGGTCGCAACAAGATCCTCAAGTCACTTGCCGACCGTACTTGGGGAAAAGACAAGGAAACGTTACTGACTACATATAAGGCCATTAGCCGACCAGTATTTGACTATGCTGAACCCATATGGTCGCCTAACGCGCGTAACATCAACTGGACGAAGTTACAAGTCTGCCAAAATACACCTATCAGAACTGCTACGGGATGTCTACTCATGCCTCCTGAGTCTCACCTCCATCAAGAGGCAAAACTGCTCAATGTAAGAGAGCACGCGGAAATGCTCAGCAGGCAATTCCTTCTGAACTGCCACAAGCCGGGACATCCAAACTGACATCTTTTGGACACAGATCCGCCCCCGAGAGACATAAGGAGTCATCCCGTAAGCATTATGACGAGCTCCGGCATCATATTACTTTGCCGTTTGATCTACGGAATCATAAGCGGGCTCTAACCGACATCCACACCAAGTCCGTTGACACCTTTGTCAGATCTCGACCTGTGAACCCCGTTCTAAACAGTCACCCACCCGATATTGCTGAAGAAGAACGCACCTTACCAAGGGAGACAAGAGTGACATGGCACAGCTTCGTTCTGGATACAGTGTCAGGTTAAACTCTTACTTGTCCAGACTAAATGATACAATTTCAAACACATGCCCTGCATGTGGTAGGACCCCTGATACCCTACATCTCTTCAATTGTCCAATTGAACCTACTCTTCTAACCCCTCTGTCCCTCTGGTCCAACCCTGTTGAAACTGCGCGTTTCCTTGGACTCCCGTTAGAAGAGCTTGATGAAGATCTTCGGAATAATCATACCCTCTAGGCAGGGAAATGCATTGTTAATAACAACAACAACAACAGCTACAAAACTACATACTCGAAAAAAAATCTAAAAAATTGAGTATAACATTTTAATTTTTGATGAAAATTGTCCGAATTTTCCTTAATTATCCACAAAGGCGTAAGCCTTAATAAGCAGTACTTGTATTGTATTTTTCACATACTTGAACAAAATGATAGCGAAATTTGTGAAATAAGTAATTTAGTATAAAGTTTTAAGTTTTGATGAAAAAATCCGGATTTTCCTGAATTTTCCACAAAGTTGTAAACCTTAATAAGCAGTACTTGTATTGTATTTTTACGCATACTTGAATAACAAAATATAATGTATGTTACTTTAAATTAACCTACTATTTTAAATGCATTTTTACAGTTTTGGTGTGTCAAGTTTTAGAAAATTTCTTATCTGGACAATGCAAGAGAGCAATACAAAATGTTATATGCAATAAAACCGGGTTTGAAAAAAATGTAACTTAGAACGTTATTCGCGATGATGCTTCAATTGAGTACATATGTTGACGAGATTATACCAACCAATAATAATGATCAAAAAAATAAAACTCAAAAAGTGATCATTACGCTTAATCAAAAAAATAAAACTCAAAAGTAATGATTAAGTTGTAATTTATATAGGATTCACTCAAACTTTTTTCAATCATTGTAGATTTCGGTTGAGCATGAAGAGACATGCCCATTCATGTACTTGAAACTGTTATACGATAGGAGGAGTTTTTACCTTAAAAATACAAAAATAATCATTATTGGGGGTCCCTGAAATGAACCCTTTCGCTGTTTATTTGAGGATTATAACTCTCATTCTAGCACATTTGATGTTTCAGACTCGCTTTTCCACATAAAAGAATCTATTCTTTCTATCCTTAATACGTAGAAACTTTTTGTAATCTTTAATCCTTATTTGAGCTCCTTTCTTGGTCTATATGTATATATTATTTTTTATTTCACCTCATTTATTTATCTTTTTATTTTTCTCTATCCCTGTATCTTAAATTCTCAATCTTCCGCCAACCAATTATTTATTAATGTTTAATTTAGCTTATATCTACTTTACTCGGCTGATGAGATTTTCTCTGTAGCCGAGCAGTTTTAGATCTCGACGATTAACAAACCAATGCCTTTCAACGGCTCGGCAACATTCGGTTGGGCGGAATATAGTGGGTAATCCGTCTGGGAATAATAATAATAACTGTATCCTTAACCTTTTCTTTAAATCTTTCGTTTTATCAGTTTTATACTTTCCTTATGATCTTCTAGTGCTCTTACGATTCACTTAATGTATCTATGTCATTTTACATTACCCTACTATATCTAATAACATTTTTACAGTTACGGCGTACAAAATTTCTTATCTGGACAATGCAAGAGAGCAATACCAATGGTTATATGCAATAAAACCGGTTTTCAAAATATTGACACTCAGAACGTTATTCCCGATGATCAAGGCGAATTCATACATGGTGGCTGCAAGCGAATTCGCGTTGATATACTCACACAAAGTCCATGTATTTTGTTTTTGTTTTCTCCCGTTGGAAATGTCAGACAAAAAATAAACATATGCAATTTTACAGTTCCAGCGAGGTAGGCAAGGAAGAAGAAGAAACCATATGGCGGGAAGATGCCACCTGTATGAATTCGCCTTGCCGATGATGCTTCAATTGTTGCACTATAAAAGGGTTCCCTCCACGAATACAGAAAACAAAAATTCAGAAACACTATTATTCAGAAAACTTTAGACAGAACCAGGGTTGCCACTAGCTGTGAGGCGTTGGTAACCAAATAATAAAAAAAAACAAAATAAGAAGAAACACGTAACCAAAATGTCAAAACTAATATTTTCGGCATTGGCCATTTATTTTAGTACATAGAAAAAATTATAATTTTCAAGATTATGTCAAACAAAAATCTGTTATATTAATGCGCTAACAAATTTTTCCTACAAACAATCAGTCCGTCAATACGTCATGTACGTGACGTACGTCGTGAAAAAACGTACGTGCCGCACAGGGATGGCACATAGCGATTGACGTACGTCATGTTGAAGTACACAGATATGTCAACAAAGTAATTAACGCAGATCTTGCATGATCTGTATAAGCGGTGCGTTAAGAACAACGCCCAATGAAGCACTCCAGGCCATTCTTGGCATTTTTCCACTCGATCTGGAAGGGCACCGAGTAGCAGCAGCATCGGCTCTGCGTCTAAGGGAAACGTCCGGCTGGGGCGCAAGCACTACTGGACACGCCTGTATTTTGGGATCCTATAGCTTTCTTCCGCTGAGCACAGATCGCTGTGCGACCACAACAGTCGGAGATAGCGGTTTTAAAATCAACATTCCCAGCAGGGAAGAATGGGAAAGCACGGATCGGAGTCCCGTCACTCATGGCGGCACTTCAATTTATACTGATGGCTCGAAGTTAGACGGCAGAGTTGGGGGAGGGGTTTATTCAAAGGATCTGAACCTTGAGCTCTCCTTCAGACTACCTGATCACTTCCAGGCTGAAGTTTCAGCAATCATGGACGCCGCGGCTTGGATAGGCCAACACACTATCAGACAGGACATTTTTATATTCAGCGACAGCCAGGCGGCCATCAAATCCCTTGGCTCTTACTCGTTCAACTCTGAACTGACGCTCAGCTGTCGTCGATCTCTACAAGAGATGGCCCAACAGAATCGCGCTAACCTCACATGGGTCCCGGGGCATAGGGACATTGAGGGAAATTGTAGGGCAGACGAACTTGCGAGGCTGGGCACGACCAAGCAGGTTCTTCGCGATAAAGAGCGCTTAGGTATGCCGTTTGCCACATGCAAGCTTATGCTGAAGGAGTACACACTCCGCCAAGCCAACGAAAGATGGCTGCAATCTCCAGGATGCCGGATATCCAAAGAAACCTGGCCGAAATGGGATCATAAAAGATCAAGACAAATTTATGCCCTAAGGAGAAGAGAAATCTCCATATTAATAGGCGTATTAACTGGGCACTGCCTCATTGGTAGGCACGCAGAAAGACTAGGTGTGCCCTGCCGACGATGCTGTAGGAGTTGTAAGGATGATGAGGAGGAGGAAACGGTGGAGCACCTCATCTGCAACTGCCCGGCTTTAAGTGGCGCGAGAATGCGCTTTTTGGGAGCTCCCTTCCTGATCTAAATGGTTCGAGGAGGAGTAACGGTGTCGGTATAGGAAAGTCAGTCCCGGGATTCTGCTATGTGGAGAGTTCCGTTAATACCGGGATTTTCCAAATGGCAGGGTCCCGGAACTGACTTTCCTAGTGTTGGTGGTATCACAACGGGCCTTTTAATACTGGCCTAGGTGTGCCTCTGCGGCAACCACTTGAACCTAACCTAACCTAATTAGCGCAAAACGAAAATTATTAAAAAAAAAAATAACAAATGCAAAATTTCGGTTAAAAACATGGAAAATATTAAAAAATTACTTTGGTTAAATTTGCTTTTTCACAATTTTCACAAACGCGTTGTCAAATTGGCGGTAAAATTGATTTTGACATTTGTCACGCAGCTGCCGTTCCGTCAAAATAGAAAATTGGCAAAGGATGCCGGATCCGTTGACTGATACTTTGTCAATCTAGCGTTTTACATGCAAAATACACACATCCTACTCGGCTGTCAGTTTCTTCCTTTTCCGGCAAGTACGTGACGGACTGATTCTGCCGAAAGCTTAAAACCCATGCTAAATATGCATACATTTTTATAAAATGCATATGGATTTGTTGGTATGTGTCTAAGGCAGTGCATAGGCATTTAAATTTTAACCAATACTGCTTCATTTAACTGTAATAAGCGAATAAAGTTTGCTCATGCAGCTTGAATTGGTTATCTGAGAATCAATTTGTACATAGAGCCATAGACCAGTGAGAAGTGTCTCGGGTAGTGGTCGAGCGGTTGATGGTTCGAGCACAGCTACAGCTTTCGGGAATTTTTTTTTTGTCATTGAAAATAGTTTTTATTTTTTTAATATACATACATACATATATAAATATTTCTTATCTTGACTTTTTTAAATTTTTATAAACAATATTTTTATGTTTGTGATCTCTATTTTCGAGAAAAAAATTTGCTGAAAACAACTATGTATATATATATGTATATATTAATTTTTAAAATTTTGCATTGGATAGGTAATTAAGTTACCTTTCATTTGAGGTAACTTAATTTAGCGGTCGTCTTAAATTTTACTGAAGGCAACAACTAATTATTATTCATATGTATATACGTATGTAATAATTTTTAAAAGGGCAGATTTACAGCCCGAACCCCAATCAAATCTAGACAAAATTCAATAAATTTTTTTTTAAAAATCAATATACATTTTTTAATCAAATAAAAAATCAATATAAATTGTCTTTTAAATATTGCTAAGTTATGGTTAAGGAAAAAAAGATGGAAACCCCTCAAACAGTTTTTGCAAAAGGCTAGATTTTGCCCTAACCAGCACCTGGTTTCTGTAACTTTTTAACGAAGTTCGTTACATAAAAATCGTTAATTTTTACACAAAATTCTGTACAAATTTTGTCAAAATCGATGTTAAGGACAATAACGAATTTCTTTAAAAGGTTACAGAAACGAGGTGCAGACCCAATAAACATTTATGCTGGAAATACATTGGAATCTCATTCGAAATCAAGTCCGTTTTCCAACTTCCAACGTTATTTTTCCATTCGAGTAACATTGTTGCAACAGCCCCTTTTCCAGCAAAACGGACTTTTTTGTATTCTTATTTCTCCAATTGAAAAAGTAATTTGACTAGACTTGAATTCCATCAATATTTTCCAATTGGAATCAAACGCCAAAATTGTATCCATGTGGCATGAGGAAACTAGTATGATTGGGAATAAATGGCGTGTTTATTTATTATAAATTATATAATATAATATTATAAACACTTTTTTCAACACAAATATTAGGTTAGGTTGAAGTGGCTGCCGCAAAGGCACACCTAGGCCAGTATGAAAAGGCCCGTTGTGATACCATCAACACTAGGAAAGTCAGTCCCGGGACCCAGCCATATGGAAAATCCCAGTGCTATTGGGACTCTCCACATAGCCGAATCCCGGGGCTGACACTCCTAAAACCGACACCGTTACACCTCCTCGAACCATTTAGATGACTTGATGAAAGCCATCAAGTCCTTTATGTCCAGCTCCGCTACCTGGCGTAGGCTATCCAGGAAGGGAACTCCGAAAAAGCGCCTTCTCGCGCCGCTTAAAGCCGGGCAGTTGCAGATGAGATGCTCCACCGTTTCCTCCTCCTCATCATCTTTGCAACTCCTACAGAATCGTCGGTAGGGTACACCCAGCCTTGCTGCGTGCCTTCCAATAAGGCAGTGCCCGGTTAAAACCCCCATTAATATAGATATATCCCTTCTTCTTAGGGTGTAAATATATTTAGATCTTTTAATATCCCATTTTGGCCAGGATTGTTTGGATACTCGGCACCCTGGCGATAAAAGCCATCTTTCATTGGCTTGTCGGAGTGTATGCTCCTTCAGCATTAGCTTGCATGTGGCAAAGGGCATACCTAAGCGTTCCTTATCCTGAAGAACCTGCTTGGTCGTGCCCTGCCTAGCAAGTTCGTCTGCCCTACAGTTTCCCTCAATGTCCCTGTGTCCCGGGACCCATGTGAGGCTCACGCGGTTCTGTTGGGCCATCTCCTGAAGAGATCGACGACAGCTGAGCGTCAGTTCAGAGTTGAACAAGTAAGAGCCAAGGGATTTGACTGCCGCTTGGCTATCGCTGAAAATAACGATATTCTGTCCGATAGCGTGTTGCCCTATCCAAGCCGCGGCGTCCATGATTGCTGAGACCTCAGCCTGGAAGACGCTGCAATGATCAGGCAGTCTGAAGGAAAGCTCAAGGTCCAGATCCTTGGAATAAATCCCTCCTCCAACTCTGCCGTCCAACTTCGAACCGTCGGTGTATATGGAAATGCCGCCATTAGTAGCAGGACACCGATCCGTCCTCTCCCAGTCTTCCCTGCTGGGAATGTTTATTCTGAACCAGCTATCTCCGACTGTTGTGGTTGCACAACGGTCCGTGCTCGGAGGGAGAAAGCTGTAAGAATCCAGAATACCGGAGTGTCCAGTAGTGCCTGCGCCCCAGCCGGAAGTTTCCCTTAGACGCAGAGCCGATGCTGCCGCTGCCCGGTACCCTTCCAGATCGAGTGGCAAAATGCCAAGAATGGCCTGGAGAGCTTCGTTGGGCGTTGTTCTCAACGCGCCGCTTATACAGATCTTGCTAGATATGTGGACTTTACCTAACAGGTTTAGGTTGGCTGCCTTGCTCAGCGCAGGCCACCATACCACGACTCCATACAGCATAATTGGCCGGATTATCGCAGTGTAAATCCATCTGCAGATTTTGGGACTGAGCCCCCATTTTTTGCCAATGGCTCTTTTACAGGTGTAAAGTGCAATGCACGCTTTCCTCTGGCGCTGGATGACATTCTCCTTCCAGTTAAGCTTTCTATCCAGAACTATGCCTAGGAATTTGGCTTTGTCAGCCAAGTTCAGGCGCACGCCATTTAGTTCTGGTAGGCTTAGCGTTGGTATTTTGTACCGGTTAGTATAAAGGACAAGCTCCACTTAGGCTCATAGTGTGAGGCCTTCCCAGCCTTAGGAATAAAGACTACCTTGGCGCTTCTCCAGGAGTGCGGAATGTAGTTGAGAGCCAGGCAGGCTGAAAAGAGAAATACCAGCCATTTAGCCGATATTTCCAACGTGTTTATGAGTTGTGCGGGGAAAATCCCGTCTGGCCCAGCAGCCTTGAACGGCTCAAAGCTTTTGATCGCCCACCTTACCCTTTCCTCCGTGATGGGTATATTCACTGCCATATTTGTTGCAGATGCTAAAGGTGCTTCATGCAAGTTCCCCGGAAAGTGTGTATTCAATAGCAGCTCCAGGGTTTCCCCTTCCGTGCTAGTCCACGATCCGTCAGGCTTCCGCAAATAGCTAATGGCTGTTTGAGTTTTTGAGAGCACTCGTCTAAGTCTCGCCGTATCATCGACCTTTTCGACCCCGGTGCAGAAATCTCTCCACGAAGTTCTCTTCGCCTGCCTTAGGGCCCTTTTATAGGCCCTCAGTTTAACTTTATATTCGAGCCATTCAGGCTCCGTACCGAGGCTCTTGGCCCTATTAAATTGCTTCCTGCAGGACTTGCGGAGCGAATCCAGGTCGTAGGACCACCAGTGTGGTCTATGTTTACCGCGTGGTTTCGGCACTGGACAAGCCTGCTCTAGGGCATTTGAGAGCGCCGTTGTAAAAGTCGCAACCAGATCATCCAGTTCTCCTACTGATGATGGAGCTTGTGGGGGTAACACTGGTAGGTCCCTAACTAATATTTGATTATGTAGCTGCCAATTAGTGTTGCGTGGATTGCGTTTCATAACTGGCTGCTCAACAGAAAAATCTAAGGCAATTTCTATGTACCGGTGGTCGGAAAATGAATGCTCCTCAAGAACACGCCATTTCCTAACCCACTCATAAGCGCCTTCGCTACAAATAGTGAGGTCTATGACCTATTATTAATATCTTTTTATTTATTTACCACTTTTTAATGTTTTTGACAGAAAATGTTTGGAATTTTTCGTTCGCCACGTGGCTTTGTTTAATTTTTGATTTCAGATATGAGAGAGAATACGAGTATTGCCATGTGTAAAAATGGAAGAAAGACTTTCAAGTGGAGCTCAAATGGTTTTCCAACTTAAATCCAACCTTAGAAAAATATTAGAAAAATATGTTGGAAATCAAGTTGAAATTGAAGACATTTCTCCAACATCGAAAATAAAGTTGGATCATGCCTACTGGGGAATTTGTAATTTACCAACACTAAAAAGATTTAAAAAAGACATGTATAATAATTTTCAAAAAATAGAACTCATGTTTTTGCAAAATGAACTTCTCATTATTTTCATTTTTTCACTCATTAATTAGTTCTATTGTGAGAGAGCAATTATTTTCATTCCCTCGTTCATTGGCAATACAATGAATTTGTAGATAAAGCGGTAGCGAGCGAGCGGTTGAGGGTTCGAGAACAGGGGGCAAATTCTTGTTCTATGAAATGATAAAATGAAACGAATTCTCATACAAAATTTGTGAAAAGAATTTTTCATAGAACCAGAATCCTCCCTGCTCCGGGCAACAACTTTTTCTTTTCAGTGAAAGTAGTTTTTTCTTTTTGTCACCCAGACAGATTAAAAACAAGTAGCTTTAATGAATTCAACTTAACGACTGACTCGTTTTTTTAGACAAAGTTTCTCAAATACAAGTTTAACTCAAAAATGAATATGTATTACAGATTGGTGAATTGCTTCGTCGCGTCGCGCTTGCATATGCAGTTGATATTCATCTGCTTGTAGTGCTGCCAGTATCTTGTTGCCGCTTAAATCCCTCAACGGGAAATCGTACACCAAATCGATCGGTGCGAACTTCGTGGTTGCGTGCACCTTCGAATTCAGTGATCTTTCGCATCACTACACGTTGATCTCAAATACGCCAACACGGCTTGATTCACACGCTCTGCTGGCCATTTTTGACCGAGGTGCTCGCACTGCAACCTTAATGTGTTGTATATCGTTTGCCTGACAGATATTAATAAATGCAGCTGATGTAAACGCAGTACCTCGATCCGTCACAATTCGCTGTGGGAGGCCAAAGTAGAGAGTCAGCCATGACGTCACCTCGTTGGACCCCTTTTCCACTTTACAACACGTTAATTATTTCGCTTAACTGAGGATCTTGCCTTTGCATGGTACATACCCAGTCATTGGTTGATAGTGTTAAGACCTTAGCACCGACATCTTCGACTCGTTGGGCCCCCTCAACGGGTTAACGACTCATGGCATCAACATGACACATCGACGACCCAGCCCGATGTACTATCTTACAATCATACTCTAAAAGTCTCAAGAGCCAACGCGCTACCCGTGGTTTCATTGGTGTCGACATCTTCGCCGTTGTGATTGCTTGACAATCCGTAGCAATGGTAAAGTTCTTTCCAAGTAAAAACATTCTAAATCTATCGCAAGCTTCTACAACTGCCAAAACTTCCAGTTCATAAGCATGGTAGTTCACCTCTTGCGGAGTGCTGGCTCGACTATAGTATGCTACTGCTTTCAAATCACTACCCTCTCTTTGTAAAAGCATCGCGGCGATACCAACACTCGATTCATCGGTATGGAGCTCATGCTCTTTCGTAATATCATAAACCGTTAAGACTGGTGCCGTCGTAATTCGTTCAACTAATAAACGGAAAGCGATTTCACATTCCGGGCTCCATTCGAAGTCTACGGTCTTCTACGTAAGGCCGTAGAGGGGCCAAGCGATATGAGCATACCCGGCAACAAACTTTCGAAAGAACCCAGTCAACCCTAAGAAAATATTTGAGGCTTAACAATAGTATTGTATTGCTCTCTGCAAATGAAAAAAGAATTTCCGTTATAATTCTTTGATATTTGTTTTTGCTAAGCTTTTCTTTACATCCGTCTAAAGTGCATTGGATATCGATTTAGCGCACTTACGTTTGTTTTGCTATTACTTGCGATTGGTTGAAAAAGTTAATAGTTTTTTGGTTTATATTTAATAAATAACCTCTTCTCTGATAATTTTGTTAAATTTTCTGGAAGAAAATACTGGTCGGTTTGACAAAAAAGAACCTTTTTTAAGCAGGGAGCAATCAAGGGCAAAATTTCACGAATTTCGTTATGTTTTCGAGAAAAATGGTATACAATGCCATCAGAGATGTGAGTTCGGATCCGAATTTAACAAAGCATAACAAAAAACGTGTAATGGAGTGTGGTTGCTAAGTGACCTTGCTCAATCCCGACTCTTGCGTCCTCGTTCGTGCACTCTGGGCAACGGGAGCTACCTAGGCTCGCGGCAGAAAGAGAGGGAGCCCCGGTGGGGCCACTCTGACATACTTGGTTTAAGGGCTCACCGAGGTTTTTGCGTAGCGTCTGTTCACCATGAGGTGCGGCTGCAAGCGGGCGTCTCTCTCTCTATATAAATGTGTAAATATTTTCCAAAAACCCCGAAACGGGTTGTGCGCTGGGTTTGGGACCCGCCACGTAAAAAACTTAATTCCAATTAAAACAAATTCAAAGCCTCGGATGAGAACCCCCTTTAATGCTGGCGACCCGGCAAAACGAATAAGGCATAATGATTTGGATATTAGGGCATGTACCGGGAATGTCCGGACCTTTTCAAGGGACGGTACCGCTGCCCGACTGGTTGATGTCCTCCTAGGCGCAAAGGCCGACATCACCGCCCTGCAGGAAATGCGATGGACGGGGCAAGGAAAGACGACCATCGGTCCTTGTGACGTATACTATAGTGGCCAGACACACGGCAAAGCGCGTGGTGTAGGATTCGTGGTGGGAAAGAGACTTCGCAGCCAAGTACTAGCGTTCACTCCTGTGGACGAGCGTCTCGCTGCGATCCGCATCAAGGCGAGGTTTTTCAACATAACATTTATCTGCGCCTATGCGCCGACTGAGGAGACGGACGACGCAGAGAAGGACTCCTTCTACGATAAACTTGAACAGACTTATGATCGCTGCCCCCAGCATGATATCAAAATCGTGCTCGGCGACTTTAATGCCAAGGTGGGCAAGGAAGGAGTCTTTGGTCCTATAGTTGGAAAATTCAGTCTCCACGATATAACATCCCCCAACGGTACTAGGTTGATTGACTTCGCCGCTGCTCGCAATAGGGTCATCAGTAGTACCAGGTTCCAGCATAAGCGAATACACCATGCCACATGGCTGTCCCCTGATCAAAGAACTAGAAACCAGATTGATCATGTCATGATTGACGGCAGACATAGCTCCACCGTTATGGACGTGCGTACACTGCGTGGTCCCAATATTGACTCTGACCATTACCTTGTCGCAGCCAAGATACGCACACCCCTCTGTGCAACGAAGAAAGTGCGCACAGTAACGGAAGGAAAGTTTGACGTCGAGAAGCTGCGCATGACACAGCTGATAATTTCACAACTCGACTCTCACACCTGCTAACAGAGGGCAATCCTCGACCTAACGATGTACCCGAGCAATGGAAACATATCTCTCACTCATTGCGTACCGCCGCTGAGGCCATTAACCCGCAGTGTATGGCAACAATATCGTGAGGCAAAGAAGGAAGAGAGACGCCTTTTCAGAAAAAAGAAAAGTGAGGCCGAAAGGCGTGAGTGTGAGGAGCTTGAGATGCTGGCTGACAGGAATGATGCCCGAAAATTCTATGAAAAGATCCGGCGGATGACGGAAGGTTTTAAGACCGGGGCAAGCTCCTGTAAGGACAATAATGGCGACCTGGTAACCGACGTACAAAGTGTACTTAAATTATGGATGGAGCACTTCTCCTCACTGCTAAATTGCGAGGGAGACGTCGAACCCGATACCCCAATCCCTGACGATGGAAAAGTCGTCCCACCACCTGACTATGATGAAGTGAGGATAGCTATATCCCGGCTCAAAAACAACAAAGCGCCTGGAAAAAGACGGACTACCCGCCGAGCTGTTCAAACACGGAGGCGAACAGCTGGTAAAAATCATGCATCAGCTCTTATGCAGAATATGGTCAGACGAATGCATGCCTCCGGATTGGAATTTTAAGTGTGCTTTTCCCAATCCACAAGAAAGGCGATCCCGCTAACCGCACCAACTATCGTGGAATTAGTCTTCTTAATATAGCATATAAGGTTCTTTCTAGCGTGTTGTGTGAAAGGCTGAAGCCCATCGTAGACAAACTGATTGGACGTTATCAGTGTGGCTTTAGACCTGGTACCATCGACCAGATTTTCACGATACGCCAAATCCTGGAGAAGACCCATGATAAAAGAATCGACACACACCACGTGTGTGCGTTTCACGTATTGCCGGTTCTGCGAGAACGGTATTTGTACCTGTACAATACCCTTCGTACCGAAACGACCCGGGTTGTTTTTTTTATAATGACTCGGCCAAGAGCAATACATTTCGAAGTGACCCTGTCTAACGCGTCACGATTCCCTCACCTATTGTCATCCCCGGAACAGCCCCTTGCAGCACGGCTGCTCCTTATTCTCTTGATCCGGGCTGGCATTGAGCCAAATCCTGGCCCAAGAGAATGGTTCTGCTGCGTTTGTCGGAAGAAAATATATACAAGACGATCACACTCAGTACAGTGTGCATCATGAAAAGGTTGGTTGCACAAATCTAGTTGCTCCGGACTAGATCCAAAAACACATCGGCCCATTAGTTTCTATAAAAATTTTGTGGCGCCCTGCTGTTCACGTCGTAGGACGTCCCGAGGCAAGCGACGCTCATATGTTGCTTTATCGCCCTCTAATAATATAATATAATATAATTATATTGCCCAGCAGAATATATGTGTTCCCGGCTGTAGCTTACTTCCTAGTGCATCAACAGCACAAGCACCCACTCATGGCTACTTTCTTCGTAGCACATCAGTTGATGCTTGTAGCACTACTGAGCTTCAGCCCCCGTCTAAACTCTTTAATAACTTCTTCCGGCACTAGCACGAATGAAAGTCAAGTCCATCAACTTCTGGTCCCTCACTCTTCGTGCACTGTATGTCGGCACAGGATATATGCGTCTGTGGCATCGGTCAAGTGCAACTCCTGCCTAGGCCTGTGTCACCTACGCATATGTTCTGGGCTCGCAAACAGAAATCTCTGGACTGATGTGTTTGTCGCGCCTTGCTGTCGAGTTGTGCAGCCCTCAACGCCGACGGATGTACACTCATCTAATAGTGAACGAATTCCGCCGGCTTCAGGACTGCAACGGAGATCAATATCGCGACATAACCTACCACCATCTAGGCGAACACATCAGTCTTTAACTCCCAGAGTGGCCATTGCCTCTCCTTCGCAATTTAAATTGTTGCAATTTAACTGCAACGGCTTGACCGGCAAGATAGCGGAGATAACCACATTTATGCAGCTACATAAAATCAAAATTGCTGCAATCCAGGAGACAAAACTTGGCCCCCACTCGAATCTCCGAGCGAGTGGAGGCTACCACGTACTCCGGCATGATCGTACAGACGGCGGAGGTGGTCTCGCGTTCCTTGTACACCATACGGAGCAGTATAGGGAATTTCTTTGTGGCGATAACCGTATCATCATGGGCGATTTTAATGCCCATCATGATATGTGGCATTCACACCTTTCGGTGGACGGCAGAGGACGGGAATTAGCCGAGCAAATTGATAACTCCTCTTTCTGTACTGTGAACGGAGACTCCTCAACTAGGATGGCTGTTAACTGCAGTAGTTCCCCGGACCTAACTATTGTTAGCCCGGGGTTAATTAACAGCATCAACTGGCAACCTATGGTGGCCCTGTCATCCGACCACCTGCCTATCATCCTGTCTGTCGATCGTGCCACGGATTTTATCACGTCGGAGAAACGAACTTACGTGAATTTCAAAAAGGCCAATTGAGTCGGCTTTTTGGAATTCACGGAGAGCTCCTTTGGTGATCTTCCCATTCCCACTGACGTACACGTTGGCGAGCGCAACATACGTGAGGTCATTAAAAAGGCTACAGCCCGTTTCATACCAGCTGGTAGGATAAAAGATATTAGGCCTAACTTCCCAGCTGAGGCCGCAGCCTTGGCCAACGAACGTGACCTCATACGCAACATCGATCCATCTGACCCACAGATCGGTGATCTCAACGTGGAAATCAGAAGGCTGGTTAACGAACACAAACAAACCAAATGGGAGGAGCACCTCAGGTCTTGTAACCTCTCTACCGGTGTTGGGAAATTATGGTCCACCGTCAAGTCCTTGTCGAATCCTTCGGGTCCACCAAAAAATGTCGACATCACCTTTGGTGAGAAGACAATAAATGACCCCAGGAAATGTGCACAGGCTTTTTGTCGACAATATGTCCCACACCCTGCGCAAGACAGGGCTAGACGTGGAATCTTCAGGCGTGCGCATAAACACAAAAACTATGCCCCCGTTCCCATCACCGCTACAGAGGTTCAAGAGGCCATCCGGAAGGCCAAAAACTCCAAAGCCATCGGCCCTGATGGCATAGCCATGGTGCATCTAAAACACATCGGCCTAGCGGGAGTCAAATATTTAACGGCCGTCTTCAATTTGTCTCTGATCACAGCTGTCATACCCGACAAATGGAAGCAGGCAACTGTGATCCCACTACTAAAGCCTGGCAAGCCAGCTAACGTTGGGGAGTCATATCGCCCGATATCACTCCTCTCGCCAGTAGTAAAGACACTTGAGGCGGTCCTACTCCCGCTCTACACATCACACTTGATGTTAGCCGAGCACCAACATGGCTTCAGGAAAGGTAGGAGCACAACATCTGCTCTAAATGTCATAAACACTCAGATAACTGACGGTCTTAATCAAAATAGGCCTAATGACAGGACGGTTCTAGTTGCACTTGATTTGAGTCAAGCTTTTGACACAGTAAATCATGGGCAACTTGTAGCTGATTTGGAAGACTCGTCACTCCCCCCCTGTCTAAAGCGTTGGACCGCCAATTATCTCAGTGGTCGTCGGTCGTCTGTTGTATTTAGAAACAAAAAATCTAAAGCCAGGAAGATAAAACAAGGGGTACCACAGGGTGGTGTCCTCTCCCCGTTATTGTTTAACTTCTATATTTCGAAGCTTCCTCCTCCACCAGAAGAAGTTACGATTGTTTCTTACGCAGACGATTGCACGATATTGGCAACTGGTACTTCCGTTGATGAGCTGTGCTCCAAAATAAATGGTTATCTCCCCTCTCTAGTCGAGTTCTTCACTGCCCGAACCTTGACATTGTCGCCAACAAAGTCTTCGGCGACCTTATTCACGACGTGGACGGCGCAGGTTGGCATGGAATTAGAAATCTATGTAGGTGATCATAAAATACCTACTGTCGCTCACCCAAAAATTTTAGGAGTGACTTTTGACACCATGCACACCTTCGCTGCCCATTCAGCTGCAATTGTCTCAAAATTACAGAGCCGCAACAAAATCCTCAAGTCACTAGCCGGCAGTACTTGGGGTAAAGACAAAGAAACGTTGTTGGTAACGTACAAGGCAATTGGTCGGCCGATCCTGAACTATGCGTCGCCGATATGGTCGCCGGGGCTTGCAGACGTTCACTGGAATCAGCTTCAGGCCTGTCAAAACACCGCGCCCAGAACCGCTACGGGGTGCGTCCTTATGTCACCTATATCTCATATACATAATGAGGTGGAAATGCTTCCAGTTAGGGAGCATAATGAAATGCTAAACAAGCAGTACCTACTGAACTGCTGTAAACCACAGCATCCCGGTAGACAACTGCTTGAACTCATTCCGCCTCCTAGGACCATAAGGTCGCATCTACGTAAACATTTTGATGAGATCCGTCACTATATAACAACGCCGTTTGATCTACAGGTGCACAAACAGGCCTTGGGGCATATCCATACAACGTCTGTTGGCCATTACTCTGCGCTCTGTCCGCTAAACAATGTCTTACATGCCGCAACACCTGGCATTTCTGAAGAGGAGCGTCATCTTCCTCGAGAGACAAGGGTCACTCTGGCTCAATTACGCTCTGGATATTGTAGTAGGTTAAACTCCTACATATCTAGACTGAACCCTGATGTGCCGAATGTATGTCCGGCATGCGGCTCGTCCCCCCACAATACCAATCACTTATTTTCTTGCTCATTTGAGCCCACTCTTCTAACACCCATCTCTCTTTGGTCCAATCCTATTGAAACGGCTAGTTTCCTTGGACTCCCGTTAGAAGATATTGATGACAATTAGGTTAAGGAAAAATACGCGTTGGGCAGGACTACACATCGTTACAACAACATCTCTTTGTCGATTTCAAAGCCGCTTTTGACAGCGCAAAAAGGAGTTGCCTGTATGCCACCATGTCTGAATTTGACTTCCCTGCAAAGCTTATACGGCTTTGCCAAATGACGTTGATATCATTGGCATTAACAACCGCGCCGTAAGCGCTGCCTTCTCTGGACTGGATAAGGAAGCGAAAAAAGTGGGTCTTGCCGTGAACGAGGACAAGACGAAGTATTTGCTGCATCAAAGAAATTTGAAACTGTGAGAAGTCCCAACCAGTATCAACACCGAAAATAATATCAGTCTAGAAATCCAGCGGAGAATCACTCTTGCCAACAAGTGCTACTTTGGACTGAGTAGGCAATTGAGAAGTAAAGTCCTCTCTCGAAGAACAAAGATCACGCTCTATAAGTCTCTCATCATACCTGTCCTGATGTATGGCTCAGATTCATGGACAATGTCAAGAGAAGATGAGATGGCCCTTGGAGTATTTGAGAGAAAAGTTCTCCGGAAGATTAATGGTCCTTCCCGTGATGCCAACGGCGAGTATCGAAGGAAATTTAACGATGAGCTGTACGAGATCTACGCAGATCTGACCATAGTCCAGCGAATTAAAGCCCAAAGACTCCGCTGGCTGGGCCATGTTATGCGAATGGACAAAGAAGCTCCAGCACAGAAGGTTTTCCTATCGTCGCCTGAATTCGGCAGCAGAGGAAGGGGGAGGCCTCGACTGAGATGGAAACAACAGGTGGAGGATGACTTGAACTTCCTTGGGGTTTCCAATTGGCGTCAGTTATCGCTAAAAAGGAATGACTGGCGTGCTTTGATATGCAAAATCGCTTAGGCGGTTAAGCGCCAATAGGTAGGGTAGGTTCAAGTGGCTGCCGCAGAGGCACACTTAGGCCAGTTTTGAAGGCCCGTTGTGATACCACCAACGCAAGGAAAGTCAGCCCCGGGACCCAGCCATATGGAAAATCCCTGAGTTGTTGGGATTTTCCACATAGCAGAATCCCGGGACTGACACTCCTAAACCGACACCGTTACTCCTCCTCGAACCACTTAGATGACTTTATGAAGCCCATCAAGTCCTTTATGTCCAGTTCCGCGATCTGGCTTAGACTATCTAGGAACGGAACTCCCAAAAAGCGCGTTCTCACGCCGCTTAAAGCCGGACAGTTGCAGATGAGGTGCTCCACCGTTTCCTCCTCCTCATCATCTTTGCAACTCCTGCAGCATCGTCGGTAGGGCACACTTAGCCTTTCTGCATGCCTACCAATGAGGCAGTGACCGGTTAATACCCCTATCAATATGCAGATTTCCCTCCTAGTTAGGGCATAAATGCGTCTAGACCTTTTAAGATCCCATTTTGGCCAGGTTTGTTTCGATATCCGACACCCTGGGGATTGCAGCCATCTTTCGTTGGCTTGACGGAGTGTGTGCTCCTTCAGCATTAGTTTGCATGTGGCAAACGGCATACCTAAGCGCTCTTTATCCCGAAGAACCTGCTTGGTCGTGCCCTGCCTGGCAAGCTCGTCTGCCTTACAGTTTCCCTCAATGTCCCTATGTCCCGGGACCCATATGAGGTTTACGCGGTTCTGTTGGGCCATCTCCTGAAGAGATCGACGACAGCTGAGCGTCAGTTCAGAGTTGAACGTGTATGAGCCAAGGGATTTGATTGCCGCCTGGCTATCGCTGAAAATAGTGATATCTCCTCCGATAACACGTTTGCTTAACCAGGCCGCGGCGTCCCGGATTGCCGAGACTTCCGCCTGGAAGACGCTACAATGATCAGGTAGTCTGAAGGAGAGTTCAAGGTCCAAATCCCTTGAATAAACCCCTCCTCCAACTCTGCCGTCCAACTTCGAGCCGTCGGTGTATATGGAAGTGCCACCATTTGTTTCGGGACACCAATCCGTCCTCTCCCAGTCTTCTCTGCTGGGAATGTTTATTTTGAAGCAGCTATCCCCGACTGTAGTGGTCGCACAACGATCTGTGCTTAGAGGGAGAAAGCTGTAAGATTCCAGAATACTGGAGTGTCCAATAGTACCCGCACCCCAACTGGAGGTTTCTCTTAGGCGCAGAGCTGATGCCGCCGCTGACCGAAACCCTTCCAGATCAAGTGGCAAAATGCCCAGAATGGCCTGGAGGGCTTCGTTGGGCGTTGTCCTTAGCGCACCGCTTATACAGATCATATTGGATCTATGGACTTTCCGCAACAGATTCAGGTATGTTGTCTTGCTCAGTGCCGGCCACCATACGACGACTCCATACAGCATGATTGGGCGAATGATGGCCGTGTAGATCCAACTGCATACTCTAGGGCTGAGCCCCCATTTTTTGCCAATGGCTCTTTTGCATGTGTAAAGAGCGATGCAAGCTTTCTTCTGGCGCTGAAGAACATTCTCCTTCCAATTCAGTTTCCTGTCCAGAACTATGCCTAGAAACTTGGCCTTATCCGACAAGCCCAGGCGCGTGCCATCTAGTTCTGGTAGGCTTAGTGGCGGTATTTTGTACCGGTTGGTGAAGAGGACAAGTTCCACTTTCCCCGGGTTGATACTAAGTCCGCAGCGAGAGGACCACCTCGAAACCTCTCGCAGTGCTACTTGCATCAGGTCACACAGAGTTTGTGGGAACTTGCCTCTGAATGCAATAGCTAAATCGTCTGCGTATGCCACTATCTTCCCGCCCCCCCAGCTTGTGTCACGTAGCAACGAGTTGACTGTGAGGTTCCATAAAAGCGGGGAAAGAACACCACCCTGGGGCGTTCCCCTTGTGACATAGCGTGATAACTCGACCGTACCAAGTGAAGAAGCTATTTTCCTTCCTCTTAGAAGTTGGTCAATTAAACCAGTTAGAGGTCTATCTACGCCCAGATTAGTTAGAGCGGAGTTGATCGCCTCCGGGCTTATATTGTTGAAAGCCCCCTCAATGTCTAAGAAGGCCACGAGACAGTAGTCCTTTTCACACAGCGATTTCTCAATGACAGATACTAGGCTGTGCAGAGCAGTTTCTGTTTATTTACTCTTGGTGTATGCATGCTGATAGCTAGAGATAAGGTTGCTATCAATAGTCGTTGAAAGGTAGTCGCTTAGTATCCTCTCAAAGGTTTTGAGTACAAAGGACGAGAGACTGATCGGTCTGTAATCTTTTGGCTCGTAGTGGGATGCCTTCCCAGCCTTAGGGATAAACACTACCGTGGCGCTTCTCCAGGAGCCCGGAATGTGGTTGAGAGCCAGGCAGGCTGTGAAGAGAAATACCAGCCATTTAGCTGATGTCTCCAACGTGTTTATAAGTTGCGCGGGGATAATCCCGTCCGGCCCGGCAGCCTTATACGGTTCAAAGCTCTTAACTGCCCACCTTACTCTTTCCTCAGTGATGGGTATATTTACTGCCAGGTTTGTTGCAGGTGCTAGTGGTGCATCATGCAGATTCCCCGGAAAATGTGTATTCAAGAGCAGCTCAAGGGTTTCCTCTTCCGTGCTGGTCCAGGATCCGTCAGGCTTTCGCAAATAGCTGATGGTTGTTTGACTTTTCGATCCTCCAGCTCCTCTACTGATGAGGGGGCTTGTGAGGGCAGTACTGGTAGGTCTCTGTCTAATATTTCATTGTGTAACTGCCAATCAGTGTTACGTGGATTGCGCTTCATGATTGGTTGTTCTACAATAAAGTCTAAAACCATTTCTATGTAACGGTGGTCGGAGAAAGAATGTTCTTCCAGAACCCGCCATTTTCTGACCCACTCATAAGCGCCTTCACTACAGATAGTGAGGTCTATGACCTCCCTGCGGGTCTTAGTGATAAAAGTAGGCTCATTACCCACGTTGCAAATCACCAGGTTGGTTGTTAAGAGGTAATCAAACAGAGACTCGCCCCTGGCATTGATGTCGGAGCTCCCCCATTGGACATGGTGAGCATTAGCGTCCGCTCCAATAATAAGATTACCCATGCAGAAATTTGACACCAGGTCTTTCACCTCCGTTTGTGGTGGGGGTTCTTCGGCGTCGTAGGGCATATAGACCGACGCCACCGTCAGGCGGGTGCTGTCGACCGTTAGACTGATAGCGGTAATATCACCATTGGTGTAGTTAGGTAGGAGAAAGGAGTTCAACTCAGACTTGACCAAAATACACGTTCTGACTTTGCTCTCCTCGCTGGCTCGAATGAGCTTGAAGCCCTTAGTCCCCAATCCGCAGATTCTCGAGCTATTGACCCAGGGTTCTTGGATGAGGACCACATCCACGTCGCCTTTAGAAAGACGACTACTTAAAGCAGCCGAAGCCACTTTAGATTTGTGCAAATTAATCTGAAGCACCACCAACATGAGAGCGCACAGACTTCCCTGCCGTCCCCATATCGTCGAGGTTTGCTCCATCCCGGAGGTTGCCTATCAACGACGAGTTGTTCCGATTAACTGCCCGATGTGGCGTTGCAGGAGTCCTGCTGCCTGTAGCGTTAGATGTTAGTCGCTCAGCGTTGGCTGCTACCACCGTGACGTCGAGGACTTCCTCGTCCTGTAGGCTGTCCTCCATCTCCGAGTTGTTCACAGCACTATCGCCAAGAGACGTGGCGGATAACATGCTTTCCGCATCGGAATCCTCCGCTTCCTCTTCTGGTAATAAGTTTTCCGGTTCCCCCGGAGTAGCCGAGAAGGCAGCGCGCTGAGCATCACCACGATATACGTGGATAACGATCTGGCCTACGCTGTAGTGTACTAGGCCATTGCACCTTTTGAGGGGCTCGATTGACTCTTTATTCATGGTGAATACCACCTGTCTGTCGGGCCCTACCGCATCCCCGACCAGATTGACACTCCAGTCATGCGTTGGGAGGAACGGATTCATTAGCCGTAGCATCCCGAGTATTCTCTCGGGTTCGTCAGGGATGGCCGGAATCCACGCCCTTGCCCTTGGACGAGCTGGAATGTCCTTCCAGTCGACGACCTCTATCTTTGCGCCCTGGTAGACTTCACCCAGTTTAGCAGCTGCTGCCTTGTACAGTGCTACGGTTTTTGCATCCTCGCATGCGAGTAATTTAATTTGACCCTGGTGCCAACCCGCATCCGTTACTCGTGCCGAACTACCCGGAAACTCCGGAGCAACGTTGAGAAGAATGTTGCCGAGTTCATTTCGCACGTAACGCCACCGGTCCTTGGGGATGGCCAGACGGTCATTGCCTCGGTCAAGGACGCCTATAAGGATCCTGTCCTTGGTTACCTCAGCAAAGCTTAGTTTGCCCGCTCCAGAGGTATTCTGATGCCGCTTGGGAGGGGGAATAAACTCCAGATCCGATCTCTGGCGCTTGAAAGGGTTAACTTTTAACCTCTTTGGCATGTACGAATTTTGGAAATCCGGTATCACAGCTTTCGCTAGCTCTACAGATTTACTGGAATTCGGCGACAGTGATTCCTGCGGTACCCCTTCATACCTCTTCAGGATCTTTGCAGCCAATCTTTTCTCGTGGTATGTGAAGCGGCGGGGAGATGTCTCCCTGGAGTGCGGACCCGTAGTTGCCATCGCGGTCGCTCTCCTTGCCGACATCTCAGTTGCAGCTTCCTTCTCCTTCGAAACTCCGAGGCCAGGTCGTGAGACCGCTGCCACAGACGTAAAGATACTGGTTTTCATATCAGCGGTTGATGGGAGTTTAGCATCCGCCGGTGCCCGCTTAGCTGCGTTGGCAACCGCACTGGTGCTAGCTCCCATCAAGTCAATCTTATTCGATAGAGGGTTGGTTGACCGACTCGTAGTTGCCATCGCTGTCGATCCCCCCCTTGATTGTGGAACGGAGGTTGTCCTCCGGCGTTGTTGTTGCTTCCTCGCCTGCTCCTCCATAGCTCTCCTTTGCTGAGGAGTGAAATTTGGCGTTGTTTGTTTTTTAGATTTTTCGTTTTTATTCAGGTTATTCGAGTTCATCTTGTTCGTACGACCCATCGCCGGACAAGGCCAGCTTAGGGTCAAGGGAAGAGTAGGGGAAAATGTGTCGTCCGCCGCGGCAGAGCCCCGTACCGCGGTAAGGCCATGCTTACTCTCTGAGGCGACCCGGTGTCAGAGAGGCTCCGTTCAAATACAGCCACGATTTGCCTCCCGGCTGCAAACGTTCAATGGGCACGGTTTCGCATAACACCCTGGATTGGGAGGGGGAAGATCTTTGTCGTCGCGCCAGAGAGGCTAGGCTGCTCTCGTGATGAAGTGCCGTACGGAGCTATGATCACAAGGGCAGCGTAGCCCTGTGGCTATCGACTTAAGCCCTCGTACCGCGGCAAGGTATCCACCCTTCACGAGGGTAAGCGCCAATAAATGATGATGATGATGATAACAAAAAACGTAAAGATCCCCCTTGTAAAACTTTTCCCCAAGGGGATAAAATGTTCGGAAGAAAGAGTAAAAAGCATTCTTTTAAGTCCTTACCATTGAAAGTGGTTGAAATAATTTCGGAATTGTGCTCAACTGTGTAAAGAAAACTTATACGAAGACTCCTAATTGAAAATAAAATGTATGGGCGCATAAGCAGGAAAACGCGCCTCCTGCCAAAACAAGAACACAACAGTAGACCGCTCCCTAAAACTTCCAAGTTCTCACTACAGATAAGGACAGATAAGGTCTACTTTGGTTGCATCCGAAAAAAGTACAATTTCTCAAAGTTCTACACCTTTGAGTATGTGGATTCATGAGAATGATAAACGTGCTTTAATGTTCTTGTTTGACAGGAGCGACGTTTTCCTGCTTATCGCCAATACTTTTTATTTTCATTTAGGAGTCTTCGTATAAGTTTTCTTTACACAGTTGAGCACAATTCCGAAATTATTTCAACCACTTTCAATGGTAAGGACTTAAAAGGATGCTTTTTACTCTTTCTTCCGAACATTTTATCCCCTTGGGGGAAGTTTTACAAGGGGGATCTTTACGTTTTTTGTTATGCTTTGACAAATTCGGATCCGAACTCACATCTCTGATGGCATTGTATACCATTTTTCTCGAAAACATACCGAAATTCGTGAAATTTTGCCCTTGATTGCTCCCTGCTTAAAAAAGGTTCTTTTTTGTCAAACCGACCAGAATTTTCTTCCAGAAAATTTAACAAAATTATCAGAGAAGAGGTTATTTATTAAATATAAACAAAAAAACTATTAACTTTTTCAACCAATCGCAAGTAATAGCAAAACAAACGTAAGTGCGCTAAATCGATGTCCAATGCACTTTAGACGGATGTAAAGAAAAACTTAGCAAAAACAAATATCAAAGAATTATAACGGAAATTCTTTTGTCATTTGCAGAGAGCAATACAATACTTTTGTTAAGACTCAAATTTGTTTGTGCAATACGTATTATCTTGAAAATTACTGTACTATTTTTCAGTACAATGGAAAGTGCGCTAAATCTCTGACCATAGCTGTAACTAACAACCGCTCCCTTCAAAGGTTCAATTAGTTGTGACATTATTCTCTGGAAAGTGGGCGGTGCATTTTGTAATCCGAATGGAATTCTATTGAACTCAAAATGTCCACTGGGAGTTACGAATGCGGTAAACGGTTTGGAACTTTCTTCTACTTCAATTTGGTAGTATCACATAAGGTCTAAAGTGGTATAAAACTTCTTTCCAGACAATGTTGACAGAACCCCATCCACTGTAGGCATCAACCAAGGCTGCTTCTCCGTAATTGCATTCAGCCCGCGAAAATCTACACACAGCCTGTCTTCGCCATTCTGCTTACGTACCAATACGACAGGTGATGCATACAGTGAATTGGATCTTCTAATGATGCCCAAATGCAACAGTTCTTCAATTATTTTCTCAACCACGCGCTGCTTCGGGATAGGAATACTGTAAGGCCTTTTAACTATAGGCCTCTCCGTTTGCTTAATGCACATCTTAAATGTTTTGGACTTCCCTAATTCGGGCAACTTTTCTCCGAAGCAGTGCGCATATGAGTTAACTAAGTCGACTAAATCGTTCTCAACACTATTAATTGCCATAACTCTACATGCACCGTCCTCAATCACAACTTTTCCTTTGGCTAGCACCTCGATTCCGATAAGCGCATCATGCTTCATCACAGAATCGTCTATAATTAGCAACTCAACCGTACGTATGACATTATCAAATTTAACGCCTACTAAGATTTTTCCGGTGTAAACAACTTCACCGCCAGCAAAACCAATTAGGTTTCAATTACACGAAATTACACATGAACCACATTTTTCCGCAAATCGACTGCTTCTCCAAAGATTTGCTGCTATCCGAATTAATGAGCGCTTTACACTTTACCTAGAAGGTTCCACTGGTCATACCAAATCGCTGGCATGACGTTCGGGCAGTATCACAAGGGAGTACCGCAGCGTACCGGGTTAATATCCGGCCAAGGACTGTCAATTTCGGCATCACTCCCCAAAACCTTCGGGCAGTGTTTTTGCTGTTAACAACAACAACAGAACCTATAATAAAAATTTCTTTACCCAATTCAGTACATGGTTTATTTTTGACAATTTTTTTTATGACAGTTCCACTTTCCACCTCTTGCTCACTTTCATCCTGCTCTTCACTCGCTATTTGACGTATACGATCAACTTGTTTTTCCTCAATCTTTTTTCTTGGCTTTGCACAATTCTGGCAATGTGCCCTCTCTCCCTACAGTTGTAACAAATTGTTTGCATTAAATTTGTTCACTGCATTCGAAACACTCAATGGCTGATGCATTGTAGCTTTTTAGCTTGACTTAATTAGACCTTCAAAATTTAGCAGATTCACAGTAGCTTTGTTTCTTTCCTGCTAATTATGAATAATTATGAATAATTATTCCTAAAAAAGTGTTCTTTGAAAAAATTAGCAGCGAATTCAGCAGCTTTTTGACATTTAATTGAGAGAGAGAGCGCCAATTCGCTGCAAGTTCGCTGCAAGTTGCTGCTGGGGATTTTTCGTCCAGCAAAAACTAGCAAGTAAAAAACAGCTGATTGTGACATATCCCAAAATCAAAATTGATTGCATATTTTTATGAAATTTTAAATTTATTACGAATATTTTGAAAACTATGAGTTATTTACCAGCAAATGAAGTAAGTACATACAATAAATACCAAATCTTCAATAATTCCTTATCTTTGAATAGCAATGCGCCGAAGCCCAATGTCCGTTTTACGCAAATTGTCATCGACCAACCCGTTTATGATATACCTAATTAAGGACTGTCATCAATATTATCTCTACGGCCTATTGCCAACGGGGGGGTGAAATAACCCAAACGGCAATAACACAAAGTTTGTGTTGAATGTGAAATAACACAAAATGTAGCAAACTTTTAAGGTTTGGTTTATTACCACTCGGAAAGAAGTCAAATTTTGTCTTATTGCTCAAATATAGTATTTCATTTCAGACAGGATCGCAAGGGGCTCATATCAAACCTGCTTAAGTCGTTGGGGCCAAGCCGCGCACGACCCGCTGCGACCGGTCGCCGCGACCGGTCGTCGCGAAACTTGACATTTTTTGTTAACTTTGTGACAATTTATATTTAATATAAATTTGATTTAACAAAAATTTTGAAAAAATTTAGAAACACAACAATAATTCACGAAATAAGCATAGTTATGTAAAGTTTAGTAAAATATAGAGAAGGCATTTCTGTATTTCCTTCCTCAGCATTCTTTTTCATTTGCTGAAAACAGTCATTGCAAACTTTAAAATGTTTGCATGGAACAAACGAAAGTCGCCGTTCTTGTTCGCAGCATATAATACAAAGGATATAATTTTGTTAAGGTTCGTCTACAGGTACAGTTTCGGATATTTCTTCAACACCCGAATCATCACTATCATAGGTGTGGATTTCATTTAAAAAACTTTTGAAACCATAGCCGAGTTCATATTTGAGATTTGACGGTCTTTAATAAATTTGTCACGATTTATAAATGCGCGTTTCCTTCTTATTGTTATCAAAGTTAATCCAGTAATGGATTTGTTGTACTCAACACACTTCACTTCATCTAAGCCGCAAAGCATGTCCAAAAACTTGTAAAAGTTTCCATGTTTCGGAACTGAGATATTTAATCGGCTATGAAAACTTTCGGCCATAAACTGGACTTATGCTGCAGCGGTAAATCTACATATTTATACGACAAATGTGCGGTGCGAACACAAAAAAAGTCAGTGATGCGTTCATGTCCACTTTTTTGCCTTATTGCTCAAACGTGGGAAAAAAATTTGACTTATTTCTCAAAGTGATGCAATAAAGTGACCTTGCTCAATCCCGACTCTTGCGTCCTCGTTCGTGCACTCTGGGCAACGGGAGCTACCTAGGCTCGCGGCAGAGAGGGAGCCCCGGTGGGGCCACTCTGACATACTTGGTTTAAGGGCTCACCGAGGTTTTTTGCGTAGCGTCTGTTCACCAGAAGGTACAAAATACCGAACCTTTCACCACCAACAATTGGAAACACGACTTTGACACTTAGTGACAAAGTCAAATACCTAGGAGTTATTCTGGACAGAAAACTTCTCTGGAGCGACAACATAGCGGAACTAGTAAAAAAAGCTACGTGCGCGCTGTTTACCTGCAAGAGAGCAATTGGTATATCGTGGGGGTTTTCCCCCAAAGTAATACACTGGATAAACACAGCCATTGTTCGCCCAATTCTACTGTACGGAGTGCTGGTTTGGTGGCCGGCACTAATTAAGAACACGTACCTTAAGCAACTACAAAAAGTTCAAAGGAGTTCGGAGCTCTGCATAACCGGGGCCCTCGGGTCCACCCCAACAGAAGCACTAAACACCATGCTGCATCTTCCACCACTCGATTTGGTGGCGAAGGAGGTAGCTGTGATCACGGCTCTGCGAATAAGGGAAACAGGCGTTTGGATGCACGGAACAAGTGGACACGCCACAATCTTAGGCTCTCACGCTCCTGTTAACATACCATCACACACTGACTATTGCACGCCAAATAACGTGTTTGTTAGGAATTATGAGGTGAAAATACCAACAAGACGAGAATGGGATAACAGACCACATACTGTCCAGAACGCCATTAACATATTCACTGATGGCTCTAGGCTTGATGGGAAGGTGGGAGGAGGTATCTTTTCATCGGATCTGGGACTAGAAATCTCTTTTCGTCTTCCCGATCACTGCAGCGTGTACCAAACGGAAATGCTGGCTATACACGGTGCAGTTAAAAGCTTGGTGTCTACGCCCCGAAACGGCAAACGAATATTCATTTTCTCAGACAGTCAGGCCGCCCTAAAGGCACTGAACTCATGTGTCGACAACACAAAGTCGCTAATGCTATGGATACACACACGGAGATTATCTCCAATAAATCTTCTTTAATCAGATCCAAATTTTACCCTGATACACACAAAAATGAAGATTGACAGCATTGAGAATTACTACTTTGGTTGTTATTGCACTATATTCTTACCTACCTCAGCGACATCTAGTTGTCGAAAGTCGGATCTTAGAAACCAGCGCGACGCCTATCTGTCAGCTACCCTTAATTTCCTAGTGTTTCTTGGTGTTGTTGTCTATTTATGTACAGAGTGTTGCCAGTGCAAATTTTTTAAAACTGCTCAAATCTTCTTAATTTTTGGGAGTTTATAATGAAGATTTTCAACCAAAGACGGCGAAATTTCATACAAAGAATATTACCTAAAACGATACAATATTAAGATAACTAACGAGCGCCAACCGCTTTTGGTGTCACGCCCTACCGAGCGTAATATACGCGGTGGTCAAAATGAATTTATTATGCTAATACCAGAGTTGTCGCGCGCCACAGGTCTTACAAATGCAATGCGGAGCAATTTTCGTTTGATGCGTGCGATGAGTGAATTTACACGTTTGCCACCAGAACGTCGTATCGAACGTTTACTAACATTCAACAAGCGTTTACAACAAGCACCGGAAAGTGTACAGCTCTTTGAGTCGTGGGATATGTGTTTGGACAAAAATTTGGTTGAGACACCTGGACGTATTATACCAGAATGTAAAATTGTATTTGGCGATCAAAAGCGTTACCAATGCAATGAATTCGCCGATTGGACACGAGAGTTTCGTAATAATTCCATGTATAAAACTATTGATATAAAACGTTGGTGTGTTATAGCTCAAGGACGTAGCATGCGTGAGGTGCAAACATTCGTACAGATGTGTATTAAAGCGGCAAACGGTATGCGAATGCGTATTGCTGAGCCCATGTACCAAGAAATGCCGGATGATCGTGTTGGCACTTATTCAAAAGCCATCGATACATGCGTCTCACAAGATCCACAAATTTTAATGATTGTACTGACGGCTGCACATGAAGAAAAATATAGCTGCATAAAGAAGCGGTGTTGCGTTGATCGTCCAATACCTTCACAAGTGGTAACTTTGCGTACGATTGCACCACGCGGCGATAAAGGTAGTGGCTTGATGTCGGTTGCCACAAAAGTTGTTATTCAAATGAATGCTAAATTAATGGGTGCACCATGGTTAACCGAAATTCCATTGGGTGGTCTAATGACAGTTGGATTTGACGTTTGTCTTTCGCCAAAGGAGCAGAATAAATCTTATGGCGCGCTAGTAGCTACAATGGATTTAAAAGCAAAACCTCATTACTTTTCGGCTGTCTCGCAACATTTAAAAGGTCAAGAGCTATCAAATGAAATTGCTATGAATATGACATACGCGTTGAAAGCGTATCGCAATGAACATGGTGAATTGCCAAGGAAGATACTCTTCTATCGTGATGGTGTTGGTGATGGACAATTGCATCAAGTATTTAATACCGAGGTGAAGTTCTTGAAAGATAAACTCGATGAGATTTATAAGAATGCTGGCGCGCCTGGACCATGTCCATTGGCATTTATAGTCGTATCGAAACGTATTAATACACGTTACTTTGTTAATGGTAGAAATCCACCGCCAGGCACTGTTGTTGACGACATTATAACATTGCCGGAGCGTTAGTTTCCCAATCTGTTAGACAGGGTACGGTTTCACCTACAAGTTACAATGTGATATATGACACTATGGGCCTTGATGCCGATAAAATACAAATGTTGACCTATAAAATGACCCATTTGTATTATAATTGGAGTGGCACTTGTCGTGTGCCAGCCGTGTGCCAATATGCTCATAACTTAGCTTTCCTAGTGGCTGAAAGCCTCAATCGCTTGCCGAGCAATGCGCTCGAAAAACAATTATATTTTCTTTAAAAACATTTTTACATACATTTTCGTTCATGTACTTTTTTACTTTCATATTACATGCATACGTACATATATAATCATATCTATACGGGAGGCTATTAACCCCAATTAGAGTTTGCATTTTAACTCTGCATTTTTTTACTTCATTTGTACAATAAGGTTATTTTCGAAATTGTATGTTCATTTATTTGCGTTCCATTTCAAGTAAATTGCACTTTTTTTTACTATTAGCACCTAAAATTTATTGAATTGATGATTTAAGTTTTTTTTTCACTTACTATACACATATATTAAAACATTGAATTACCTATATATATAATCAAAAGTTGTTATTCTTTTGTATCAATAAATATGAATATTATGCTCAAGTTAACTCCCAAAAGCGCAGTTAATTCGGAATTTGCGCTAATGTATCAGCCGTATAACTGAATGCCGCAGATCTCTTAACGAGATGGCTCAGCACTTCGGTATCAGCCTTATTTGGGTACCTGGTCACAGGGATATTGAAGGCAACTGTAAAGCGGATGAGCTGGCAAGGAAGGGTACCACCACTCATCTCCTTCCAGGAAATGATTTGGTAGGCATTCCCATGGCCTCTTTCAAACTTCGTGCGAGCACAAATACCATACAAAGAGCAAATACGCTCTGGTCAAGTCTCTCGACGTGCGAGATATCCAGGTCAACTTGGCCTTCTTATAATAAAGGGCGTACTAATTGCCTGCTGACCCTTAATAAATCGGGCATTTCTTCTTTGGTAAGGGTCTTAACAGGACACTGTTTAATAGGCACGCATGGTGCTAGGATGGGCGTCACATCTCATGACTACTGTCGCAGCTGCAGATGTATTGAGGAGGAAGAGAGCGTTCAGCATCTGCTGTGTCAATGCCCCGCACTTAGTAGAAGACGTTTGGCTATACTCGGCCAACCGTTCCTCGACGACCTCGTTGAGGTATCAAAAATGGAAATTAAGGCGTTAGCCAAATTTATTGATTCCACGAACTGGTTTGTCCCTCTGCCTGGAGTGTGAGCTTGGGTTTTCGGACATGGGGGAGGTGTAGTGACCCTGTGGGGTATCACAATGGGCCTATTTTTCTGGCCTAAGTGTTGGACAGGGTCGGTGTACTCTGCCCTGCCCTTTTAACCTAACCTAACCTCTGTTCACCATGAGGTGCGGCTGCAAGCGGGCGTCTGTCTTGAAGCAAGCGGCTCGCTATATAAATGTGTAAATATTTTCCAAAAACCCCGAAACGGGTTGTGCGCTGGGTTTGGGACCCGCCACGTAAAAAACTTAATTCCAATGAAAACAAAATCAATGCCTCGGATGAGAACCCCCTTTAATGTTGACGACCCGGCAAAACGAATAAGGCATAATGATTTGGATATTAGGGCATGTACCGGGAATGTCCGGACACTTTCAAGGGACGGTGCAGCTGCCCAACTGGTTGATGTCCTCGTAGGCGCAAAGGCCTCCCCATCACCGCCCTGCAGGAAATGCGATGGACGGGGCAAGGAAAGACGACCATCGGTCCTTGTGACGTATACTACAGTGGCCAGACACGCGGCAAAGCGCGTGGTGTAGGATTCGTGGTGGGAAAGAGACTTCGCCGCCAAGTATTAGCGTTCACTCCTGTGGACGAGCGTCTCGCTGCGATCCGCATTAAGGCGAGGTTTTTCAACATAACATTTATCTGCGCCTATGCGCCGACTGAGGAGACGGACGACGCAGAGAAGGACTCCTTCTACGATAAACTTGAACAGACTTATGATCGCTGCCCCCAGCATGATATCAAAATCGTGCTCGGCGACTTTAATGCCAAGGTGGGCAAGGAAGGAGTCTTTGGTCCTACAGTTGGAAAATTCAGTCTCCACGATATAACATCCCCCAGCGGCACTAGGTTGATTGACTTCGCCGCTGCTCGCAATATGGTCATCAGTAGTACCAGGTTCCAGCATAAGCGAATACACCAAGCCACATGGCTGTCCCCTGATCAAAGAACTAGAAACCAGATTGATCATGTCTTGATTGACGGCAGACATAGCTCCACCGTTCTGGACGTGCGTACACTGCGTGGTCCCAATATTGACTCTGACCATTATCTTGTCGCAGCCAAGATACGCACACGCCTCTGTGCAACAAAGAAAGTGCGCACAGTAACGGAAGGAAAGTTTGATGTCGATAAGCTGCGCATGACACAGACAGCTGATCATTTCACAACTCGACTATCACACCTGCTAGCAGAGGGCAATCCCCGACCTAACGATGTAACCGAGCATTGCGTACCGCCGCTGAGGCCACTAGAGGGTTCCAGCGAGCCCGAAAGAACAACTGGTACGATGAGGAATGCAAAACTGCCTCGAAAAAAAAAGGACGCTGCCTACAAGGAGACGTTGCGAACGGGCGCAACCCGCAGTGTATGGCAACAATATCGTGAGGCAAAGAAGGAAGAGAGACGCCTTTTCAGAAAAAAGAAAAGTGAGGCCGAAAGGCGTGAGTGTGAGGAGCTTGAGATGCTGGCTGACAGGAATGATGCCCGAAAATTCTATGAAAAGATCCGGCGGATGACGGAAGGTTTTAAGACCGGGGCAAGCTTCCTTTAAGGACAATAATGGCGACCTGGTAACCGACGTACAAAGTGTACTTAAATTATGGAGGGAGCACTTCTCCTCACTGCTAAATTGCGAGGGTGACGTCGAACCCGATACCCCAATCCCTGACGATGGAAAAGTCGTCCCACCACCTGACTATGATGAAGTGAGGATAGCTATATCCCGGCTCAAAACAACAAAGCGCCTGGAAAAGACGGACTACCCGCCGAGCTGTTCCAACACGGAGGCGAAGAGCTGGTAAAAAGCATGCATCAGCTCTTATGCAGAATATGGTCAGACGAATGCATGCCTCCGGATTGGAATTTAAGTGTGCTTTGCCCAATCCACAAGAAAGGCGATCCCGCTAACGGCACCAACTACCGCGGAATTAGTCTTCTTAATATTGCATATACGGTTCTTTCTAGCGTGTTGTGTGAAAGGCTGAAGCCCATCGTAGACAAACTGATTGGACCTTATCAGTGTGGCTTTAGACCTGGTAAGTCTACCATCGACCAGATTTTCACGATACGCCAAATCCTGGAGAAGACCCATGATAAAAGAATCGACACACACCATCTCTTTGTCGATTTCAAAGCCGCTTTTGACAGCGCAAAAAGGAGTTGCCAGTATGCCGCCATGTCTGAATTTGACTTCACTGCAAAGCTTATACGGCTTTGCCAAATGACGTTGAGCAATACCAACAGCTCCGTCAGAATCGGGAAGGACCTCTCTGAGCCATTTGAAACCAAACAAGGCTTCAGACAGGGCGACTCCCTTTCGTGCGATTTCTTCAATCTGATGCTGGAGAAGATAATTCGAGCAGCTGAGCTAAACCGCAATGGTACAATCTTTTACAAGAGCGTGCAATTGCTGGCGTATGCCGATGATATTGATATCATTGGCCTTAACAACCGCGCCGTAAGCGCTGCCTTCTCTGGACTGGATGAGGAAGCGAAAAAAGTGGGTCTTGCCGTGAACGAGGACAAGACGAAGTATTTGCTGTCATCAAAGAAAGAATCGGCGCACCTGCGCCTTGGCAGCCATGTCACTGTTGATAGTTACAAATTTGAAACTGTGAGGGACTTCGTCTATTTGGGAACCAGTATCAACCGAAAATAATATCACTCTTGCCAACAAGTGCTACTTTGGACTGAGTAGGCAATTGAGAAGTAAAGTCCTCTCTCGAAGAACAAAGATCACGCTCTATAAGTCTCTCATCATACCTGTCCTGATGTATGGCTCAGATTCATGGACAATGTCAAGAGAAGATGAGATGGCCCTTGGAGTATTTGAGAGAAAAGTTCTCCGGAAGATTTATGGTCCTTCCTGTGATGCCAACGGCGAGTATCGAAGGAAATTTAACGATGAGCTGTACGAGCTCTACGCAGATCTGACAATAGTCCAGCGAATTAAAGCCCAAAGACTCCGCTGGCTGGGCCATGTTATGCGAATGGACAAAGAAGCTCCAGCACAGAAGGTTTTCCTATCGTCGCCTGAATTCGGCAGCAGAGGAAGGGGGAGGCCTCGACTGAGATGGAAACAACAGGTGGAGGATGACTTGAACTCCCTTGGGGTTCCCAATTGGCGTCAGTTATCGCTAAAAAGGAATGACTGGCGTGCTTTGATATGCAACGGCCAAAATCGCTTAGGCGGTTAAGCGCCAATAAATGATGATGATGATGCAATAACACCAATTTGTGTTATATCACATTCAGTTGAGCAATAACACAAATTTGGTTTATTGCCGTTTGGGTTATTGCACCCCCCATTGCCAACATACCATAATAATACTCAATCAATGTTTCACTCTTTTTCATTTTTGTGTTCATCATAGGAATATGAGTGTCCGCTGAATTTCTTACGTACGGAAAATCCATCAAAAACGCTTCAACAAACTCACTCCATTCTCTGAATGCTGGTTGAGCATCGGCCCATCGCTTTGCAACACATACAATGATCTCAACTGCTCAACTCGCTCGATAACTTGTATTGTTGTTGTTGTTGTAGCCATACTTGGCCCTGCCTATTCGGAAGATCCACTTATAAAAAGTTACGTGACATACCAGACAGGGGTTGTACGGGTGTTGACAGTCCTTTGCCGGATGAATCCGCCACGTTCACTGGTACACTGAATTGAATATTTGAAAGAAACTAAGCATGCTTACAGTAGAAGTTGGCCGTATGATGCCGTGGTATTACCCGGGTAATAGCGGGCCCGGGTACTCCCTTGGGGTACTGCCCGACTGTCTTGGGAACGATTTCGGAAGGCATGATGTGTTGAAAGAAATGCATGTAAATTTTATAGCAAGTCATGTGAATTTAAAACGAAGTCAAGTTTTTTAACATGAGCGATAGTGTTGAAAAAAAAAATAACCGGAAAAGTGTTGATTTTACATGAACATTTTTCCCGAAAATCGTATGTACATATCGTCGCTGCGTCTGCAAAAGCAGATAAGTATTTTTTTCTTAAATATTTTTATTTCATACTTATTTCGCACGGTCCATTCCCGACAGTTCTGGGTTTTTCTAGTTTAGAAGTTATCGATAAAGTTCTGTCTGGTTATACTGTCATCTGGTAATTTTTTTTTTATCGCAGATGCAACTCATAAAATGACTGCAAGTACTCAAAAATATAAGATTCATTGCAAAAAGAATGATTAATAGGCTTGGGCAAAAGCAGTTATAACTATATATACATATACGCTGAAAAAAGGAGAAAATCATTAAAACGACGAAATCAGCCAATAAATAAAAAATTAATGTCAAAGATAATAGAGATATAATTGGCAGCAAAAAAGTGGTAAAATATGGCCCGGGATAGCCGGTAACTAGTTTTTTGCTCTGTAGCAAAGGATGATTGCTTTCAGGTACCACGAAATAAATCCCAAATGAAATAAGTCCCATGAAATAAGTCCGGCGTGCGGCTCGCGCCGTGCCCCCCTTCCCCTTCCAACTCTTTTTTTTTCTTCCTGCGGGTTATATCTTACTTTTTCTTACTAGCGCGAATGCGCTAACTCTTTTCTTGATGCCAGCAGGTACTTCGTTTTACCTTCGTTTACCACCAAACCCATTTTTTTCGCTTCCTTTTCTAATTTGGAGTACGCAGAAGTTACGGCGCGGTTGTTGAGGCCAATGATGTTGATGTCGTCGGCATACGCCAACAGTTGTACGCTCTTGTAATATATTGTTCCAGCGCGGTTAAGTTCTGCAGCTTGTATTATTTTCTCCAGCATCAAATTAAAGAAATCGCACGATAGGGGGTCGACCTGCCTGAAACCTCGTTTAGTTTCGAACGGCTCGGAGAGGTCCTTCCCAATTCTAACCGAGCTGGTGGTGTTGTTCAGCGTCATTTTGCACAGCCGTATAAGTTTTGCTGGGAAACCAAAATCAGACAAAGCGGCGTATAGGCAACTCCTTTTCGTGCTGTCGAAGGCGGCTTTAAAATCAACAAAGAGATGGTGTGTGTCGATCCTTTTCTCACGGGTTTTTTCCAAGATTTGGCGTATTTTAAAAATCTGGTCGATGGTATATTTACCAGGCCTGAAGCCACACTGATAAGGTCCAATCAGTCGGTTTACGTCAGGCTTCAGTCTTTCGCACAATACGCTTGATAGGACTTTATATGCGATACTCAAAAGGCTGATTCCACGATAGTTGGCGCAGTTTGCGGGATCACCCTCCTTATGGATTGGACAGAGAACACTTAGATTCCAAACTTCAGGCATGCATTCATCCGACCATATTCTGTACAAGAGCTGGTGCATGCACCTTACCAGCTCCTCGCCGCCGCATTTCAATAGCTCAGCGGGCAGGCCATCAGCACCCGCCGCTTTATTGTTTTTTAGCCGTGATATAGCTACTCGCACCTCGTTATAGTCGGGTTGTGGAACTTCGATTCCATCGTCTTCGATTGTGGGGTCGGGTTCGTCCTCTTCTCTCGATTGTTGCTCCGTTCCTCCGTTTAGAAGGGCAGAGAAGTGATCCCTCCATAACCCTAGTACTCTCTGAACATCTGTCACCAGGTCGCCGTTGTCATTTATACAGGAGTTTGCCTCGGGGTTAAAACCTTCCGTCATTCGTCGAATTCTTTGATAAAATTTTCGGGCGTTGCTTCTGCTGGCTAGCATTTCAAGCTCTTCGATTTCACGCTTTTCCGCTTCCCTTTTCTTCGCCCGAAAAAGCCGTCTCGCTTTCCTCTTCATCTCGCGGTAGTGTTCACACACGCTCCTCGTTGCATTCGCTTTTAACGTGGCCTTATAGCCGTCGTCCTTTCTTTTCATTGCGTCTTTGCACTCTCTATCATCGTACCAGCTGTTTTTTCGCATTTGCCGGAATCCAATTACTTCTTCGGCTGTGGTACGAAGTGATCCGGAGATATGCTCCCACTGCTCGTGCACTCCGCTGGGTTGATTTGTGCTCTCAGAGAGCAGGTGCGCGAGTCGTTCTGCGAAATCATTGGCTGTCTGTTGTGACTGCAGCTTTTCGACGTCCAGCTTTCCTTGCGTTTTTTGTGGTGCCTCTTTCGTTGTACTTAGGCGAGTACGAATCTTGGCTGCTACCAAGTAGTGATCGGAGTCGATGTTTGGACCCCGCATGGTACGTACGTCCATAACACTGGAAGCATGCCGTCCGTCTATCACAAAGTGATCGATCTGATTACGTGTTTTCCGATCTGGCGATATCAATGTTGCTTGATGGATCTTTTTATGCTTGAACCTGGTGCTGGCTACGACCATATTTCGTGCACCGGCGAAGTGGATCAGCCTGTATCCATTCGGCGAAGTCTCTTCATGGAGGCTAAACTTTCCGACAGTGGGGCCAAATACACCCTCTTTGCCCACCCTGGCGTTAAAGTCGCCAAGCACGACTTTGATATCATGACGGGGGCAGCGCTCATAAGTTTCTTCTAATTTTGCGTAGAATGCATCTTTTCCCACGTCTTCCTTGTCCTCGGTCGGTGCGTGCGCACAGATAAACGATATGGTGAAAAATCGTAGTTTTATTCGGATTGTGGCGAGACGCTCGTTCACGGCTGTGAAAGACACTACCTGTTTCACAATCCTCTTTCCCACCACAAAACCGACGCCGAATCTGCGCCCATTAGTGTGGCCGCTCCAGTAGACATTGCAGGTTTGGATGGTCTTATATCCTTCCATCCATCGCATTTCTTGTATAGCGGTGATGTCAGCTTTTGCCTGTTGGAGGACCCCAACTAGGCGGACATCGTCACCTTCTCTGCTAAGGGTTCGGACATTCCAAGAACGTGCCCTGATTTCCTTAATCGTATTCCTATTTCGTTTGCAGTGGTCGTTATCTAAAGAGTGAGTTATCATATCCGAGGCCTGATTATTGGATCTCATTGGAAGTTTGTTTTTATGTGGTGGGTCCCAAACCCTACGCACAACCCGTTTCTCGGGGGGGTTGGATTTAAATTACACATTTATATAGCGAGCCGCTTGGTTCAAGGCAGACGCCCGCCGCACCTCATGGTGACAGACGCTGCTGATGAAGTCCCCTGGCAAGCCCTTAAACCGATTATGTCGGAGTGGCCTTGTCAGGTTGTCGCCTTCTCACTTTAGTTCACCACCGAGAACGGGTGTTCAGTGGCTATCGAGAGATACGTGGGCTTTCCCGGACGTAGTGAGCTGCTTGGACCGCACATAGAAGAATCGCTCTGGCCATTCCCAGTTGAATGGCGATCAGAAGCTTTCCCCACTTGCGTGGACTTCTACACACGGCCCCACCTCCTAGAGGCACACTTAGACCAGTTTTGAAAGGCCTGTTGTGACACAGCTATCTTATCACTATTCTATTAGGTACTTTTGGCTCTGTGAACCCATGCGACACGCCCTAAGGGCCTTCGAACATGATATTATTTGTATTTAAAGCAATACCTTCCTAATGGCAGATATCGTTAACGTGTCGTAAATATATTTTGATCGTAGAATGTACGTGCCAATAAGAGGCCATTAAAACCTAAAGATTAGATGTTATGTATATTTAACATTGTGGCAATCGATGCAGTAAGTAATTAAACTACTTGAATTTTAATTAATGTAATTACGCAACATTTGTACCCAGACTTGATAAGGAAAGGTACATTAGAGTGATACAAATTATTTTTTAAATAATCGTGGTATTTGTTTCCTTTAGGGGTCAACTGCTAATAAATTAGCTAAAATTATGGGAGATAGCTCAAAAGCCGGGGTTTGGCCTCAGGATCACGAATCCTGAAGCGCCTTTTTTAATATTTTGCTTCGCTGAAGAGATATTTGCAATCAAAATTGCAAGTTTTCATGTAGTTGTTGTAATTTTATTAGGCTGTACCTAAAAACGTGCGAAAAAATGCGTTCCGTGGCGAAAGCCAGGGTTCAGGCAACCACCCGGGCTTGGCATGGCATAGCCCAGGGTTATTTATTATAAGCAAATTTTGGTATCGGACCTGGGTCAATTTTCGGTTTTTTGACCAAAACTTTCCACAGAAACAAAAAATTAAAAAAGCGCTTCCGGATTCGACTGTCCTACCGCTGAGCTATGCCGCACACACAAGTTTTGTGGGCAAAATTCAATGACTTTAAAAAACTTTCAAAAAAACCGAAAAAATAAATTTCAAACTGCTTTTTCATTTCGATCTTAAATCGAAACCAAAAGGCATTGAAAGGTTTGGAATAACGTATTAAACGTATTGAAGTATTATTATTAAAATTTAGGCTCATTTTTTTAGCCGTGTGTGACCTATAAATAGCGCACTAATTGCAAATTCCAAGATATGTACAATTATTTTTTTAATATCCTTGTAAAAAATCCGCTTGCCCATATAGAAGGAAAATTTCTTCTTCTTTTTTAAAAAGGTATGAGTTGACACCTTACATCAAATAAATATGGGACGATAGCTGGTATGAAGAGATACAAAAATCATAATGGCGGATGTAATATCAAAATTTCAACATAGCGTATGGGTAAGTACGGGGTAAACTTGAAATGTCTCATATGGATACAATATCGCTTCTCTGGTTCAATAAAGGCGCAATTGTAAAATATTAAGTTTTGGTGAAGCAAGTTTCAATATTTGTACGCGCATATGTTATGGACAATTGGAACAACTTCGCAAGCGTCTAGCACGGAAACTATTTTTAATACAATTATAAAATTTATACACAGCAAAAACTATTGCTTTCTAAAGCTTTTGTGCACGTTATCACGAAACTTGAAAATTGACAATTGCGTCATTGTAGAACCACGGAAGCGATTTGGCAAATTGAAATGTGACGTATTGGTAAAATAATTTTGACATTGTTTTATTGAAAAAACTAGAAGTTATCTAAACTTATAAAATAATGTGTGTCATTAATTTTAAATCTCGCATAAGTTACTAATAGCATAAAATATTTAAGCATAGCGACGCAATTGAAAAAGATCGGCGTCGTGCAAGGGTGCCTTAGCATTAAAACCAGCAGATTCCATTGCCTTTGTTGACTTAAATATGAATTTGTTTGTATATCTCGACTTAAGGCCACATAGCATGTTGATTACATATCAAACATATATGTAAGCAAAAAAAAAACGAACGAAATAGAATCATTAGGGTGTCGATAGTAGTTTGTCGTTTGTAGGTATGTGTAATTTGTTGCCAATTTTTTTTCATTTTCTTTGTTTTAATCAAATTGTCACTTCTTTATGGTTACTGCATGACTAATTGCTCACTTTGGAAATGGCTAGCGTTATCGTTAGCGTTATGGGCATGGCGTTAGCGTTAACGATAACTAATTATGCCTTAAGCCGTAATCACCGTAGACATATGTTTATAACAAGCGAAGTACTGGTCAGAACTGCTAGAGACTTTACACCTAGAAGTACTAAGCCATGCTTATTTCAAAAATTAAATCGATTTTTCGGTACCGGGTACCTATTACACAAAAAAAAAACATTTTTTGTCATTCCTATATGCGAGACAAACTAGGCATAATTTTGACTGTGGTGTTGACTAAAACATGAAGGAGAAAATCCGTTTTTTAGCATCTGTTACAAATTAATTTAAAAATATTTTGTTTTACAATTTTATAAAAAGGTGAAATAACTCATAATCATCGTATTCTTATGTTTATAAAAACTGGAATATTATTTAGAACTTGTGGAAACTTTACACCCTAACTAAGGCATGCTAATTCCAAAAAGGAAATAAATTTTCCGGGTACCCATTAAAAAAAATAGTTTTTTCACATTACTATATGAACGACAAATAAGGCAACACATTATAATGAATCAGTTTCAGGGTCTTCAGAAGAGGGGCAAGTGATCACTGATGTCAATGGTTCCATGTCTGTGTCTGCTTCTTCACTTTCAACAATGTATTTATTAAAGCTGAGATCAGAACCTTTTAAATATTTGTTTCTCTGTTTTATATTTCGTTCAAACGCAACTAATGGATCTGACGATACTAACAAACAAAATATTACATCCGTATTGCTTTCTACTTTTGTTTATTTATTTATTGTTTCCCAAGTTTACCAATTTTCGGATTTTGGTATGTTTAATCATGTATTTATTTATAAATAAAAAAAAAAATATTTGTATAAATGTTTTTCTCATGAACCATATGGGTGTTTCCGAAAATGTGTCAACCCAAGGGAAAAATTTTAAAATGCCCCTAGGTCAAGCTTGTTAATAACATTACAAAGGCACGTTTGGGATGTAACTTGACCCATCCCTACATACATAAATATGAATTTATATATGAACATACATAAAAATAGATTTTTTTAGGTCAAGTTAGTAATTGATAAGAAAACCTTACAAAAAATATGCGGTAATTTAAGTCATCAATAATGAAATACTTCTGAGGGGTCAAAACGAAAAAACAATTTTTTTTTGTTTTTTGTTCACCCTAATGTGTGTGCATTGTTTTGGTGTTCAGAATTCGCAAGAAATGTAAATTTATGCTTAATCGAGGTAAATGCAATAAAATATGTGGTCAATATTTTTTCGTTGTAAAAGGAGATGCTGTTTTCTTTAAGAACAAAAAATGGAACGTCCGAACAAAATTAAAATCGATATTTGTCCAACAAAAAACTTCTCTATAAAGAAAATCTTAATGCTGTATAAGTCTTTGTTTATTCCTTT
>CAXKVI010000004.1:73798262-73977406 GCA_964058755.1 Campiglossa producta
GATGATACCCGAAGGACCCGGGTAACCCGGGCCGTACGGGTAATTACCCGGGTAATACCGTACGGGTAATCAGCTCTAGTAGGTATGCCGGTCGTAAGAGGCGACTAAAATCCACGAAATCGTTCCCAAGACAGTCGGGCAGTACCCCAAGGGAGTACCCGGGCCCGCTATTACCCGGGTAATACCACGGCATCATACGGCCAACTTCTACTGTAAGCATGCTTAGTTTTCTTTCAAATATTCAATTCAGTGTACCAGGCGCACAGCAAATAAAAAAAGCTGAAATGAAAATTCAGTTTATACAGTTTTAGGCAAAATATAAGAATCATGAACGGAAATTTATGAAATTTATTTCATATGAATTTGTGATGTGAACTTCTAAAGCTGTTAACAACAGCCTAACCCCTGCGGATTAGGGGTTTAGAATATGCCCGAGGTAGGCATACCGGTCGTAAGAGGCGACTAATATGCACATAGGTAATTGACGTGCTACTCGATGGTTGATCTACGGATATGATGCCTCTCACCTCTCATTACCCATCTTCTCCTTCCTCACGGATGGAGGGATGACATGACCTAGAAGGTTCCACTGGTCATACCAAATCGCTACCACGACAGTCGGGGCAGTACCGCAAGGGAGTACCGCAGCGTACCGGGGTCATATCCGGCCAAGGACTGTCAACTTCGGCATCACTCCCAAAACCTTCGGGGAGTGTTTTGCTGTTACAACAACAACAACAACACATATAATAGTAACAGCATAAAAATGGCATTTTGAAAATATCTCAAAAGTTTTGCGTTTCATTTAAAAGAGACACTCGCTGTGATTTTTGCAACCCTTTTGTATATTGAATGGTATCTACATGAACTTGGGTTCTATCTGCTGTTCTTTGTCGCTACCTCTAAACATAATTATACATTTTAGTCCCTATAAAGGTTTTAGTCAAAATCATCAGGAAAACTAACTCCCGAAAATCCTATGTATATTTTACTGAAGCAAATTATGAATGAGTGCACGAGCAGTGGGAGCATATCTCCGGATCACTTCGTACCGCAGCCGAAGAAGTAATAGGATTCCGGCAAATGCGAAAAAACAGCTGGTACGATGAGAGAGTGCAAAGACGCAATGAAAAGAAAGGACGACGCCTATAAGGCAACGTTAAAAGCGAATGCAACGAGGAGCGTGTGTGAACACTACCACAAGATGAAAAGGGAAGCGAAAAACGTGAAATCGAAGAGCTTGAAATGCTAGCCAGCAGAAGCAACGCCCGAAAATTTTATCAAAGAATTCGACGAATGACGGAAGGTTTTAACCCCGAGGCAAACTCCTGTTTAAATGACAACGGCGACCTGGTGACAGATGTTCAGAGAGTACTAGGGTTATGGAGGGATCACTTCTCTGCCCTTCTAAACGGAGGAACGGAGCAACAATCGAGAGAAGAGGACGAACCCGACCCCACAATCGAAGACGATGGAATCGAAGTTCCACAACCCGACTCTAACGAGGTGCGAGTAGCTATATCACGGCTAAAAAACAATAAAGCGGCGGGTGCTGATGGCCTGCCCGCTGAGCTATTGAAATGCGGCGGCGAGGAGCTGGTAAGGTGCATGCACCAGCTCTTGTACAGAATATGGTCGGATGAATGCATGCCTGAAGTTTGGAATCTAAGTGTTCTCTGCCCAATCCATAAGGAGGGTGATCCCGCAAACTGCGCCAACTATCGTGGAATCAGCCTTTTGAGTATCGCATATAAAGTCCTATCAAGCGCATTGTGCGAAAGACTGAAGCCTGACGTAAACCGACTGATTGGACCTTATCAGTGTGGCTTCAGGCCTGGTAAATATACCATCGACCAGATTTTTACAATACGCCAAATCTTGGAAAAAACCCGTGAGAAAAGGATCGACACACACCATCTCTTTGTTGATTTTAAAGCCGCCTTCGACAGCACGATAAGGAGTTGCCTATACGTCGCTATGTCTGATTTTGGTTTCCCAGCAAAACTTATACGGCTGTGCAAAATGACGCTGAACAACACCACCAGCTCGGTTAGAATTGGGAAGGACCTCTCCGAGCCGTTCGAAACTAAACGAGGTTTCAGGCAGGTCGACCCCCTATCGTGCGATTTCTTTAATTTGATGCTGGAGAAAATAATACAAGCTGCAGAACTTAACCGCGCTGGAACAATATATTACAAGAGCGTACAACTGTTGGCGTATGCCGACGACATCGACATCATTGGCCTCAACAACCGCGCCTTAACTTCTGCGTACTCCAAATTAGAAAAGGAAGCGAAAAAAATGGGTTTGGTGGTGAACGAAGGTAAAACGAAGTACCTGCTGGCATCAAGAAAAGAGTTAGCGCATTCGCGCTGGTAAGAAAAGGTAAGATATAACCCGCAGGAAGAAGAAAAAGAGTTGGAAGGGGAAGGGGAAGGGGGGGCACGGCGCGAGCCGCACGCCGGACTTATTTCATGGGACTTATTTCATTTGGGATTTATTTCGTGGTACCTGAAAGCAATCATCCTTTGCTACAGAGCAAAAAACTGGTTACCGGCTATCCCGGGCCATATTTTACCACTTTTTTGGTTGGATGATCTTCTGCCAATTATATCTCTATTATCTTTGACATTAATTTTTTATTTTTTGGCTGATTTGGTCGTTTTAATGATTTTCTCCTTTTTTCAGCGTATATATATATATAGTTATAACTGCTTTTGCCCAAGCCTATTAATCATTCTTTTTGCAATGAATCTTATATTTTTGAGTACTTGCAGTCATTTTATGAGTTGCATCTGCGATAAAAAAAAAATTACCAGATGACAGTATAACCAGACAGAACTTTATCGATAACTTCTAAACTAGAAAAACCCAGAACTGTCGGGAATGGACCGTGCTAAATAAGTATGAAATAAAAATATTTAAGAAAAAAATACTTATCTGCTTTTGCAGGCGCAGCGACGATATGTACATACGATTTTCGGGAAAAATGTTCATGTAAAATCAACACTTTTCCGGTTATTTTTTTTTTTCAACACTATCGCTCATGTTAAAAAACTTGACTTCGTTTTAAATTCACATGACTTGCTATAAAATTTACATGCATTTCTTTCAACATATCATGGCTTCCTGTTAAGACAACACTATCTGCCTCATTATTGTAGTGGCACTTGTAGCCAAATTACCATTTTTATACCCCATTTTAAACTGGTGGTATCTTATCAGGGAAACCTCTATTAATAGAGGACTGAATAAGCAATAACTTTCCAATTAACATTTTTCAGATTTCTTTATAAAAAGTAGCCATACCTAAATGGATACCCTATCATAGGAAATTTAATACTTTGAGTCATAGTTATAAAATTACGTAAGAAAATCACGCCATCAGTGATGATCATGCAAAGAAGAATATAAAAATTCCGCAATGTTACGGGTAAGCTGCGAGAGAATGGCGTTGGTTCGTCCTCTTTTTGATTTTTGACTTCAGACAGTCAAGATCGTCCGGTTTCCAGCCTTCAATTTCCTAAAACGTTTTTAAGAAATGTAATACCATCTTTTAGTTCGGAAGTTTTAATTTAGCAAAAACGCTAATCTTGTAATATCGAAAACATCTGTACAATAATCGCGTTTTAATAAGGAAATTCCGGAATCTTAAATACCCTGAAAGCGCGAGGCATTTAAATTTCTAAATTACGAAAACCAATTCGGAAATCATGAAAATGGGGAAAGTTCCCAAAGTTCAGCGAGCAGCTTCATCATTATCATCTGGAGAAGATTTACTGCAAACCTGGCAATATTTTCCTCATCTCTATCTTCAGGCAGCATGTGGGCAGAAGAACCAGTATTTAGTGTTCGAATTTGTGTAGTGAAGACATTTAGAAAAAGTTATACATAGTATAAAAATTAATATAAAATATAAATAAGTTTTGCCTATATCATGCCTAAACAGTTTTGAATAATTTAAAAAAAAAAAAACTTTAGGTTTCAAAAGATTTGAAAAAAAAAAGAAGAAAAAAAAACTACAGCTAAAAACATTTTTCGTGAGTTTTTCTCATTTTTTTCTGAATTATTGTGGATATACTTAAATGATAATCGTAATTTCAAATACATACGTATATATATATACTTATGTCCACACATTAGTATACATTTATTTAATGAAAAGAGAGAAAAATATTTATGAAAAAAAAAAAAAACAATAACATAAACTAAATCTAACTAATTTTGTGTTTCATGAAGATCAAATTAATTAAATTGTTAAAAAGCAAATTGGTAATTGATAGTTTAGTGAAGTTTTGCATTATTAGATTGCGAGAATTGACATAAATTTTTTTTATCGCATGCGATTTTTTTTCAAAGCGATATAATTTAATGAAGTTTTAACCACCCCTTAATAACTAAAGCAAAGCCAATGATTGAAAGGAAAGGGAAATTAATATAAATTAAATCTATTGAAAATCGAAAAGCAACAACAATTGTGGTGTGTTAGAAATATTTTTCGATTTCCAGCATACATTTACTTGTTCCAGGTTTCATGCTGAAAGATCTTTCATAGTTGGAGCCGAAGTGGTAAGTCGATTTTGTTTTTGTTTATTCTCTCACAAATTTTCTTTCGTATTAGTGTGATGAGTGAATGAATGTACATATTATTCATTTCTCTTTCGTTTCGTTTTTCTACCTTAGATAAAGTTAGGGTTGCCAGGTTGGTACACAGAAAAAAAAAAACCCATTTGTAATTTTTATTCCTCGCTTCGAAATAATGCAAAGTAAAACTAAATTTAAATATTATACTTAAAATATCCTAGTTAATATGCGATTGAGTTAAAATCTTGGATTACAATTTTAATACGACATAAGCAAAAGCGCATAAGTCGGTTGATAATAATATTGTTTTAGTATATAAACGGTTAGTTAACCAACTAAATAAATAAATTCCTTGTACGAAATTAGAATCGTTAGTATAAATCTGAAATTTTTGTTTGTATTTTTGTTTGTATTTTCTTTCAAAGGCAAATTTTGATATTGCAATATGATAATTTTCACTAAATTCAAATTGTATATCCTATTTATACGATTCAAAAATAAGATAAAATCTAAATGAAGAAAGTAATTAGGAAGTAGTATATGGTTTATTTAATAAAAATTGTCAAACTTTAAAATGACTCAGTAAACTTTTATTTTATGGTTCCCATGCCTGATAGTAGCTAAGTGTGGCAAGTATTAGGGATTTTCAGTTTTTGTTGGATTCTTTCTGGAAATCATCATGGTAGGGTGGGCGATGGTTGCAACAACATCATGCAACTTATCCTGTTCGGAAACCCAAGCGTCATCAAGATTTTTGAGCCAACGTAGGTATCCCTTTCCATTTTTTTTGTTTTTTTTTTCCCTCCAGCACGTTAAATAAAGTAATTGTTCTGTAGTAGTACGCGAAAACCGAAGGGTAGGAGTAAGAACACCACCCCGTTAGCCGACGAGCAAGAGCCGGATTAGAGACGTGCGCCCGCTTCCTACTTTTTGCATACACTGTGCTTTCTACAAAACGTTGCATGCTACAGATAATAATTATTTTTGGCGCCCAACGTGGGGCCTATACAGCAACAGTTCTTTTGGTTGTATTGAGAGGCTTGCACTTTAACAAGCCAGCATACATTGCAATTTATTTTCATTGTTTGTCTGTGTAGATCCCATTAATTCTCTTTAATTTCAATTTCGATAAAGGTAAAACCGAAAGTGCTAAGTAGTTTTCCTTTCTCGACTATAACATATCTCACCATTATATTTTTCGAATTATACCCGCCGTACAGCATCGTGATGCTCGCTGGAATTGTGACAGCTTCGACTTCGATTGTTAGCCAGTACATTCGTTGCTCATACGCATAGCAGCACTTATTTGCTTGTTAATTGGAATTGCGATTTTTTTTTAAATATTTAATATCGGACCATGACGGACAAATGAGTGTGGATGTAGCTTTATCATTTCCCTATTTCTTTGTGAGTTGCACGGAATTTTCTTTGATAATCTTTAACCAAAGATAGGAATCAAATTTTTTGGCGATTTATATGACTATTTTTAGCATTCATTTAGAAATGTAGGTAGTTAATTATATTGATGTAACATCTAACTAATGCATACTAAACGTGATCGTATAATCCCACAACTTTCTAAACGGTCGGAATAGTAGATTTTATTTTTATAATCTTACCGACGGCAATACCATTGGGGTCGGATGGTTTTTCGCTTTTTATCTTGAGATATCGCTGAAGGATACGAATGGGGTTTGACCACGATTTACTTCTATCAGGAAAATTAACTGGGAACCAGAATTTTATTTTTTATATTTATCGTATCTTATCTTAAACAAATTAGATTATCGCTAGTTACACACGTATGTACTATATATGTATCATCTTTTCGGGATTAATTTTTTTTGAAAAATCTTGCCTTGGGTAAAGGTCGAAAATCATCTTTACAAACTCCTGAATTTTTTTATCTTTCCTTATTTTCCTAGCAACCTTTGCTGCAACTTAAGTAAGGACTAGTACCTTTCGATTTTCGTTTTTATATATCTTACCTTGAGACATTGCAACATGGCCCTTATTCATAGTAACGAAGACTTAACCAAGTCCGATGAAAATGGATGGCGCTGTGGAATATGTCACAATTTTAGTAGAAATCCCGCAATATTGCATAAGACAAAGTGCGATCATGCTTTTCACAAAACGTGTCTATCTAAATATTTGAAAAACAATCCCAACTGTCCAATCTGCCATACTAGGGTTGTGTCAGATAAATCTTTTGGTTCTACAACAAATACTCCACATCGTTACGATACTCGTTCTCGAGAAAAATCGAAGTCTGAGGACAACGGTATTAACACTGGGCAGAGTATGCAACACTCTATGAGTATACCTGGGCAGGATGATCAAGGACCTGTTGTTACACCTGCGCGAGCGGATGACATAAGCAATATGGTTACCGCTGCCGTTGGCGCTCAGCAGGCTGCAATAATGCAGAGTCTCGATAATTCGATTAATAGCAGAATTGAAGCACAAATTGAAGCAGGTTTTAGGCGGTTAAGCTTGCAGTTTCCACAACAGCCGCAACCACCACTACCATCTAACTTGAATACCTTGTCAAACGTGGAACAACAAACTTTCGAGCAGTTACTTGGACTTCCGCCCGCAGGCGTACCAAATACAGCTGCTTCAGCTTTTGACCACATGCCTAATAGAAAGCTAGTAATGAATTATCTTTTAGGCCTGATAAGGTCGGACACATCATTACCAACTGGAAGTTGCGCTTCACGGGTGCGAGTGATGGCATGCCAGTTGAAAACTTTATTTATCGTGTTGAAGCTCTTACTACTCAGACATTAGGCGGTTGTTTTGATATTGTATGCAGACACGCAAGTTTGCTGTTCGACTCTAAAGCGAGCGATTGGTTTTGGAGGTACCACAAATCTGTGTCGGAAGTTCGTTGGTCTGGTTTATGTGAGGCCCTTAGACGTCAGTATAAGGATACTAGGACTGATGTAGACTACCGAGAGAAGATTCGTGACAGAAAACAAAAAGCAAATGAAAGTTTTGATTGTTTTTATGACTCCATAGTTCAAATGACTGATCGGTTAACCCAACCACTCTCAGAAAGTACTCTTGTTGAGATCATTAAGAGGAACCTCTTACCGGAAATACAATATGAAATTTTAAATATTCAAGTTTATTCCATTGCTCATTTGCGTGATATCTGCCGGAAACGTGAATTTTTCCTGCAAGACATGCAAAGTCGGCAAACCTATAGTAAATCATCGCCAATTCGTAAGCGCGTTTCTGAGGTGCAGGCCAATTTTGATCTTGTTACCGACGATGATGTAACTTCACTTCGCTTCGGATATTGACGAAATAGCTTTAGTTTGCTGGAATTGTAAGAGGAACGGACACCGATATCAAGATTGTGTTAGCGAGCGTAGGGTTTTCTGCTACGGTTGCGGAGCCATTAATGTGTATAAGCCGAATTGTCCGCGTTGTAACTTTTCAAAAAACGGCCAAGCGAGTGCGCTGAAAAGTGCACGCAGACAGACCCCATCGAAAGCTTTGAAACATCAAGGAACAAACACGGATTAATTCCTATTGTTCCTTCGATACTTTCACTCATATCAAACGACACATTTTGCTCACCTAACCCGAACAAACCTTTTCATGTTCGTGTGAAGGAATATGACCTAGCACGTAAACGAATTTTTCATGATTTTTCGGAAAACAGAATAGTAACTAAACCAAGAAGTAGGTCCAGCAATCGGATAAGCACTTTTTGGAAAAATGTTCGCAATAACCGAAAACTACTTTTGAGTTCAGTCTTTGATAGGACAAATGACATACGACCATATGCGGAGGTGCAGTTATTTGGCAAAACTGTTTCCGGTTTGCTAGACACAGGCGCTTCTGTCAGCTGTGTTGGATCCAAACTTGCAACAAAGATTTTGGAAGAAAACGTCCCGATTCAAACTTTTACATCCTTTGGTAAAACTGCTGACGGGAAGTCGCAGAAAGTCCTAGGGTGCATAAAACCCCAAATTACCTTTCGAGGCGTATCAAAATCAATTACAATTTTTATTATTCCAAGCTTGTCACAAGATTTATACTTGGGTATAGATTTTTGGAAATTATTCGAACTTTTACCTTTTCATTTAAGCGAAATTAATCAGGTTTCCGATGGAGAGCTATTGGAAAAACACATTTTGACAGAAAATCAAAAGCATGATTTAGAAAAAGTTATCAATCATTTCCTTCTTTCGCTAAACTTGGTCTTGGTAAAACGCATGTTATAGACGTAAAGGATGCTAAACACATTAAACAGCGGCACTTTCCAATATCGCCTGCTATAGAAAAGCTAGTCTATGCAGATCTGGAAAGGATGATTGAATTAGATATAATAGAAGAATCTGATAGCGCTTGGTCATCACCCATCGTACTTGTAAGGAAGCCAGGTAAAGTTCGATGCTTGGATAGTAGGAAGGTAAATAGCGTCACAATGAAAGACGCGTATCCGTTGCCTAACATTGAGGGTATTTTAAGCAGGCTACCTAAGGCTGAGTTTATAACGAGTTTAGATTTAAAGGATGCCTTTTGGCAAATCCCTTTAGATCCAAAGTCTAGGGACAAAACAGCCTTTACCGTGCCCGGTAGACTGTTATACCATTACAAAGTAATGCCATTCGGCCTCTGCAATGCTCCGCAAACAATGTCCCGGTTGATGGACAAAGTCATACCATGCTATCTTCGGAGCGAGGTATTTGTGTATTTGGATGACCTTCTCATCATTTCTGAAAGCTTCGAAAAGCACTTGGAAGTGCTTCGTATAGTTGCTCGGCATATCAAAGAAGCAGGGTTAACTATCAATATAGAAAAAAGTCACTTTTGCCTTAGGGAAGTACGTTATTTAGGTCATATTGTAGGAAAAGGGATCATAAGAACCGATCCTGAGAAAGTAGCTGCCATCACAGATTTTCCAATCCCGAGATCTGTTAAACAAGTCAGACGATTTTTGGGCATGTCTGGGTGGTATCGAAAGTTTGTTAAGAATTACGCAGCGGTCAAGACTCCGCTTACTGATTTATTGAAGACCAACCGAAAATTTACTTGGTCCGATGAGGCTCAAAAGGCATTTGTTGAATTAAAGTCTATATTGAGCACTGCTCCCGTTCTTCATAGTCCCGACTTTAATAAACCGTTCTATATTCATTGTGATGCTAGCTCGACCGGCGTAGGAAGTGTGCTAGTTCAAAAGAATGAGGATGGCGAAGAATACCCGGTCGCTTTCATGTCCAAGAAATTGAACAATGCGCAAAGGAAATACTCGGTAACAGAGCAAGAATGTCTGGCAGCGATGCTCAGTGTAAAAAAGTTTCGCCCTTACATTGAAGGACACGAGTTTACTATTATTACGGATCATGCATCCTTAAAATGGCTAATGTCTCAAACAGATTTGATTACGCGACTAGCGCGTTGGGCTCTAAGCTTCAAGGATACTCCTTTAAAATTGAGCACAGACGTGGTAGTCAAAATGTGGTACCAGATGCGCTATCCAGAGTGAACACTGAGGATCTGTCGTCTCTGGAAGCTGGGGGTTTTGTTGACTTAAGCTCTTCATATTTTAAGGCAGACGACTACATTGAGCTAAAGGAAAGAGTTCGTAAAAATAGTGAAAAGTTACCGGATGTAAAAGTGATTGACGAATATGTTTACATACGGACTGAGCATTCAACCGGAGAGCAATTGCACGATGATATGGTATGGAAATTGTGGATACCTAAGGATTTAATTCCTGATATTTTATATAAAGCGCATGATGCTCATTTATCTTCTTCATTGCGGCATTAATAAAACCGTGGAAAAATTACGGAGATATTATTATTGGCCACGACTAGTTAATGATGTCAAAACGTACATAAATGCGTGCGAGAAATGCAAATGTACGAAACAGCCAAATTACGTGCTAAGACTACCCATGGGTAAAACTACCGATTCACAACGAACTTTTCAAAAATTATATGTTGATTTTTTAGGTCCCTATCCGCGCTCTAGATCGGGAAATATTGGAATTTTCGTGGTCTTAGACCACTTTTCTAAATTCGTTTTCTTAAAGCCGGTTAAAAAGTTTTCTGCCGATGTTGTTTGTAAATATCTGGAAGAAGAAATATTCCATGCTTTCGGTGTGCCAGAGTCGATTGTTTCAGACAATGGAACACTGTTTAAGTCACACGGCTTTAACAGTTTGCTACAAAAATACGGCGTAAACCACATTTACACAGCTGTACACTCACCACAAGCAAATGCTTCAGAGCGAGTGAACAGATCGGTAATTTCAGCTATCAAGTCATACGTCGACAGTGATCAGAAAAACTGGGATCAGTATCTTAGTAGTATTTGTTGTGCCCTACGTTCTGCCATACATTCAGCCATAGGTACTTCTCCTTATTTCATGGCATTTGGTCAGCATATGGTAACAAACGGTTCTACCTATAGCTTGTTACGAAACTTGCGGATGTTGGAGGATCGCACTGTTAGTTTCAACCAGCAAGACACAATTGACATAATTAGCAGCTGAATGCATGAAAAAACAATTTAACCGAAACGAGCAGTCTTACAACTTGCGTTCCCGAGTGGTTTCATATGAGGTGGGTCAGGAAATTTACAGAAGAAATTTCAAACAAAGTAATTTTGAACAGGGCTATAATGCGAAATTAGCACCGTCATTTGTTAAAGCTCGAATACGTAAGAAGCTTGGCAACTCCTATTACCAGCTAGAGGACTTACAGGGTCGTTGGATTGGCAATTACCACGCCAAAGATCTGCGGCAATAGTTAATACCCATGTTAAAGCTACAAGCGGGTATCAGCTTTTGTGCATTACGCCCAAACCTGATTTTGGCAGGGGGGAAATGTAGTGGCGCTTGTAGCCAAATTACCATTTTTATACCCCATTTTAAACTGGTGGTATCTTATCAGGGAAACCTCTATTTTTATACATACGTATAATGAGACATTTTTTAATAAATTCCACAATTTTTTTTGTTCATTTCATATCATAAATAGATTTATCTTTGTATACTTTTCGAATTTCGGTTATATCGTAAATTCGAGCTTCCGGTTCTGCCCTCTGCTAAGCTAGAACATTACACATTTGCTGTAAACAATTAGATTGATTACACTGACATTTATCCTATATCACTTTTTGATCTTTAAGAAAATCACGCCATCAGCGATGATCATGCAAAGAAGAATATAAAAATTCCGCAATGTTACGGGTAAGCTGAGAGAGAATGGCGTTGGTTCGTCCTCTTTTTGAATTTTGACTTCAGACAGTCAAGATCGTCCGGTTTCCAGCCTTCAATTTCCTAAAACATTTTTAAGAAATGTAATACCGTCTTTTAGTTCGGAAGTTTTAATTTAGCAAAAACGCTAATCTTGTAATATCGAAAACATCTGTACAATAATCGCGTTTTAATAAGGAAATTCCGGAATCTTAAATACCCTGAAAACGCGAGGCATTTAAATTTCTAAATTACGAAAACCAATTCGAAAATCATGAAAATGGGGAAAGTTCCCAAAGTTCAGCGAGCAGCTTCATCATTATCTTCTGGAGAAGATTTACTGCAAACCTGGCAATATTTTCCTCATCTCTATCTTCAGGCAGCATGTGGGCAGAAGAACCAGTATTTAGTGTTCGAATTTGTGTAGTGAAGACATTTAGAAAAAGTTATACATAGTATAAAAATTAATATAAAATATAAATAAGTTTTGCCTATATCATGCCTAAACAGTTTTGAATAATTTAAAAAAAAAAAAACTTTGGGTTTCAAAAGATTTGAAAAAAAGAAGAAAAAAAAACTACAGCTAAAAACATTTTTCGTGAGTTTTTCTCATTTTTTCTGAATTATTGTGGATATACTTAAATGATAATCGTAATTTCAAATACATACGTATATATATATACTTATGTCCACACATTAGTATACATTTATTTAATGAAAAGAGAGAAAAATATTTATGGAAAAAAAAAACAAAACAATAACATAAACTAAATCTAACTAATTTTGTGTTTCATGAAGATCAAATTAATTAAATTGTTAAAAAGCAAATTGGTAATTGATAGTTTAGTGAAGTTTTGCATTATTAGCATTGCGAGAATTGACATAAATTTTTTTTATCGCATGCGATTTTTTTTCAAAGCGATATAATTTAATGAAGTTTTAACCACCCCTTAATAACTAAAGCAAAGCCAATGCTTGAAAGGAAAGGGAAATTAATATAAATTAAATCTATTGAAAATCGAAAAGCAACAACAATTGTGGTGTGTTAGAAATATTTTTCGATTTCCAGCATACATTTACTTGTTCCAGGTTTCATGCTGAAAGATCTTTCATCGTTGGAGCCGAAGTGGTAAGTCGATTTTGTTTTTGTTTATTCTCTCACAAATTTTCTTTGGTATTAGTGTGATGAGTGAATGAATGTACATATTATTTATTTCTCTTTCGTTTCGTTTTTCTAACTTAGATAAAGTTAGGGTTGCCAGGTTGGTACACAGAAAAAAAAAACCCATTTGTAATTTTTATTCCTCGCTTCGAAATAATGCAAAGTAAAACTAAATTTAAATATTATACTTAAAATATCCTAGTTAATATGCGATTGAGTTAAAATCTTGGATTACAATTTTAATACGTCATAAGCAAAAGCGCATAAGTCGGTTGATAATAATATTGTTTTAGTATATAAACGGTTAGTTAACCAACTAAATAAATAAATTCCTTGTACGAAATTAGAATCGTTAGTATAAATCTGAAATTTTTGTTTGTATTTTTGTTTGTATTTTCTTTCAAAGGCAAATTTTGATATTGCAATATGATAATTTTCACTAAATTCAAATTGTATATCCTATTTATACGATTCAAAAATAAGATAAAATCTAAATGAAGAAAGTAATTAGGAAGTAGTATATGGTTTATTTAATAAAAATTGTCAAACTTTAAAATGACTCAGTAAACTTTTATTTTATGGTTCCCATGCCTGATAGTAGCTAAGTGTGGCAAGTATTAGGGATTTTCAGCTTTTGTTGGATTCTTTCTGGAAATCATCATGGTAGGGTGGGCAATGGTTGCAACAACATCATGCAACATATCCTGTTCGGAAACCCAAGCGTCATCAAGATTTTTGAGCCAACGTAGGTATCCCTTTTCATTTTTTTTTGTTTTTTTTTTCCTCCAGCACGTTAAATAAAGTAATTGTTCTGTAGTAGTACGCGAAAACCGAAGGGTAGGAGTAAGAACACCACCCCGTTAGCCGACGAGCAAGAGCCGGATTAGAGACGTGCGCCCGCTTCCTACTTTTTGCATACACTGTGCTTTCTACAAAACGTTGCATGCTACATTATCTCATGCAAATTTAACAGGACCTTTCTTGTTAGTTTAACATGGTTCATGTTTAAAAAAATCATTCTGTGTGTATAGACTTCTTAATATTCTCCTAATTTGTATGCTCTTAGTATTACACTTATTATTGCTAACAGCTTTGTAAGATTACATCACAAATTAATATGAAAGAAATAGTATAAATTCCGTTTACGGTTCTTATGTTTTGCTCAAAACTGTATTAATTGAATTTTCATTTCAGCTTTTTTTATTTGCTGTGCGCCTGGTACACTGAATTGAATATTTGAAAGAATCCAAGCATGCTTAAGGCTGGTTTTCATTAGGTCAAAATGACTGACCTCAAAACTGACTCAACTGCCACCGTCGATTTGGTGTCAAATGTGTTTTCATTATGTCTTTAAAACTGTCAGGAAAATTCGCATTTAATTTGTGACTGTAAAATCAGGTGTGCGCACGTCATATTACACACATTTGCCAACATGGTGGCAAATTTATTTTGTGTGTCAATCGTTGAAAATACCGCTGGTAAACTGAAATTCGATCGTTTTCACATGCATCGTTTGATATGACAACGTGTTGTCAAAACAAACACAATTGACACAATATGACAGCGGTTTTCATTGGTTTGGCAACATTTGATGTCATATTTTGACATAATGAAAGCCAACCATTACAGTAGAAGTTTGCCATATTAGGGCTGATGATTCTACCAGGGTACCCGGGTAATAGCGGGCCCGGGTAATGCCCGAGTACCCGGGCATTCGGTTATTACCCGGGTACCCGGGTAGAATCATGAGCCCTAATACCTACCTTGGGCATATTCTAAACCGCTAACCCGCAGAGTATGTGTTGTTTGTAGGGTTGAAAATTGGTAAAATCGCTGCTATTTCACTCGGCTTATGTGTATACATGTTTGGTGTTGCATACGAACATCTTTCTCTGGTTGCTTGTGTTGAAATTATCGGTTGTGTTGTATCATGCAAAAAATGCGTTCCGTTCATCCCCGAGTTTGAGTAAAACGAATTTGGCTGTTGCGTCATCGGGTACGTCGACTGCGGCTGTTGTATAGCTGAATCATGGCTGCACAACAAATCAAACAAAATTTTTTTGAAAGTAACGTTATCAAAAAAAAATATTTAAAAAAATTTCGATTTTGCTAGCATCAAAAACAAAATCAAGAATTTTCGTTTCTATTTGATATTTCGAAGTTTGAGTATTTTTTTGAGCATTTTTTGTATGGAAAAATATACTCTAACTCAAACAATCAAAATAAACAAAATTTTTGAGATTTTGATTTCAATTAAAATAAAAGCTTTTCGTTGATCTTAAAACGTTTAAACTTTTGAATAACGAATTGAAAACAAAATATTTTTTTTTTTTTTGATAAAAATAACGTTATTATGCAGGCCTGAGCTGAATACAGCGGCTGGGCAATTGAATGCGGCATGTATGACTGTTGTGACGTTGTATACGAGAAATATCGTCGGCACCATATACGAGTACTGCGATGCAAGTGGAATATTCCGTTCCACCGGCGCTGAAAACGATGTAGGCAGTGCCTTTGACGCTGGAGTCATGACCCTTGCCTCTTCCTTGGACGGCTCCAATATGGGCGTCAGCACTGTTTCGTCTACTTCCTGCCACTTGATTTTATTTGCAATTTATGCAGTAATTCTTTTAATTCTGCAACTGTTAGACGTTTAAGGTCCATGACCACTTCTGACTACTGTCACCCAGACAGATTAAATACAAGTAGCTTTATTGAATTCAACTTAACGACTGACTCGTTTATTTAGACAACGTTTCTCAAATACAAGTTTAACTCAAAAATGAATATGTATTACAGATTGGTGGATGAATATTAAAGTAAAAGAAAATAGAAATGATAGAAGACGAAACGTAGAGTTGCCGAAGGGCGCGAATTCAGTGATGACATTTTTTAAAACATCTGTTATTATCTTGACCTTTTATAAGCTTAATTTTTATAAGACATGTTTTATGTTTGTGATCTTCTATCGAGAAAACAAATTTGATGCGAATATTTTGAGTTAACGGACTGCCATATCTACATATATATGTATGTATATAAAAAATGAATGCCCATTTCCCTTGGTGATCACATTACGCCTGAACGGATGGACCGATTTCACAAATTTTTTTTGTTGTATTTGTTTTTGCCCGGAGAAGGTTTTTGAAAAAGAAAAAGTTAAAAAATGTGTGGAATCCTGAGATATTGACCTAAATGTGGACCAGCGGTGGCCCAGAATCTGTTTTTACGATATGGGTATCAAATAAAAGGTGTTTATGAGAGTTTTCACAAGGAGCAATTTCCATGTTCATCTGTGAACCCGTTTCCAAAATATTGGACATTAGGTGGACCAAGGCTGACACAAGAATATGTTGTTGTTAACAATGCATTGCCCTGCCTAGAGTGTATGATCATTCCGAAGATCTTCATCAAGCTCTTCTAAGGGGAGTACAAGGAAACGTGCAGTTTCAACAGGGTTGGTCCAGAGGGACAGAAAGGTTAGAAGATTAGGGTCAGTTGAACAATTGAAGAGATGTAGAGTATCATGGGGGGTCCTACCACATGCGGGGCATGTGTTTGAGATTGTATCATTCAGTCTGGATAAGTAGGAGTTTAACCTCAAACTGTATCCAGACCTAAGCTGTGCCATGGTGACTCTTATCTCCCTTGGTAAGGTGCGTTCTTCTTCAGCAATATCCGGTGGAGGACTGTTTAGAACGGGATTCACAGGTAGAGATCTGACAAAAGTGTCTACCGACTCGGTGTGGATGTCGGTTAGAGCCCGCTTATGATTCTGCAGATCAAACGGCAGGGTAATATGATGCCGAATCTCGTCATAATGCTTACGGAGATGTTTCCTTATGTCTCTCGGGGGCGGATCTGTGTCCAAAAGACGTCGGTTTGGATGTGTTGGCTTGTAGCAGTTCAGAAGGAATTGCCTGCTCAGCATTTCCGCGTGCTCTTTTACATTGAGCAGTTTTGCCTCCTGATGGCAGTTCTGATGGCAGTATTTTGGCAGACTTGTAACTTTGTAAAGTTGATGTTATGCACATTAGGCGACCATATGGGTGCGGCATAGTCAAAGACTGGTCGCCCAATGGCCTTATATGTAGTCAGCAACGTTTCTTTGTCTTTTCCCCAAGTACTGCCGGCAAGTAACTTGAGGATCTTGTTGCGACCACGTACCTTTGAGACCATTGCAGACACATGACCAGCAGATGAGAAAGTATTATCCAGTGTCACCCCTAATAACTTTGGGTGGCTGACAGTTGGTAGCTTAGTGCCGTCAACGAAAATGTCTAATTCATTTCTCACCTGGTGCGTCCATGTCGTGAAAAGCGTCGCCGTGGATTTAGCGGGAGATATCGTCAGATCTCGCTCAGTAAAAAACCTGGAAAGGTCGCAGAGGTAAAGGGTCAGTTACATAAAGCTTTATTTTGGCTTTACCTCAAACTTTGACTTTGACAGAAAAGTTCCGTATACGTATTTAAACCAAGCATGGAAATTTGGAGACCTCAAAGTTGAAGCGAGGTTGAAATTTGGCAAACTCTCAAATTTTGCTTGCTTTGCTTGCTTTGACAATCAGATGTTGATGAGTTTGCTTTAATTAGAGAATAAAAAGTTGGAGAAAATAATAATTGATTCATTTTTTCTCTATTAAATTAATAAATTAACCAAAACACTCTGAATGCAAGGAAATAAATAACGAAAACAAATATATAAAAGAGAAGCGTCAAGGCGTTCATTGTAGCATACCTCTGAAGTTGGACGCAAAGTTTTGAGGTAGCAAATGTCAGGCGAGGTTAACAAAGCTTTATGTATTTCATCCTTAACCGTTTTTTCACACAGAGTTCATCAGTATAGGGGCCCTTCCCCGTCGCCATTATTGTACAGTCGTCGGTATATGAAACGACGGTGACGCCCTCTGGTGGTGGGGGCATCTTCGATAGATAGAAGGGTAAAGCCATGTGAAGTGTGCACAAAACCCCGCCGATTTTGATACTTGTCATTTCATTGGATAGTGGGCCAGACTCAAATCTCGTGCTAAAAATATTTCGTCAAAATTCGTGTCTTTGTTATTGTTATTGGACCCTCGTGAAGGGTGGATACCTTGCCGCGGTACGAGGGCTTAAGTCGATAGCCACAGGGCTACGCTGCCCTTGTGATCATAGCTCCGTACGGCACTTCATCACGAGAGCAGCCTAGCCTCTCTGGCGCGACGACAAAGATCTTCCCCCTCCCAATCCAGGGTGTTATGCGAAACCGTGCCCATTGGACGTTTGCAGCCGGGAGGCAAATCGTGGCTGTATTTGAACGGAGCCTCTCTAATACCGGGTCGCCTCAGAGAGTAAGCATGGCCTTACCGCGGTACGGGGCTCTGCCGCGGCGGACGACACATTTTCCCCTACTCTAAGGCTGGGAAGGCATCCCACTACGAGCCAAAAGACTACAGACCGATCAGTCTCTCGTCCTTTGTACTAAAAACCTTTGAGAGGATACTAAGCGACTACCTCTTAACAACTATTGATAGCAAACTTATCTGTAGCTATCAGCATGCATACACCAAGGGTAAATCAACAGAAACCGCTCTGCACAGCCTAGTGTCTGTCATTGAGAAATCGCTGTGTGAAAAGGACTACTGTCTCGTGGCCCTCCTAGACATTGAGGGGGCTTTCAACAATATAAGCCCGGAGGCTATCAACTCCGCTCTAACTAATCTGGGCGTAGATAGACCTCTAACTGATTTAATTGACCAACTTTTAAGGGGAAGGAAAATAGCTTCTTCACTTGGTACGGTTGAGTTATCACGTTATGTCACAAGGGGAACACCCCAGGGTGGTGTTCTTTCCCCGCTTTTATGGAACCTCACAGTCAACTCGTTGCTACGTGACACAAGCTGGGGGGCGGGAAGATAGTGGCATACGCAGACGATTTAGCTATTGCATTCAGAGGCAAGTTCCCACAAACTCTGTGTGACCTGATGCAAGTAGCACTGCGAGAAGTTTCGACGTGGTCCTCTCGCTGCGGCCTTAGTATCAACCCAGGGAAGGTGGAACTTGTCCTCTTCACCAACCGGTACAAAATACCGCCACTAAGCCTACCAGAACTAGATGGCACGCGCCTGGGCTTGTCGGATAAGGCCAAGTTTCTAGGCATAGTTCTGGACAGGAAATTGAATTGGAAGGAGAATGTTCTTCAGCGCCAGAAGAAAGCTTGCATCGCTCTTTACACATGCAAAAGAGCCATTGGCAAAAAATGGGGGCTCAGCCCTACAGTATGCAGTTGGATCTACACGGCCATCATTCGCCCAATCATGCTTTATGGAGTCGTCGTATGGTGGCCTGCGCTGAGCAAGGCAACATACCTGAATCTGTTGCGGAAAGTCCATAGATCCAATATGATCTGTATAAGCGGTGCGCTAAGGACAACGCCCAACGAAGCCCTCCAGGTCATTCTGGGCATTTTGCCACTTGATCTGGAAGGGTTTCGGTCAGCGGCGGCATCAGCTCTGCGCCTAAGAGAAACCTCCAGTTGGGCTGCGGGTACTATTGGGCACTCCAGTATTCTGGAATCTTACAGCTTTCTCCCTCTAAGCACAGATCGTTGTGCGACTACTAAAGTCGGGGATAGCTGTTTCAAAATAAACATTCCCAGCAGAGAAGACTGGGAGAGGACGGATTGGTGTCCCGAAACAAATGGTGGCACTTCCATATACACCGATGGCTCGAAGTTGGACGGCAGAGTTGGAGGAGGAGTTTATTCAAGGGATTTGGACCTTGAGCTCTCCTTCAGACTACCTGATCATTGTAGCGTCTTCCAGGCGGAAGTCTCGGCAATCCTGGACGCCGCGGCCTGGTTAAGCAAACGTGTTATCGGAGAAGATATCGCTATTTTCAGCGATAGCCAAGCGGCCATCAAATCCCTTGGCTCATACACGTTCAACTCTGAACTGACGCTCAGCTGTCGTCGATCTCTTCAGGAGATGGCCCAACAGAACCGCGTAAACCTCATATGGGTCCCGGGACATTGAGGGAAACTGTAAGGCAGACGAGCTTGCCAGGCAGGGCACGACCAAGCAGGTTCTTCAGGATAAAGAGCGCTTAGGTATGCCGTTTGCCACATGCAAACTAATGCTGAAGGAGCACACACTCCGTCAAGCCAACGAAAGATGGCTGCTATCCTCAGGGTGTCGCATATCGAAACAAACCTGGCCAAAATGGGATCTTAAAAGGTCTACACGCATTTATGCCCTAACTAGGAGGGAAATCTGCATATTGATAGGGGTATTAACCGGTCACTGCCTCATTGGTAGGCATGCAGAAAGGCTAGGTGTGCCCTACCGACGATGCTGCAGGATTTGCAAAGATGATGAGGAGGAGGAAACAGTGGAGCACCTCATCTGCAACTGTCCGGCTTTAAGCGGCGCGAGAACGCGCTTTTTGGGAGTTCCGTTCCTGGATAGCCTAAGCCAGATCGCGGAAATGGACATAAAGGACTTGATGGGCTTCATAAAGTAATCTAAGTGGTTCGAGGAGGAGTAACGGTGTCGGTTTAGGAGTGTCAGTCCCGGGATTCTGCTATGTGGAAAATCCCAACAACTCAGGGATTTTCCATATGGCTGGGTCCCGGGACTGACTTTCCTTGTGTTGGTGGTATCACAACGGGCCTTTCAAAACTGGCCTAAGTGTGCCTCTGCGGCAGCCACTTGAACCTAACCTAACCTATTGTTATTGGAGGTTGAATTTTTGATAATTTTCAGAACATGATAATATTGAAAAATTATTTTCTCATAAACTACTGCAGATAAATCAATGAATTTTTTTTTTACTTACAGATAATTGTTTTTGCTATTTTATATGTATTTTTATGCGATCTTATTGTTTAAACAATTATACTTTAAATCAGTTTTTTTTAAACAAATAATTTTTTTTTTTTTCGTTCTGTACGATCAAAAAAATTTCAAAATATGAAAAACAACGCGTAAAACAGTCACCTTTAATAATCAAAAAAAAAATGTTTGTCCATTCATACCATTCCAAAGATATTGCATTTTTTTGTCACCCCTTGCGATCAAATTGTTAATGATATTAAAAAAATTTTTTTTAAAGAAATAACATTTTTTTTTTCGTTCTGCATACTCAAAAAAAAATTGAAAATATGTCAAATAGTGCGAAAAACGGTCATCTTTGGTAATAAAAAAATGTTTGTCCTTTCATACCAATCCACAGATTTCTTATTTTTTGTCACCCTTTGCGCTCTCCCAATGCGTTGCACATAGACCGTTGGGTGGTGTGCTGAACAATAGTGTTCTGCATTGGTCGTTGTTATCAAGCTATTTTCAATTATAACATACATACATATCTACATTTAGCAGAATGTATGAGCATAGGAAATAATAAAAAGGGATAACGTTTTTAAGTCTATATTTTATATCTTTATTAGTTGTAAGATATTAGGAAAAAAGGTAATTGTTTCACAATACGTAAACCTACATATTCAATACATAGGTACATACATACATATTTAACAATATGTTTGTTACAAATTAACCTGACATATTCCACCATAACTTGTACAAAATGGATTCAAAATTGTTCAGAGTAATTTTTTGTTTTACGTTGCCTACATGCAAATAATATTTTCCACACTTGATTCATCACTTGAGAAAATTTGACTTCGAATCTTTTTGTTAAACATTGGTTGAGAATGATGGAATTGCCGTGTGTTTTTTATTGCTATGGCTTTACTTGTGCGATTTGGAAATTTCTTTTCATGAGCGTCGTGATCCACTTGGGAGCAAAAATCGAAATCTATTGCCTGAAACGCATTTTCTGCCCATTCAAAAAGACTTCGAGCGTCGCGTATGTGATTTTCCGCAATACGCTGCATACTTGCTTTTCGTGCCAGCCTTTTGACAGTGCCCCCCACCCCATCGCAAGCTCCCTTACCGTGGTATCTCGCGAAAAAGTTCCACTCAGCTGCAATTCCAAAGTCTTCTTCGTGATTATATAAATTTAAAAAGTTAAATTTATTTTTGTATTGCGCTGCGGCTCCGTCAGAGTAATAGAACAATTTTTTTACATTCCTGGACCCAAATTTTTTTTCATATAATTCGCAAGTCTTGTATTGAACAAGTGAACTGAACTTGAATCATCACTCAGTTTTTCCGATATAATCACAAAACATAAGTGATGTAGAACACCATCAACACGATAGTAAATTACGTAAGGGTGTATGGTTACTTGAGTGTTTGACCAATGGTGTGCCTGGATTTCATCTTGAATCTGAATTGCATAATTTTTCGCATTGGGAGAGCGCAAAGGGTGAAAAAAATAAGAAATCTGTGGATTGGTATGAAAGGACAAAAATTTGTTTATTACCAAAGATGACCGTTTTTCGCACTATTTTAACAATTTGATCGCAAGGGGTGACAAAAAAATGCAAAATTTTTTTTTTATTATTAAAGGTGACTGTTTTACGCGTTATTTTTCATATTTTGAAATTTTTTTGATCGTACAGAACGAAAAAAATAAAATTATTTGTTTAAAAAAAATTTATTTAAAGTATAATTGTTTAAACAATAAGATCGCATAAAAATACTTATAATATAGCAAAAACAATTATCTGTAAGTAAAAAAAATTTCATTGATTTATCTGCAGTAGCCCTGCAGCGAAAGTAACTAGTTGACAACTACTTTACAACTAGTTGGTGCACCGGGCCCAACTAGTCAGTGTTCTGTCTTTTTTCCATATAAGCAACTGGTATTTTTTACGTGTTGATGTCCTACGCGATGTCAATTGTCAGATTTTGACCAGAATATACCAGTTATCTACTAGTCAGGAAATACCAGTTTCATACTAGTTGTAAAATACCAGTTCCATACTAGTTCAACCTGGACTAGTATAATTACCATAAAAAGAACTAGTCCACATACTAGTCCAAAAAGAACTGGTATGAAATATACTAGTCCATACTAGTCCAAAAAGTATTGAACATGGACTAGTATGATTCCAACCAGAATTTTCCTTGCTTGCCCTTTATTTTATCCCTCGACTTCATTTTCATGTTTATTCTTAAGAAAGCAGCGGCTATTTGTATTTACCCTATCACGAAAAAGCTTCTATGAATTATAAGAGAAAAACGATACGAATGAATTTTGTATTTTTCAACTGGTATAATTTCATCTAGAAAAATATAGTTGTATACTAGTATAGAATGGATATTTCCTGACTAGTATGAAATCTACCAGAAAGTTATAGTTGTATACTAGTATTAAATGGCTATTTCCTGACTAGTATGAGTTCTGCCAGAAAATTATAGTTGTATACTAGTATTTTTCTGACTAGTTTGAGGTTTCGCTGCAGGGAGTTTATGAGAAAATAATTTTTCAATATTACACTGAACCAAAAACGTACATGTTTTTTATGAACAAAGTTTCATAGAGGTTCACGCTGGTTTTTCTTAAAATATAAGAAAAAATTCATAGAATCTAAGAAAATTTTCTTACAATTTATGAATGAATACATGCTTTCTGTGGATTTGTTTACATATTTTACGAAAAAGTACTTATATTCTAGGAAATGTTCTTAAATTTCTACGAAACAGTTCTTTGGAGAGGTTTTAACGAACAATTCTTAAAAACTATGTACTTTTTCATTTGATACATGAACTTTTTTGGTTCAGTGTATCATGATCTGAAAATAATCAAAAATTCAACCTCCAATAACAATAACAAGGACACGAATTTTGACGAAATATTTTTAGCACGAGGTTTGAGTCTGGCCCACTATCCAATGAAACGATAGTTTTCAAAATCGTCGATAAAGTGATTTTACCTGTGCACACTTCACATGGCTTTACCCAGAAGTTAAACAGTGTCGGGGATAGGACACCACCCTGTGGCACCCCCTGTCTAATACGTCTAGGTTTTGTTGTTGCGTTTCTAAAGTTGACCGACGCCTGCCGTCCATTCAAATAATTAGCGTTCCATCTCTTTAACCCATCAGGTATCTGTGTTTCAAAAAGATCTTGTATGAGAGTGGCATGATTGACTGTGTCAAAAGCTGTCCTGTGATTTGGTTGGTTTTGATTTAGGCCACCATTTATCTGCGTTGTAATGGCATTGAGTGCGGTGGTGGTGCTATGAAGCTTACGGAAGCCATGTTGATGAGTAGCCAGGTGCAGATTTGCAGTATAATACGGGAGCAAAATGGACTCTAGCGTCTTCACTACCGGCGACAAAAGTGATATAGGGCGATATGAATCGCCTATGTTTGCCGGCTTTCTAGGTTTTAGGAGTGGAATCACTCTCGCCTTTTTTCATATTTCAGGAATGACGAAAGTCAGTTCAGTGAAAGACTGAATAGAGCCGCTAAGTATTTGTGTCCCTCCTGGCCTAGATGTTTCAGCATCTTCATGGCAATGCCGTCGGGGCCGATGGATTTTGAGGGCTTAGCCTGTGTGATGGCTTCCTTGACCTCTGAGGCAGTGATGACAATGGGCGCGTTTTGGTTTTTGTATTTACGCGCCTGTCACATGGTTCTACGTTTAGCTCTATCGGGCGGGGAATGTAGTACAAATTGTCTACAGAAGGAGTTCGCATATCCCCTAGGGTCCTTCTTCACCCTGTCGCCGAAAGTAATATCTACTTTATCCTTGTGTTGCGTTGGATTGGATAGAGCTTTGACCGTAGTCCATAATTTGCCAACAACATCAGAGAGGTTGCATTGCTCTAGGTGTTGTTTCCATTTGGCCAGTTTAGATCCCTTATGCGGGGGTCTGCGGGATTGAGATTTCGTACTTCATCTCTTTCTCTAGCCATGGCCGATGCCTCCGCGGGGAAATCTGGTCTTATTTGGGATATTCGACCCGCAGGAATGAAGCGTTTAGAGGCCGAGTCAATGATGTATCCCCAAGTACTGCCGCAAGTAACTTGAGGATCTTGTTGCGACCACGTACCTTTGAGGCCATTGCAGACACATGACCAGCAGATGAGAAAGTATTATCCAGTGTCACCCCTAATAACTTTGGGTGGCTGACAGTTGGTAGCTTAGTGCCGTCAACGAAAATGTCTAATTCATTTCTCACCTGGTGCGTCCATGTCGTGAAAAGCGTCGCCGTAGATTTAGCGGGAGATATCGTCAGATCTCGCTCAGTGAAAAACCTGGAAAGGTCGCAGAGGTAACCGTTGATTTTCACACAGAGTTCATCAGTATAGGGGCCCTTCCCCGTCGCCATTATTGTACAGTCGTCGGTATATGAAACGACGGTGACGCCCTCTGGTGGTGGGGGCATCTTCGATAGATAGAAGGGTAAAGCCATGTGAAGTGTGCACAAAATTTTGGTTTTTTTTTTCAAAACCCCGCCGATTTTGAAACTTCTCATTTCATTGGATAGTGGGCCAGACTCAAACCTCGTGCTAAAAATATTTCCTCAAAATTCGTGTCTTTGTTATTGTTATTGGAGGTTGAATTTTTGATAATTTTCAGAATTGATAATTTTGAAAAATTATTTTCTCATAAACTACTGCAGATAAATCAATGAATTTTTTTTTTACTTACAGATAATTCTTTTTGCTATATTATATGTATTTTTATGCGATCTTATTGTTTAAACAATTATACTTTAAATCAGTTTTTTTTAAACAAATAATTTTTTTCATCAAAAAAATTTCAAAATATGAAAAACAACGCGTAAAACAGTCACCTTTAATAATAAAAAAAAAAATTTTTGTCCATTCATACCATTCCAAAGATATTGAATTTTTTTCTCACCCCTTGCGATCAAATTGTTAATGATATTTAAAAAAAAATTTTTTAAAGAAATAACATTTTTTTTTCGTTCTGCATACTCAAAAAATTGAAAATATGTCAAATAGTGCGAAAAACAGTCATCTTTGGTAATAAAAAAATGTTTGTCCTTTCATACCAATCTACAGATTTCTTCACACCATCAGCACGATAGTAAATTACGTAAGGGTGTATGGTTACTTGAGTGTTTGACCAATGGTGTGCCTGGATTTCATCTTGAATCTGAATTGCATAATTTTTCGCATTGGGAGAGCGCAAAGGGTGAAAATAAGAAATCTGTGGATTGGTATGAAAGGACAAAAATTTGTTTATAACCAAAGATGACCGTTTTTCGCACTATTTGACATATTTTCAATTTTTTTTGAGCATGCAGAACGAAAAAAAAATGTTATTTGTTTAAAAAAAAATGTTTAAATATCATTATTTTAACAATTTGATCGCAAGGGGTGACAAAAAAATGCAATATCTTTTTTTGATTACACTGGGTTACAGCCAAAATGCACCAGAGACGCCATAGTGAAATTCCTATGTAAAATCACCTCCTCATTCCGAAAATCAAGGTTATTTTTACTTCAATGGTACCGTTTTTGAGATATTTACGATTTACCGTTATTTCAAAAAACAAAAAAGATGGCTCCACTTAATCGTGTAGTGATGACAATGGGCGCGTTTTGGTTTTTGTATTTACGCGCCTGTCACATGGTTCTACGTTTAGCTCTATCGGGCGGGGAATGTAGTACAAATTGTCTACAGAAGGAGTTCTCATATCCCCTAGGGTCCTTCTTCACCCTGTCGCCGAAAGTAATATCTACTTTATCCTTGTGTTGCGTTGGATTGGATAGAGCTTTGATCGTAGTCCATAATTTGCCAACACCATCAGAGAGGTTGCATTGCTCTAGGTGTTGTTTCCATTTGGCCAGTTTAGATCCCTTATGCGGGGGTCTGCGGGATTGAGATTTCGTACTTCATCTCTTTCTCTAGCCATGGCCGATGCCTCCGCGGGGAAATCTGGTCTTATTTGGGATATTCGACCTGCAGGAATGAAGCGTTTAGAGGCCGAGTCAATGATGTTGCGGAAGTCTCGTTCGCCTTTGCGTACGTCCGTAGGAATGGGTAGAGCAGCCAAGGATTCGTCCGTATATGTTAGAAAACTGTCCCAGGCCCTTGGTAAAGTTAATGTATGTACCATGCTCAGGTGTAATAAAGTCCGGCGGTCGTTCGATGGTAATGACTATTGGGAGATGGTCAGACGCCAACGTGAGTATGGGTCGCCAATTTGTGTTGTTCAGTAGTCCTGCTCTCTTTAGATTGCCAGCGTCTAATTACTGATATGTGTATAGTTGTTAATGTTTTCAAAGGAAAATCACATAAACATAATTAAGAAGATTTTCTTTTTAACATTTCTAATTAGAAAAAAAAAAGAGAGAGAATCGAACTTACAATTTTTGGAGTGCTAAAGCCAGCTGCTAACCATCCGGCCATCGTGTACTAATGGTTGCCAGCGTCTAACTACACCTTTGTACTAAATGTATAGTTTTGTTAATAAGAATTTCTTCTTAAAACCAAAGAGATTTCCATATAGTTTCTTCTTCGTTTCCACCGTTGCGACTACCACTTTGCCCAAAAACTGATCATGAAGACAATCTTATTCATTTTATTAGGCATTTTTGGCTCTGTGCTCAATTTTAATTACATATTCTATAAGCTAGTTTGTAAAATTATGGAAGAAACCCTCGTAACATCAGTCCCCTGGCGTGTCACAATTCCTTGAATGCTTAATAAAGTTGCCGTAAAACCTAATCGAACTTACAATTTTTGGAATGCTAAAGCCAGCTGCTAACCATCCGGCCATCGTGTACTTACGGTTGCCAGCGTCTAACTACAACTTTGTACTAAATGTATAGTTTTTTTAATAAGAATTTCTTCTTAAAACCAAAGAGATTTCCATATAAGTATGTAGTTTTTTCTTCGTTTCCACCTTTGCGACTACCACTTTGCCCAAAAACTGATCATGAAGACAATCTTATTCATTTTATTAGGCATTTTTGGCTCTGTGCTCAATTTTAATTACATATTCTCTATCACTACGGTTTACTGGTGGCAATTTTATTGCATTGAAGCCTCTCTCCGAATTCTTAGTACCTGAAAATAGACTAGATTCTTTATTAAAAAATTTGCTTGCATACTTTTTTAAAATTATATTTATTTCAAGAGATATGTTAGCTGCCGCTTTTGCAGATGAATCAAACACATCTTTTAATTTCGTAGAGCAAGGTTCTAGATTTAGCACACAACTTGGTGGTAAATACAATTTGAATTTTAGGTTGCTTGAATTATCAACACGTTCCATATGTTTAGATATTTTCTCAATCACTATGGATCTAAGCTCTGATGTAATCTCCGAGTTACCTAATTTTTCAATATTTCTTTTGAAGTAAAGATTCACTCCAAATTTGCCATCATGGTTTTTTGTAGTGGTATTTCAAATAATTATTTTGCATTCTTCCTCTTGGACATGCTCTATTTTACATGGATTACCAAATGAAGGATCTGCAAGATGAATATTACTTGGAATTTTTATATTTTTATAGGTTCTGAAGGAACATTTGAGACTTTATTTTGCACAACAAATGCCTCAATATCCGTTTCAAAATTATCAATTGAGGATTTTAGTTGCAGATTAATCCTCTCATTTACCTTGGTTTTATTTTGTCCAATACCTTCAATAACAAGTGACTCTTTCGTTGAACTAAGGTTAAGCTTATTTCTGAGTTCTTTTGTTATTAAATGCTCTTTTGAACCATTATCTAGTAAAGCTCGTGCTTTAACGACTTTCCCCTTACCCGCTTTAATACCAATAATGGCAGTGGTAGGGAGACAATATTTGTTGCTGAAGTCATCTACCTTGGATTTTACAATAACACTTTTTGCTTGGGATTGCTTTTCTTTTTCCTTGTGTAGCATAAAGTTATGACTGCCATTATTACTCTTGCACTCCTTATCCGCTTCAAAATTATCAATAAAGGATTTTAATTGCAGATTAATCCTCTCATTAACCTTGCTTTTATTTTGTACAATACCTTCAATAACAAGGGACTCTTTGGTAGAACTAAGGTTAAGCTTATTTCCGAGTTCTTTTGTTATTAAATGTACTTTTTGTGGTTATAACACCGAACCTTATATTCTAGGAAATGTTCTTAAATTTCTACGAAACAGTTCTTTGGAGAGGTTTTAACGAACAATTCTTAAAAACTATGTACTTTTTCATTTGATACATGAACTTTTTTGGTTCAGTGTATCATGATCTGAAAATAATCAAAAATTCAACCTCCAATAACAATAACAAGGACACGAATTTTGACGAAATATTTTTAGCACGAGGTTTGAGTCTGGCCCACTATCCAATGAAACGATAGTTTTCAAAATCGTCGATAAAGTGATTTTACCTGTGCACACTTCACATGGCTTTACCCAGAAGTTAAACAGTGTCGGGGATAGGACACCACCCTGTGGCACCCCCTGTCTAATACGTCTAGGTTTTGTTGTTGCGTTTCTAAAGTTGACCGACGCCTGCCGTCCATTCAAATAATTAGCGTTCCATCTCTTTAACCCATCAGGTATCTGTGTTTCAAAAAGATCTTGTATGAGAGTGGCATGATTGACTGTGTCAAAAGCTGTCCTGTGATTTGGTTGGTTTTGATTTAGGCCACCATTTATCTGCGTTGTAATGGCATTGAGTGCGGTGGTGGTGCTATGAAGCTTACGGAAGCCATGTTGATGAGTAGCCAGGTGCAGATTTGCAGTATAATACGGGAGCAAAATGGACTCTAGCGTCTTCACTACCGGCGACAAAAGTGATATAGGGCGATATGAATCGCCTATGTTTGCCGGCTTTCTAGGTTTTAGGAGTGGAATCACTCTCGCCTTTTTTCATATTTCAGGAATGACGAAAGTCAGTTCAGTGAAAGACTGAATAGAGCCGCTAAGTATTTGTGTCCCTCCTGGCCTAGATGTTTCAGCATCTTCATGGCAATGCCGTCGGGGCCGATGGATTTTGAGGGCTTAGCCTGTGTGATGGCTTCCTTGACCTCTGAGGCAGTGATGACAATGGGCGCGTTTTGGTTTTTGTATTTACGCGCCTGTCACATGGTTCTACGTTTAGCTCTATCGGGCGGGGAATGTAGTACAAATTGTCTACAGAAGGAGTTCGCATATCCCCTAGGGTCCTTCTTCACCCTGTCGCCGAAAGTAATATCTACTTTATCCTTGTGTTGCGTTGGATTGGATAGAGCTTTGACCGTAGTCCATAATTTGCCAACAACATCAGAGAGGTTGCATTGCTCTAGGTGTTGTTTCCATTTGGCCAGTTTAGATCCCTTATGCGGGGGTCTGCGGGATTGAGATTTCGTACTTCATCTCTTTCTCTAGCCATGGCCGATGCCTCCGCGGGGAAATCTGGTCTTATTTGGGATATTCGACCCGCAGGAATGAAGCGTTTAGAGGCCGAGTCAATGATGTATCCCCAAGTACTGCCGCAAGTAACTTGAGGATCTTGTTGCGACCACGTACCTTTGAGGCCATTGCAGACACATGACCAGCAGATGAGAAAGTATTATCCAGTGTCACCCCTAATAACTTTGGGTGGCTGACAGTTGGTAGCTTAGTGCCGTCAACGAAAATGTCTAATTCATTTCTCACCTGGTGCGTCCATGTCGTGAAAAGCGTCGCCGTAGATTTAGCGGGAGATATCGTCAGATCTCGCTCAGTGAAAAACCTGGAAAGGTCGCAGAGGTAACCGTTGATTTTCACACAGAGTTCATCAGTATAGGGGCCCTTCCCCGTCGCCATTATTGTACAGTCGTCGGTATATGAAACGACGGTGACGCCCTCTGGTGGTGGGGGCATCTTCGATAGATAGAAGGGTAAAGCCATGTGAAGTGTGCACAAAATTTTGGTTTTTTTTTTCAAAACCCCGCCGATTTTGAAACTTCTCATTTCATTGGATAGTGGGCCAGACTCAAACCTCGTGCTAAAAATATTTCCTCAAAATTCGTGTCTTTGTTATTGTTATTGGAGGTTGAATTTTTGATAATTTTCAGAATTGATAATTTTGAAAAATTATTTTCTCATAAACTACTGCAGATAAATCAATGAATTTTTTTTTTACTTACAGATAATTCTTTTTGCTATATTATATGTATTTTTATGCGATCTTATTGTTTAAACAATTATACTTTAAATCAGTTTTTTTTAAACAAATAATTTTTTTCATCAAAAAAATTTCAAAATATGAAAAACAACGCGTAAAACAGTCACCTTTAATAATAAAAAAAAAAATTTTTGTCCATTCATACCATTCCAAAGATATTGAATTTTTTTCTCACCCCTTGCGATCAAATTGTTAATGATATTTAAAAAAAAATTTTTTAAAGAAATAACATTTTTTTTTCGTTCTGCATACTCAAAAAAAAATTGAAAATATGTCAAATAGTGCGAAAAACAGTCATCTTTGGTAATAAAAAAATGTTTGTCCTTTCATACCAATCTACAGATTTCTTCACACCATCAGCACGATAGTAAATTACGTAAGGGTGTATGGTTACTTGAGTGTTTGACCAATGGTGTGCCTGGATTTCATCTTGAATCTGAATTGCATAATTTTTCGCATTGGGAGAGCGCAAAGGGTGAAAATAAGAAATCTGTGGATTGGTATGAAAGGACAAAAATTTGTTTATAACCAAAGATGACCGTTTTTCGCACTATTTGACATATTTTCAATTTTTTTTGAGCATGCAGAACGAAAAAAAAATGTTATTTGTTTAAAAAAAAATGTTTAAATATCATTATTTTAACAATTTGATCGCAAGGGGTGACAAAAAAATGCAATATCTTTTTTTGATTACACTGGGTTACAGCCAAAATGCACCAGAGACGCCATAGTGAAATTCCTATGTAAAATCACCTCCTCATTCCGAAAATCAAGGTTATTTTTACTTCAATGGTACCGTTTTTGAGATATTTACGATTTACCGTTATTTCAAAAAACAAAAAAGATGGCTCCACTTAATCGTGTAGTGATGACAATGGGCGCGTTTTGGTTTTTGTATTTACGCGCCTGTCACATGGTTCTACGTTTAGCTCTATCGGGCGGGGAATGTAGTACAAATTGTCTACAGAAGGAGTTCTCATATCCCCTAGGGTCCTTCTTCACCCTGTCGCCGAAAGTAATATCTACTTTATCCTTGTGTTGCGTTGGATTGGATAGAGCTTTGATCGTAGTCCATAATTTGCCAACACCATCAGAGAGGTTGCATTGCTCTAGGTGTTGTTTCCATTTGGCCAGTTTAGATCCCTTATGCGGGGGTCTGCGGGATTGAGATTTCGTACTTCATCTCTTTCTCTAGCCATGGCCGATGCCTCCGCGGGGAAATCTGGTCTTATTTGGGATATTCGACCTGCAGGAATGAAGCGTTTAGAGGCCGAGTCAATGATGTTGCGGAAGTCTCGTTCGCCTTTGCGTACGTCCGTAGGAATGGGTAGAGCAGCCAAGGATTCGTCCGTATATGTTAGAAAACTGTCCCAGGCCCTTGGTAAAGTTAATGTATGTACCATGCTCAGGTGTAATAAAGTCCGGCGGTCGTTCGATGGTAATGACTATTGGGAGATGGTCAGACGCCAACGTGAGTATGGGTCGCCAATTTGTGTTGTTCAGTAGTCCTGCTCTCTTTAGATTGCCAGCGTCTAATTACTGATATGTGTATAGTTGTTAATGTTTTCAAAGGAAAATCACATAAACATAATTAAGAAGATTTTCTTTTTAACATTTCTAATTAGAAAAAAAAAAGAGAGAGAATCGAACTTACAATTTTTGAAGTGCTAAAGCCAGCTGCTAACCATCCGGCCATCGTGTACTAATGGTTGCCAGCGTCTAACTACACCTTTGTACTAAATGTATAGTTTTGTTAATAAGAATTTCTTCTTAAAACCAAAGAGATTTCCATATAGTTTCTTCTTCGTTTCCACCGTTGCGACTACCACTTTGCCCAAAAACTGATCATGAAGACAATCTTATTCATTTTATTAGGCATTTTTGGCTCTGTGCTCAATTTTAATTACATATTCTATAAGCTAGTTTGTAAAATTATGGAAGAAACCCTCGTAACATCAGTCCCCTGGCGTGTCACAATTCCTTGAATGCTTAATAAAGTTGCCGTAAAACCTAATCGAACTTACAATTTTTGGAATGCTAAAGCCAGCTGCTAACCATCCGGCCATCGTGTACTTACGGTTGCCAGCGTCTAACTACAACTTTGTACTAAATGTATAGTTTTTTTAATAAGAATTTCTTCTTAAAACCAAAGAGATTTCCATATAAGTATGTAGTTTTTTCTTCGTTTCCACCTTTGCGACTACCACTTTGCCCAAAAACTGATCATGAAGACAATCTTATTCATTTTATTAGGCATTTTTGGCTCTGTGCTCAATTTTAATTACATATTCTCTATCACTACGGTTTACTGGTGGCAATTTTATTGCATTGAAGCCTCTCTCCGAATTCTTAGTACCTGAAAATAGACTAGATTCTTTATTAAAAAATTTGCTTGCATACTTTTTTAAAATTATATTTATTTCAAGAGATATGTTAGCTGCCGCTTTTGCAGATGAATCAAACACATCTTTTAATTTCGTAGAGCAAGGTTCTAGATTTAGCACACAACTTGGTGGTAAATACAATTTGAATTTTAGGTTGCTTGAATTATCAACACGTTCCATATGTTTAGATATTTTCTCAATCACTATGGATCTAAGCTCTGATGTAATCTCCGAGTTACCTAATTTTTCAATATTTCTTTTGAAGTAAAGATTCACTCCAAATTTGCCATCATGGTTTTTTGTAGTGGTATTTCAAATAATTATTTTGCATTCTTCCTCTTGGACATGCTCTATTTTACATGGATTACCAAATGAAGGATCTGCAAGATGAATATTACTTGGAATTTTTATATTTTTATAGGTTCTGAAGGAACATTTGAGACTTTATTTTGCACAACAAATGCCTCAATATCCGTTTCAAAATTATCAATTGAGGATTTTAGTTGCAGATTAATCCTCTCATTTACCTTGGTTTTATTTTGTCCAATACCTTCAATAACAAGTGACTCTTTCGTTGAACTAAGGTTAAGCTTATTTCTGAGTTCTTTTGTTATTAAATGCTCTTTTGAACCATTATCTAGTAAAGCTCGTGCTTTAACGACTTTCCCCTTACCCGCTTTAATACCAATAATGGCAGTGGTAGGGAGACAATATTTGTTGCTGGAGTCATCTACCTTGGATTTTACAATAACACTTTTTGCTTGGGATTGCTTTTCTTTTTCCTTGTGTAGCATAAAGTTATGACTGCCATTATTACTCTTGCACTCCTTATCCGCTTCAAAATTATCAATAAAGGATTTTAATTGCAGATTAATCCTCTCATTAACCTTGCTTTTATTTTGTACAATACCTTCAATAACAAGGGACTCTTTGGTAGAACTAAGGTTAAGCTTATTTCCGAGTTCTTTTGTTATTAAATGTACTTTTTGTGGTTATAACACCGAACCTTGTGATGCTTTCTGACTTAGAAATTTATCTATTGACTCTAGCTTTGGTATTTCCTTGGAATTCGTTAAGGAATTCTCATTGGACAAACTGAGAGTTGCTAAGACTTGTGTGCTTTCAGACATCTTTTCTTTAAACAACTGCGCACTAAAGGCAGTGTCAGTCACTACCGCTGCATCTAGGAGATTTTTAGAATAGGTGTTTGCCAGAAATCTCTTATTTGCGTATCTTTCATTAAGTAGATTCCAGGCTACACCGAAATTTGTTGAAGTTGATGGCAACTTTGCAATACAACTTGCTGCTGAACCTTTTAATTTGGTTTTTAAGATATACATTTTATATGTATCAGGAAGATTTTTGGCAACTACTAATTGTTCGAATAATTCTTTGAACGTTTGCCACTTAGCATAGTCGCCAGAAAATTCAGGTATGTGTAGTTGTGGCAGAAGATATTGAGCACTCGAGTTTTGATTTTTGTTTTTTCTTGCTAACTCAAAGAATATGTATTTTAGCTCGTTAAACTTTAGGATCAGTTCGTTTTCTTCAAACTGATCCAGAAATTCTAACACAACATCTTTCGTTCTTTCCAGAGTTTCCTCTGTGCTTTCCAAAGAGATGGCGTTTAATCCGCAGTCCTCAATTTGCTTTTCTAAATCGATAAGTGAAAATTTAAGTCTGCGAACTAAACCGGGCTTGCTCTCTTCTGCCTTTATATTGTTGGAGTTTCCTAACTTATATATTATATATTTACCTACACATACACATGATATATGTATCTACACATGCACTCGCTCATAGCTTATTTCGTTCACTGAAATTTGAAACATTTGAACAAAGTTCAGGGGAATTTTTCAAAATTTTCAAGTTTTTGGCAGAATTTCCAGCAAAATTTCTGAGTACACAGTTTTGTGGGCCAATCAAATTCAGAATGATAATATGTGTCATGTAACTCTTCAATTTGATTGCACTGCTGTGACAATCAGGTACTCACGCACGCACATTTATTTCGGAAAGAAACAAAATGATGTTCCGCTTTATTTTAATTGGAAATTATTAGAAATGCTACCTTAGGATTTCGTCTAATGCAATTAAAAAAAAATGTCTGAACGAAATAAGCTGTAAGCGACTGTATGTGTAGACACAGACATATTCATATATGAATGTAGAACCAAAATAAAAATACATTCTACTGCTTTCATCTACATAACATAATTGTTGGAATTAAAAATTGCAATTGCCACCAAAAGTAACTTCTTTTTACATAATTTCGCTAATTTCCTTTGAAAATAAGAATACGTAAAAATACAATAAAAAAGTTACATGTAATAAAACAAAGCTAAGATGTTTGAATTTATAAAAGGGAATTTATCTTTTGTAGGTAACGTTTTCTTGAGCCTTCCTGACCTATCATAGATCTGCCACCTTAGTCTTGTCAAAGGAATGCCATCACAAACCCATCAAAGAACTGGTTTATGGAACCCATAACCGGTCTACCACTTTAGTGTCGTCAAAGAACCACTTCTCTCAACCCATCACCGGTATACCACTAAAGTGCTGTCAAGGAACCTGTTCTTTCAACCCATCACACTATTGCCCCAAAAGTCTCTATACGGTGGCAATTGGTCACAGTTTTACCCCAAAAGTCTCTATACGGTGGCAATTGGTCACCTCCAATGACAACCCCGTGTTAAAGTAGTGGGTCTTTTCCATAGTGAGGGATAGGAACTGTGATAGCTACCGTTTTTTAGGGACCGGTTAGTGATATATCACGTACCAGTTCCTTTGCCTGAAGGGTAGTTATTAAGTTACTTACCCTTACGTACGCTGTTGTATACAGCATACTTACTTTCCCAGCAACGTCGTTTTTAACGTAATCACTAGTCTTCGATGCCTGGGCTTTCATTAGCTCTTGGTGAGAGCTGTTGAAAGTTTCCCACAATTCATCTAGACTGTCACGGAGCATTGAAATATTTTCAATCCCACTCAATGTCACCGTCATGGCCTTGAAGTGATGGTTTTGAATGCTTTCTGCAAAAATTAATTGTTGCTCCATTTTGTTTTATATTATTTAAATTACTTTTTTGTTTTAAATAAAAGAAGGCACTCGCGATACAATTTGTTACTTATTAATTTTTTATATCGCGTTTTTGCTCGCACTAGGGGTCACCAAAATGTTAAAATTAATAGCAACGTTGCCGGTTGATGGTACAAAGAAAACTCAACTCCAGTTTCCTGGAGTGCCTTTATTTATATTTTTTCTTAATCTAACATTGTTGTTGTTGTTGTTAACAATGAATTGCCCTGTCTAGAGTGTATGATCATTCCGAAGATCTTCATCAAGCTCTTCTAAGGGGAGTCCAAGGAAACGTGCAGTTTCAACAGGGTTTGTCCAGAGGGACAGAGGGGTTAGAAGAGTAGGTTCAGATGAACAATTGAAGAGATGTAGAGTATCATGGGGGGTCCTACCACATGCAGGGCATGTATTTAAGATTGTATCATTAAGTCTGGATAAGTAGGAGTTTAACCTTACACTATATCCAGACCTAAGCTGTGCCAAGGTCACTCTTGTCTCCCTTGGTAAGGTGCGTTCTTCTTCAGCAATATCCGGTGGAGGACTGTTCAGAACGGGATTCACAGGTAGAGATCTGACAAAAGTGTCTACCGACTCGGTGTGGATGTCGGTTAGAGCCCGCTTATGATTCTGCATACATACATCTTACATACATCTAACTATTGTACGTAGTACGCATGTACATGCATACATGTGTATACATACATATATCTTAATCCTAAGTAAACCCAACAACGTGGATGGCACATGTATGTGAAATCTGTCACTATGCGAAAATATGTTGTGGACTCAGGTGTGTCTTATCTAACTGATAACCATACTTGAGTCCCATCATTATCGTCCTAGACGACCAACACAACAGTGAGATAGCGGTCTCGCCTAATTGTATATTGAGTAAATATGCATGGCGAGGTCGTTATGTATGTACTAATTGTGTCCACATACATAAACACATATGTACATGCGCGCATCCACATATGTTAGAATCCGTTCAAAACTGTGAACAGTGTGCCTCTGCGGCAGCCAAAGTTTTCTGATTTTTGCAAATTTTTTTGCAAAAATGCAGAATACCACAAACTCCCAAACTAAAAAACCAAATATAGGGATAGATACATATAGTTAAGGAGAGTATAACCGTATTTTTTTAGCGGGGGAAACAATAACAACAACAGTTTTTAAAGGTCAATCTTCATATGAAGCATTTTTTAAATTGCAATTACTCGAAAAGTACCAAACCGATTTTCAATATTTTTATACCATTCGATAGGTACTTTGATTACCGTGAGTTCGTTGCTGTTATTCGCTAAAAAACTTTAAAAAAAATGTAAAAACTCACGAATGAGGTAAAAAGTGCATAGGATAGTGTATATGTAAAATGTGGGAAAAAATTATGTTTTCAAAATAAGCCCAAAAATTGTATCACTTTCGTATTTTCACCCATATATATAAAAATGAATGTCCATATCCCTTGGTGATCACATCACGCCTGAACGGATGGGAACACTTCTTTAGGGTCCTAAAGGATGAAATTTACACACATTTAATTTTTAAAACCACTCGTTTCGGACTGGTCGAATTTCAAAGTTTTTACGCTTACCCTATTATTGCCGTACAAATGTTTCTATAAGAGATATCCTTACATGCCATACGGTTTAAAGGTAAAAGAGATATCCTTACATGCCATACGGTTTAAAGGTAAAAGAGAGTAGTTTCTTTACAGTAAATAATAAATCATATAGCGTGTACCTGGTATTAAAAACCTGATACTGAAAATACGTAAATTTTATCCTTTTTTGTCAATTTTAGCTGGCTCTGGCGTCTTCACTGTTTTAAGTAGCCACTAAATTTTTTTCAGAAATTAAGGGTACATATCCTAGAAGAAACTAACCCATCCATTGGTCAAAAAAACCCACTCCTTATAGATAAATGATTATCTCGAAATTTGTAAGTTTTCAAAAATCGTGTTTTTTAGGCTCAAAAACGAACATGTTTTTCAAGAGATAAAAATACGAATTTCTCGTGGACTCCAGTCCTAACCTTTAGCTTCTAATACCTCGTTTTGTTATTTTCATACTAAGGGTCTCTGCTGATGGAATTCCTAAACCAATATAAATTTTTTTTTTTTTCAAAGTAAATTTTCGTATAATTTTTGAAACTTTTTTCAAGCAACCTTTAGCGAGTCCGCACATGGAGCTAATAGTCATAGACGCGCATTAGACGCTACATTCGATATTTGTACGCTTAGTTGCTGAACACATAAATTTAAATGAAGAGCCGCACACGAATCGTCCGCGCACACGAATCGTCAGCGTATGACAATGCTGGTCGCTAGGCGTACGTACGCTTGGAAAAGAGGAAGAAGAAGCATTTGTTTACATTTTTCATTATCGATTTTTGTTTGCCGTGCCTTTCCTTTCTTTTTTCAAAAATAATTAATTGATTATTTTAAAAGGAAAATGGAAAATTCTCAAAATTTTTTTAATTTGTGGAAAGATGGACGGCCATAACTTCGGTAAATGTATTACTTAATATTCAAATTTTGACTTTTTTTTGTGTTTTCTTTCTGTAGCCAAGCTTGATGTCGATACGTGTCTGCACACAGGGAAATTGGTGCTCAGTCAATTGACATGTACGCGTCTATGACGATGCGCCTCGTCTGCATTCTGCCTTACATAGTCTGAAAGCTGAAGCTTCCAACTTTCCAACACAAAAAAAAAACGCGTGCAATTATCATAACTACATAACTATTTACATATGTTTAAAAATTAACTGCGGCATTATAGGTATGTGTTCCTTGAAATAGTACAAAATTGATATAAGTTATTTTCAAATTTCTGTAACTAGTTCAAGAGTTGTGATAATTGCACGCATTTTTTTTTGGAAAGTTGTACGCTTCAACTTTAAGACCATGTATTGATTGCTTAAAAAAAAGTTCCAAAAATTATTCGAAATTTTACTTTGAAAAAAAAAAAAATTATATTGGTTTAGGAGATCCATCAGCAGAGACTCCTAGTTTCTTGTATTGCCGGTTCTACTGTCCCTGAAAAACACGATTGGGGGGTTTTTTGACCAATGGATGGGTTAGTTTCTTCTAGGATATGTATGATAGATAAATGATTAATCTATAAGAAGTGAGTTTTTTTGGCCAATGGATGGGTTATTATACCTTTCATGAACATGAAATGGTATTATAACTTTGGTCCGATGTTTGTAAGTATGAGAAGAAGAAGAGATGGACCCATCAATAAGTATACCGAAATGATCAGGATGACGAGATGAGTTGATTTAGCCATGTCCGTCTGTCCGTCTGTCTGTTTGAACGCAAACTAGTCCCTCAGTTTTTGAGATATCTGGCTGAAATTTTGTATGTGGCCACCATTTTGTAATATAGGAATCATTTGTCGGAACTGACAACATCGGACCAGTATAACATATAGCCCCCATACAACCGATTGTTCAGATATAAGGTTTTTTGGCCAAAACTTCCGCAATTAAAAAGTTAGGAACGTAAAATTTTGCAACTGGAGTACTTTCTATTTATGTAGTGTATATAGTGATAATCAACTAGATCGGGCAAATGTAACATATAGCCCCCATACAACCGATTGTTCAGATATAAGGTTTTTTGACCAAAACTTCCGCAATTAAAAACTTAGGAACGTAAAATTTTGCAACTCGAGTACTTTCTATTTACGTAGTGTATATAGTGAAAATCAACAAGATCGGGCAAATGTAACATATAGCCCCCATACAACCGATTGTTCAGATATAAGGTTTTTTGACCACAACTTCTGCAATTAAAAAGTTAGGAACGTAAAATTTTGCAACTCGAGTACTTTCTATTTACGTAGTATATATAGTGAAAATCAACAAGATCGGGCAAATGTAACATATAGCCCCCATACAACCGATTGTTCAGATATAAGGTTTTTTGGCCAAAACTTCTGCAATTAAAAAGTTAGGAACGTAAAATTTTGCAACTCGAGTACTTTCTATTTACGTAGTATATATAGTGAAAATCAACAAGATCGGGCAAATGTAACATATAGCCCCCATACAACCGATTGTTCAGATATAAGGTTTTTTGGCCAAAACTTCTGCAATTAAAAAGTTAGGAACGTAAAATTTTGCAACTCGAGTACTTTCTATTTATGTAGTGTATATAGTGAAAATCAACAAGATCGGGCAAATGTAACATATAGCCCCCATACAACCGATTGTTCAGATATAAGGTTTTTTGATCAAAACTTCTGCAATTAAAAAGTTAGGAACGTAAAATTTTGCAACTCGAGTACTTTCTATTTACGTAGTATATATAGTGAAAATCAAGAAGATCGGGTAAATATAACATATAGCCCCATACAACCGGTTGTTCCGATATAAGGTTTTTTGGCCAATACTTCCGCGTTTAAAAAGTTAGGAACGTAAAATATTGCACCTTTAGTACTTTCTACATATGTAATATGTATAGTGTAAGTCAGTACAATTGAACACGTATAATATATAGCCTCCATACAATCGATTGTTCCGATAACTCGGATCCTATTATTTTGTAAGTTTTTTTAAATTATAACAAAGATGTGTAATGTGTTTAGTAAATATAGTTAAATTGAAACAGGCTGTACTGGGGATCGAACAGTGAAAATCCTGACGCTTATTCATGAAAGGTATATAGCCTTCGGCACAGCCGAAGACAGCTTTCCTTACTTGTTTTCTTCTAAGATATGTACCCTTAATTTTTGTGGGTACTAAAAACAGTTCAAGAGGGATAGGGATCGTAAGAGTGGATTTTAGATTCATCTGAACCCAAGAGAAAAATTATTATGCAAACGCTTTGTTCATAGAGGTGATAGGAATAGGAATAGGTATAGAGATAGGGATAGGAATAGGGATAGAGATAGGGGTAGGGATAGGGATCGGGATAGGGATAGGGGTAGGGATAGGAATAGGAAAAGGGATAGCGATAGGGTTAGGGATAGGGATAGGAATAGGTATGGGGATGAGGATGTGGGGATAAAAATGCAGGCAGACTAATTTTTGGCAGGACAACGTCTGCCGGGTCTGTTAGTGAAATAATAATTGTAGGTCCTAGATATAGACCTATCCTAATAGAAAAGACGTATCTCAAAAAAAAATTTATAAAAGACGTATTTCGTCGATTTTGTTAAAAAGGATACGGCCTTTTAATTTTTTTATAAAGGACGTATCTAGGCGATGTTATTAATAAGATTTTTTATAACTCGCAGAAGGGAATATTTAATTTCGTTTATACTTTTTGAATGCAAAAACGGTTTAACATAATTTTGGCATCACAAGAATGCAAATTTTTCATGCTGTTTTATAGATTAAAAAGCTCAATTTGCAAAAAAATTAAGTTATGCCCTTTTAACCAAGATCCTGAGATACGGCCTTCATAATAATTTCGCTGAGATACGTCCTTTATAAAAAAGATTTTTAAATACGACCTTTTTAACAAAGTCGACGAAATACGTCTTTTATAAAATTTTATTTAAATTTTTCAAACATAGTGGTCGGTTTATCGGACTTCGGTAGATTATTTCTATAAATTTTAGTGATTTTCCTATCAATATATAAAAATCAAATAATTGTTATTTCAGAGGAAAAGGTTACGTGAAAATTCCCTGTATATGTTTTAGGGAATTTTTAACCATTATCGTAAGAGGTATTTTATTTTGGTCATCGTAACCAATATAAATGAGAGATATATTTTTTTGGTTACGAATAACCATTACGTCAACCAAAATTTTTTTTTGATTACCAATAACCATTAAGTCAACCAAAATAACTATTATCGCAAGTAATATAATTTTTTGGTTATCGGTGACCCACTCGATGTATTATGTATTTAAATAAACATTTATGTTCGGATAACAGTTATATTTCAATACATAACATAGCAAATAAAAGGGAGGAAGCGAGGGTTCACCTGAAGAAGTTGGCAACACAAGTTAATGAATTGAACCAGGTTTGTCGGCGCCGATACTAAACTTTGCTTTACACTTTAATGCTCCTTATTTTCTACTAGATGACCCGACAGATGTTGTCCTGCCACAAATTTATTTCCCTGCATGTTTCTCTAACCCGATCCCTATATCTATTTTAATCCATATCCCTATCTCCTTCGTATAGGAGGACCACGCCCCCTTTTTCGTTATCCCCAGTTTTTTTTGGAGGTGGCAGGGATTGATCTTATATAACTCCTCACAAAATTTAAGTGGTCTAACCTAAATACTTCCAGAGATATGGACTATGAAGTATTTCATTCGTATGGGAGGTGCCACGCCCCCTTTTTCGTTTACTCAAGTTTTTGGGAGGTATAAGGGATCGATATATATGCTAAACCCTCACCAAATTTCAGTGGGAGGTGCCACGCCCCCTATTTCGTTATCCCCAATTTTTTTGGAGGTTGTAGGGATCGATATCGTTCAACCCCTCACCAAATCTCAGTGGTCTAACCCGAATACTTCCAGAGATACGGACAATGATAAATTCCATTTGTATGGGAGGTGCCACGCCCCCTTTTTCGTTATCCCCAATTTTTCTGGAGGTGGTAGGGATCGATCTCGTACAACCCCTCACTAAATTTCAATGGTCGATACCGAATACTTGCAGAGATACGGACAATGAAAAATTCCATTTGTATGGGTGGTGAAACGCCCCCTAAATATATCGAAATATTTTTTTGCCTGTGACCATCCCTGGAAGATATCCAGTGCGTGTGTAAAATTTGGTTACGATCGGCCCATTCGATTATAAGCCAAGTTCGTCTATAGGTACATAATTTGAATTGTATATATATAGATTTCAGGGCAATAGACATATTCCTCAAGCAACGCAGCGCCCTTCGGAAAGTAATGTGTTCATTGACGAAACGTCAAATACTAGCACTTCGTCCTTAGTTCGTCAGACCTTACGAAACTTGAAAGTTGACTCGTCCTCAGACGATGAGACGACAAACGTAGTTTCACAAACACTGGTAAAAACCTTTGCGGAAATCGACACCTTCCGGGATTGAAGAGTTGATGTCGATGCCGACCTTCTGCAATACTGGGAGGAGAAAAAAAAATTCACTCCCATTCCTCAAAGAACTGGCAGACATTGTTCATGCCGCTCCGGCAACTTAAGTTAGTGTCGAACGAGCGTTCTCTGCATTGAGGCTGGTGCTAAGTGATCTTAGATGTAACATCTCAGATGATTCCTTGCGATCGCTAATGTTCGTTTAACTAAATAATAAATAGAGAATATATAAACACTTGCATATTGTTCGGATTTTTTTGCTATGGATAACCCAAAAATTTTATTACTTACCATAATGGTTATTGGTAACGAAAAAAATTTTTGGTTGACTTAATGGTTATTCGTAACCAAAGAATGTTTCTCTCATTTATAATGGTTATGGTGACCAATATAAAGTATATCTTACGGTAATGGTTAATTATAACCAATATTTGAATACATCAGTACTAATGGTTAAATGGGACCTTTTTATCATATTTCTTATAACAGTTACGTCCCTGATAAAAGTCGCCAATAAATTTTATAGGTCCTTAAATTTTGTACTAAACGAAGTGGTTAGCGGTCGTCTTAAATTTGGTGCCATGACAAAATCCCAAGTGGCAAAATCTGACACTGCAGAGGGAGTGTCATACTGCCAATTGAGATTTTGACATCTTTGAGCTGAAAACTGAAATTGCAAGATTTATGCCCTGATTTTCTAAGGCTAGGCTCACACTGCAACCGACTTCGGCCGTCCGGCAGCAATCACACATCCACACACATGTGTTTTAAATGAGCTCTGCGATTTCATCCGATTTCCCCGAATGTAAACAAACTTTGGCCGCCCGATAAAATATAACGCGGTCGAATTTCTCTGATGATGTCGGATGAAAAAGTCGGTTGCAGTGTGAGCGTAGGCTAAATCACGGTGACCAGACGCGACGCCCCGTGAAAAAGTAAGTATGAGCAATGGTTCGTATATTATTCCTGTTTATAACGGTATACTTCTTTTTTTTTGGAGGGGGAGGGGGGGGGGGGGGGGGGGCGGGGGTCGGGTGTCAAGCATTTAAAATCGCATATATATATCGAAAACTGCTGAATCGGTTTTTACATAATTGGTATCATTGTACAGGTATTTAAAACCTCTTTCGTTTGATACGCATTTTAACATATATTTAGCCGAAATTATAACTGCACGTAAGACCAGTTCTTGTTTACAATTTCATACTATTCTTTGTGATTATGCCTACTTGGGCCACCCACATGGAAATTGGAAATTTGGAATTAAAAATCGCGCGATTTTTTATTCCGAATTTTTGCCTGCAGTCCTCTTTTGAATATTTTAAAAAATATTTGAAAATCATAGTAAAAAATTAAAATTCACCTGCAGCGCCTTTTTAAATAATTTGGAAAAAATATTTTGGTAGTAGTGCAGTTTAGGGTCCCCTCCGAAAAGGGGAAAGCATCAAAAGCGTATTCACGAGTAGATTAAGAATCCGAAAGCGGGAATTAATTTTGTTTATCCGTTCAAAAGTTATAGGCAAAAATACATTAGTTTCGTACCCTTTTGTACGGTTCAAGCAATCACCCGGACTTGGTATGGCGTAGCCCTGATTTACAAAATGTCACGTTCCTACGTATTTAATTACAGGAACAATCGATTGTATGTAATATCGGTCCGATCTCGCTGGTTCCGACAAATGATTCTTATATTAGAAAATGGTGGCCGCATACAAAATTTCGGCCAAATATCTCAAACTGAGGATAGTTTGAGTTCAAACAGACAGACAGACGGACATGGCTAAATCAACTCATCTCTTCATTCTGATCATTTCGGCATACTTATTGATGGGTCCATCTCTTCTTCTTCTCATACTTACAAGCATCGGACCAAAGTTATAATACCATTTCATTTTCATGAAAGGTATAAAAATTGGGATTATGACACTTCATTTTTTTACTTGGGATTTTGTCATGGCAGCAAATTTAAGACGACGGCTAACCGCTTCGTTTAGTTCAAAATTTAAGGGCCTATAAAATATATTGGCGATTTTTATATATTGATAGGAAAATCCCTAAAATTTATAGAACAATCTACCGAAGTCCGATAAACAGACCACTATGTTTGAAAAAATTTCGCAATTTCAAGCTTAAGTCATCAAAAATTAGAGCATTCAGACCTATATAAATTTTAATTTCTGGAAAAATTTATCAATAACGGGTCGACTTTAAGCGTAACCGGACATTTTGTACCTAGAAGATTATCTAACCGAATATCGTAACCGTCGGTAATGTAGTTCATGTAACCGCGATTCTATCGTGCATGAAAACGCTGTCAAAAATTATAAATGCGCAAAAGTCAATAAAATGAAAATGCAAACAAAATTTCGTGCAAACAAGTGCTAATATTGTTTATTATTTGTCGTTAACTATGCGTACAAAATTTGTACTATTTTCGGTCCAAAAAAATATTTACAAACCATGTGCTTCTTTTCGCGGCAACTTTAGTTGGCAGAATACCAAAAGGGTATAAAAGTTTACAGATTCTTTGTTCGCCGGTAAACATAATGTTGTTACCACATTAGAATTAGGGCGTAACCCCAAATTGTATTAGCGTTTATCGCATTTCTATAATGGGTGGTATATATGTATATCTATGACCTAAAATTATTATTTCATATGGCTGTCCGTTAGCTAAAAATATTCGCAGCAAATTTTTTTTCTCGGAAAAAAGATCACAAAGATAAAAATATGTCTTATAAAAATTTAATGAGCTTATAAAAGGTCAAGATAAGAAATATTCACATACAGATGTTTTAAAAAAAGAAAAAAACTATTTTCACTGAAAAGAAAAAGTTGTTGCCCGGAGCTGTTCTCGAACCATCAAACGCTCGCTCCCTACCGCTTTATCTACAAATTCATTGTCAAATCACCAATTCAAGCTGTATGGATAAAGAGCGAGGGAATGAAAATAATTTCTCTCTCACAATAGAACTAATTAATGAGTAAAAAAATGAAAATAATGAGAAGTTCATTTTGCGAAAACATGAGTTCTATTTTTTGAAAATTATTATACATGGCTTTTTTAAATCTTTTTAGTGTTGGTAAATTACAAATTCCCCAGTAGGCATGATCCAACTTCATTTTCGATGTTGGAGAAATGTCTTTAATTTCAACTTGATTTCCAACATATTTTTCCAACATTTTTCCAAGGTTGGATTTAAGTTGGAAAACCATTTGAGCTCCACTTGAAAGCCTTTCTTCAATTTTTACACATGGCAATACTCGTATTCTCTCTCATATCTGAAATCAAAAATTAAACAAAGCCACGTGGCGAACGAAAAATTCCAAACATTTTCTGTCAAAAACATTAAAAAGTGGTAAATAAAAAGATATTAATATTTGTGTTAAAAAAGTGTTTGTAATATTATATTATATAATTTATATTAAATAAACACGCCATTTATTCCCAATCATACTAGTTTTCTCATGCCAAATGGATATCCCTTTTGACGTTTGATTCCAATTGGAAAATATTGTTGGAATTCAAGTCTAGTTCCATTACTTTTTCAATTGGAGAAATAAGAATATTTTCATACAAAAAAATGTCCGTTTTGCTGGAAAAGGGGCTGTTGCAACAATGTTGCTCGAATGGAAATTCAACGTTGGAAATTGGAAAACGGACTTGATTTCGAATGAGATTCCAATATATTTCTAACATAAATGTTTATTGGGTCACAGAAACCAGGTGCTGGTTCGGGCAAAATCTCGCCTTTTGCAAAAACTGTTTGAGGGGTTTCCATCTTTTTTCTTTTACCATAACTTAGCAATATTTAAAAGACACTTTATATTGATTTTTTATTTGATTTAAAAAAAAATTATATTGATTTTTTAAACAAATTTTATTGAATTTTGTCTAGACTTGATTGGGGTTCGGGCTGTAAATCTGCCCTTTTAAAAATTATTACATACGTATATACATATGAATAAAAATTAGTTGTTGCCTTCAGTAAAATTTAAGACGACCGCTAAATTAAGTTACCTCAAATGAAAGGTAACTTAATTACCTATCCAATGCAAAATTTTGAAAATCGATTCAATAGTATTGAAGTCATTTTGATTTAAAAAAAAATGCTTTAAAGTTAATTTCCGCTTCTGGATTCTTAATCTGCTCGTGAATACGCGTCTTTTGAGCCCTTACTTGAATTTTTTGCTTCAAATTTCAGAGGGGACCGCAAACTGCACGTTTACCAATATTTTAAAATTATAATAAAAAATTAAAATTTGGAATTAAAAATCGATCGATTTTTTATTCCACATTTTCGCATGCAGCGCTTTTTTATATAATTTTGAAAAAAATATTTTAAAATCATAATAAAAAATTAAAATTTGGAGTTAAAAATCGCGCGATTTTTTATTACAAATTTTCGACTGCGGCGGTTTTTATCGTATCTTATTTCTCCATTCTCATTTTTACTTGGGATTATGACACGAGCCTACAGTGTCACAATTCCAACTTTTCTAAACTTGGGATTATGACACTCAAGTGTCCTACTTGGGATATTGACTCATTTTTATTTGGGATTATGACAAGTGATGCCACATTATTTCCTTCCAAAATCCCTACAAATGAGGTAAAACTCTCTAGATTACCCTACGCGTTAAAAAAATACATACAAAAATCCCTACATTTTTTTCCTTGCTGAAATATTGAAAAGGCTGTTACAGAAATGATAAAAAATAGGTATTTTTTCAGATACTTTTATTAGCTTTACAAAACTTGAACCAGGTTCTTATACATAAATGTATACTCGGGTGATTCAAATAAAAAAAATTGTTTTTGTTTTGCGTATTACCTCCAAAAAAAGTAAGTAATTGATAAGAAAATAAGCTTTGCAGAAAGTCATCCCCCTTAGGGGTGCCTATTTTTTCGCCCTTTCCCATACATTTTGAATAGAAAAAAGGCATTTTTAACGTGAGTTTTGTCATAGTTTTAGAACTTTTTTCCAAAAAAACTTTACTTATTCTTAAAGTTAAAGCTTGCATAAAAGCCGATAACGACTAATCGGAGTTTAATTGACGTATTTTGTATGGTTAGCTGTCAAGTTAATCACCGATTAGTCGTTATCGACTTTTATGCAAGTGGCCCTAAACCATGTATTAAAATAATTACAGTCATTTAAAAATGACTAAATATTGTATGTAATACTGTGTATGTGTGTACAATAGTACAAAACTCACAGGACGCATGCTGGCAAAAATTTTTTGTTAGTCAACAAACTCGTGAAGGGTGGACACCTTGCCGCGGTACGAGGGCTTAAGTCGATAGCCACAGGGCTACGCTGCCCTTGTGATCATAGCGCCACCGGTACTACATCACGAGAGAAGCCAAGCCTCTCTGGCGCGACGACTAAGATCTTCCCCCTCCCAATCCAGGGTGTTATGCGACCACGTGCCCATTGGACGTTTGCAGCCGGGAGGCAAATAGTGGCTGCAATCGAACGGAGCCTCTCTGATACCGGGCCGCCTCGGAGAGTAACTATGGCCTTACCGCGGTATGGGGCTCTGCCGCGGCGGACGACACATTCCCCTTACTCTTCCCTTGAGCCTAAACTGGCCTTGCCCGGCGAGGGGTCGTACGAACAAGATGATAAATAGTAACAAAACCCCTAAAACTAAAGATACAACAATGTATACTGCACAGCAGAGCAGGAAAATTTTGGAGCAAGCGAGAACGCAACGCCGGAGGACAAACTCCATTTCTTTATCAGCCGAGAGATCGACAGCGATGGCAACTACGGGTCGATTAGCTCTGAATAACAAGGGGCAATCCCCAAAGTAAGTACCGGTACAAACACAGTGAAGCCAACAACGGCTGATGCCAAAGTCCTAGTAAGTGCCGGTACCGTATTTCACAAGAGACGCTATCGCCGAATGCTAGAAAGACGGTGGAGATGGCTGAAGCTATCTTACCGAACTTCCAAAGCGATTACGCGCCAAAGAAGGTTAATGGAAATCCCTTCAAACGCCAGAGATCGGACGTGGATTTAAAACCTCACCAGAAGCGGCAGCAACACGCCCCCGTAATGGGTAAACTCAGCTTTGCTGAAGTAACTAAGGATAGGAAACTGTTGCACTGTACAAGGCAGCAGCTGCAAGACTGGGTGAGATCTACCAAGGGGCAAGAATCGAGGTTGTCGACTGGAAGGACATCCCGGCTCGGCCAAGGGCAAGAGCGTGGATTCCTGCTATCCCTGCTGAACCTGAGAGTTCTCAGGATGCTGAGGATCATGAACCCGTCTCTCCCGACGCAGGACTGGGGTGTCAATCTGGTCGAGGATGCGGTAGGGCCTGACAGGCAAATGGTTTTCACCTTGACTAAGGAAGCACTCGAGCCCCTTAAACGGTGCAATGGACGAGTGCACTACGGCATGGGTCAGATCGTGATCCACGTATACCGCGGCGATGCACAGCGCGCTGCTATTTCGGCTGCACCGGAGGGCTCGGACATCGCAGTGCCGGTAGAGGAGTCGATGTGTCCGACTCGGAAAGTATGGTATCTGCCACGTCAAATGGCGAAGGAGCAGTGAACAGCTCGGAGATGGGAGACAGCCTGCTGGACGGGGAAGACCTCAACGTCACAGTGATAGCAGCTAGTCCTGAGCGCACCAATGTCAATACTGCCACAGTTAGTAGGATCTCGGCTACGCCAAATCGTGGTCTGAACAAATCGTCGTTGAAAGATAAGCCTCCAGACGAGGTGGAACTCGACGATACGGCGGTGGCAGGGAAGTCTGAGCGCTCTCATGTTGGTGGTGATTCAGATAAACCTGCACAAATCTAAAGCAGCCTCGGCTGCTTTAATCAGTCGTCTCTCTAAAGGCGACATAGATGTGGTCCTCATCCAAGAACCCTGGGTCAACAGCTCAAGGATTTGCGGTTTGGAGACTAAGGGTTTTAAGCTAATCCAAGCCAGCGAGGGGGGCAGGGTTAGAGCCTGTATTTTGGTTAAGTCTGAGCTGAATGCCTTTCTCTTGCCCAACTATACCAATGGTGACATTACAGCTGCCAGTTTAACAGTCGACAGTACCAGTCTGACGATGGCGTCGGTCTATATGCCCTACGACGCCGAAGAACCTCCACCACAGAGGGAGGTAAAATACCTGGTGGCAAGTTTTTCCATGGGTCATCTCATTATCGGAACTGACGCCAATGCTCATCACGTCCAGTGGGGAAGCTCCGATATCAATCCTAGAGGAGAGTCGTTGTTTGATTATTTGTTAACAACTAACCTGGTAGTTTGCAACGTGGGTAACGAACCTTCGTTTATTACTAAAACTCGTAGGGAGGTCATAGATCTCACTATTTGCAGCGAAGGCGCTTATGAGTGGGTCAGAAAATGGCGCGTTCTCGATGAACACTCATTCTCCGACCACCGGTACGTGGAATTAGTTCTAGACTTTTCTGTTGAGCAGCCGGTTATGAAACGCAACCCACGTAACACTAACTGGCAGCTACACAATGAAATACTATCTAGGGACTTGCCAGCACTGGCCCCACAAGTCCGCTCATCAGTAGGGGAGTTGGAGGATCTGGTAAAGACCTTTACAACGGCGCTCTCGAATGCTCTAGAGCAGGCTTGCCCAGTGCCAAAACCACGCGGTAAACATAGGCCGCATTGGTGGTCCTACGACCTGGACTCGCTTCGTAAATCATGTAGGACACAATTTAATAAGGCCAAGTGCCTTGGCACGGAGACTCAATGGCTCGAATATAAAGTTAAACTCAGGGCCTACAAAAAAGCTCTGAGGCAGGCGAAGAGAGTATCGTGGAGAAATTTCTGCACTGGGGTCGAAAATGTCGACGATACAGCGAGACTTAGACGAGTGCTCTCAAAAACTCAAACAGCCACAAGCTAATTGCGCAAACCTGACGGATCCTGGACCAGCACGGAGAGGGAAACCCTAGAGCTGCAATTGAATACGCACTTCCCAGGGATCTTGCATGAGGAACCCCTAGCACCTACAACAAACCTGGCTGTACACATACCCATCACGGAGGAAAAGGTTAGGTGGGCGGTTAAAAGCTTCGAACCGTTCAAGGCTGCCGGGCCAGACGGGATTATTCCCGCACAACTCATAAACACGCTGGAGACATCAGCCAAATGGCTGGTATTTCTCTATACAGCCTGCCTTTCTCTTAGCTACATTCCGTGCTCCTGGAGAAGTGCCACGGTAGTGTTTATTCCTAAGGCGGGAAGGCGTCTCACTACGAGCCCAAGGACTATAGGCCGATCAGTCTCTCATCCTTTGTGCTCAAGAACTTCGAGAGGATAATAAATGACTACCTCTCCTCTACTATTGATAGCAACCTGATCTGTAGCTATGAGCATGCATACACCAAAGGGAAATCTACAGAAACTGCGCTTCACAGCCTAGTTTCTGTTATTGAAAAATCGCTCTATGAAAAGGAGTACTGTCTTGTGGCCTTTTTAGATATTGAAGGAGCTTTCAACAACATAAGCCCTGATGCTATAAACACCGCTTTAACAAGTCTGGGCATAAGCAGGTCTCTTATTGGACTTATTGATCAACTGTTAAGGGGTAGACGAATAGTTTCATCACTGGGCTCGGTTGACTTATCACGCTATGTCACAAGAGGAACCCCTCAGGGTGGTGTTCTCTCCCCGCTTCTATGGAACCTCACTGTCAACTCGATGCTGCGAGACATAAGCTTGGGGGCGGGAAGGTAGTGGCATATGCAGATGACTTAGCTATAGTATATAGGGGCAAATTCCCACAAACTCTGTGCGACTTGATGCAAGTAGCACTGAGAGAGGTTTCCTCATGGTGCTCGCGCTGCGGACTGAGCATCAACCCGGGAAAAGATACCACCGCTAATACTACCAAAACTGAATAACGTGCACCTGAACTTGGCTGACAAAGCCGCGTGTATTGCACTCTACACGTGCAAAAGAGCCTTTGGAAAGAAATGGGGGCTCAGCCCCAAAATATGCAAATGGATCTACACTGCAATCATTCGACCAATCATGCTCTATGGAGTTGTGGTATGGTGGCCTGCGCTGACCAAGGCAACAAACCTTAATCTGCTAGGTAAAGTACACAGATCTTGCATGATCTGTATAAGCGGTGCGTTAAGAACAACGCCCAATGAAGCACTCCAGGCCATTCTTGGCATTTTGCCACTCGATCTGGAAGGGCACCGAGTAGCAGCAGCATCGGCTCTGCGTCTAAGGGAAACGTCCGGCTGGGGCGCAAGCACTACTGGACACGCCTGTATTTTGGGATCCAATAGCTTTCTTCCGCTGAGCACAGATCGCTGTGCGACCACAACAGTCGGAGATAGCGGTTTTAAAATCAACATTCCCAGCAGGGAAGAATGGGAGAGCACGGATCGGAGTCCCGTCACTCATGGCGGCATTTCCATTTATACTGATGACTCGAAGTTAGACGGCAGAGTTGGGGGAGGGGTTTATTCAAAGGATCTGAACCTTGAGCTCTCCTTCAATCTACCTGATCACTTCCAGGCTGAAGTTTCAGCAATCATGGACGCCGCAGCTTGGATAGGCCAACACACTATCAAACAGGACATTTTTATATTCAGCGACAGCCAGGCGGCCATCAAATCCCTTGGCTCTTACTCGTTCAACTCTGAACTGACGCTCAGCTGTCGTCGATCTCTACAAGAGATGGCCCAATAGAATCGCGTTAACCTCACATGGGTCCCGGGGCATAGGGACATTGAGGGAAATTGTAGGGCAGACGAACTTGCGAGGCAGGGCACGACCAAGCAGGTTCTTCGCGATAAAGAGCGCTTAGGTATGCCGTTTGCCACATGCAAGCTTATGCTGAAGGAATACACACTCCGCCAAGCCAACGAAAGATGGCTGCAATCTCCAGGATGCCGGATATCCAAAGAAACCTGGCCGAAATGGGATCATAAAAGAACAAGACAAATTTATGCCCTAAGGAGAAGAGAAATCTCCATATTAATAGGCGTATTAACTGGGCACTGCCTCATTGGTAGGCACGCAGAAAGACTTGGTGTGCCCTACCGACGATGCTGTAGGAGTTGTAAGGATGATGAGGAGGAGGAAACGGTGAAGCACCTCATCTGCAACTGCCCGGCTTTAAGTGGCGCGAGAATGCGCTTTTTTTGAGTTCCCTTCCTGGTCAGCCTACGCCAGGTCACGGAGCTGGACATAAAGGACCTGATGGCCTTCATCAAGTCATCTAAATGGTTCGAGGAGGCGTAACGGTGTCGGTTTAGGAATGTCAGTCCCGGGACCCTGCTATGTGGAGAATTCCGTTAATACCGGGATTTTCCATATGGCAGGGTCCCGGAACTGCCTTTCCTAGTGTTGGTGGTATCACAACGGGCCTTTTAATACTGGCCTATGTGTGCCTCTGCGGCAGCCGCTTGAACCTAACCTAACCCTAACGGTGCATGCTTGCACCTTGAAAATGCAAAAACCCTACATTTCGTGAAATATGAAAAACCCGACCTTTTACCCTACGGACACTTTTTTTAACCAAAAAGACCTACAAATAGGGATAAAACCCTAAGTGTGGCAACACTGATTATGACACCCAGCCTATAGTGTCATAGTCCCAAGTAAAAAAGTTGGGATTATGACACCGCAAGGGGAGTTATGGTTAAGGAAAAAAGCTAGAAACCCTCCAAACTGTTTTTGAAAAAGGCTAGATTTTGCCCGATTTGACCACCTTTGAATACAATTTTTTTTTAAATCAATATACATTTTTTTTTTATCAAACCAAAAATCAATTTAAAATGTCTTTTAAATATTGCTAAGTTATGGTTAAGGAAAAAAGCTAGAAAAATCTTTAACTGTTTTTGCAAAAGGCTAGATTTTGCCCTAAGCAGAATTTGTAATTTACCAACACTAAAAAGATTAAAAAAAGGCATGTATAATAAATTTTTATAAATACAACTCATATTTCTGCAAAACGAACTTTTCATTCTCTCACTCAATAAGCCCCTTCTTTTATGAGAGAAATTATCTTCATTCCCTCGCTCATTGAGTATTTATATTAATGGTCTAACTTTGTTGTTGTTATATTGTTAATTTTGAAAATTCTGATTCTCATAAGCCTAATTGCAGAATTTGATAGCTGCTTTGTGCATATCGAGCGGTGTGCGCAAAAAAGACGTATGAGCCAAAAAGTAAATTGTTCAGGAGACGGTTTTTTTTAATTTCTTTGCATCCAGTTTATATATTGTCATGAAATTTGGTAAGTAACTTTATTTAGTTCCATTATATATAATCATTATCATCATTTAATGGCGCTTAACCGCCTAAGCGATTTTGGCCGTTGCATATCAAAGCACGCCAGTCATTCCTTTTTAGCGATAACTGACGCCAATTGGAAACCCCAAGGGAGTTCAAGTCATCCTCCACCTGTTGTTTCCATCTCAGTCGAGGCCTCCCCCTTCCTCTGCTGCCGAATTCAGGCGACGATAGGAAAACCTTCTGTGCTGGAGCTTCTTTGTCCATTCGCATAACATGGCCCAGCCAGCGGAGTCTTTGGGCTTTAATTCGCTGGACTATGGTCAGATCTGCGTAGAGCTCGTACAGCTCATCGTTAAATTTCCTTCGATACTCGCCGTTGGCATCACGGGAAGGACCATATATCTTCCGGAGAACTTTTCTCTCAAATACTCCAAGGGCCATCTCATCTTCTCTTGACATTGTCCATGAATCTGAGCCATACATCAGGACAGGTATGATAAGAGACTTATAGAGCGTGATCTTTGTTCTTCGAGAGAGGACTTTACTTCTCAATTGCCTACTCAGTCCAAAGTAGCACTTGTTGGCAAGAGTGATTCTCCGCTGGATTTCTAGACTGATATTATTTTCGGTGTTAATACTGGTTCCCAAATAGACGAAGTCCCTCACAGTTTCAAATTTGTAACTATCAACAGTGACATGGCTGCCAAGGCGCAGGTGCGCCGATTCTTTCTTTGATGACAGCAAATACTTCGTCTTGTCCTCGTTCACGGCAAGACCCGCTTTTTTCGCTTCCTTATCCAGTCCAGAGAAGGCAGCGCTTACGGCGCGGTTGTTAAGGCCAATGATATCAATATCATCGGCATACGCCAGCAATTGCACGCTCTTGTAAAAGATTGTACCATTGCGGTTTAGCTCTGCTGCTCGAATTATCTTCTCCAGCATCAGATTGAAGAAATCGCACGAAAGGGAGTCTCACTGTCTGAAGCCTCGTTTGGTTTCAAATGGCTCAGAGAGGTCCTTCCCGATTCTGACGGAGCTGTTGGTATTGCTCAACGTCATTTGGCAAAGCCGTATAAGCTTTGCAGGGAAGTCAAATTCAGACATGGCGGCATACAGGCAACTCCTTTTTGCGCTGTCAAAAGCGGCTTTGAAATCGACAAAGAGATGGTGTGTGTCGATTCTTTTATCATGGGTCTTCTCCAGGATTTGGCGTATCGTGAAAATCTGGTCGATGGTAGACTTACCAGGTCTAAAGCCACACTGATAAGGTTCAATCAGTTTGTCTACGATGGGCTTCAGCCTTTCACACAACACGCTAGAAAGAACCTAATATGCAATATTAAGAAGACTAATTCCGCGGTAGTTGGTGCGGTTAGCGGGATCGCCTTTCTTGTGGATTGGGCAAAGCACACTTAAATTCCAATCCGGAGGCATGCATTCGTGTGACCATATTCTGCATAAGAGCTGATGCATGCTTTTTACCAGCTCTTCGCCTCCGTGTTTGAACAGCTCGGCGGGTAGTTCGTCTTTTCCAGGCGCTTTGTTGTTTTTGAGCCGGGATATAGCTATCCTCACTTCATCATAGTCAGGTGCTGGGACGACTTTTCCATCGTCAGGGATTGGGGTATCGGGTTCGACGTCTCCCTCGCAATTTAGCAGTTAGGAGAAGTGCTCCCTCCATAATTTAAGTACACTTTCTACGTCGGTTACCAGGTCGCCATTATTGTCCTTACAGGAGCTTGCCCCGGTCTTAAAACCTTCCGTCATCCGCCGGATCTTTTCATAGAATTTTCGGGCATCATTCCTGTCAGCCAGCATCTCAAGCTCCTCACACTCACGCCTTTCGGCCTCACTTTTCTTTTTTCTGAAAAGGCGTCTCTCTTCCTTCTTTGCCTCACGATATTGTTGCCATACACTGCGGGTTGCGCCCGTTCGCAACGTCTCCTTGTAGGCAGCGCCCTTTTTTTTCGAGGCAGTTTTGCATTCCTCATCGTACCAGTTGTTCTTGCGGGCTCGCTGGAACCCTATAGTGGCCTCAGCGGCGGTACGCAATAGTGAGAGATATGCTTCCATATTTATATACATATAATGCAGTAAATATTTTGTTAATATTCGTAGCATAAGGACAATTTTTGGCTCATACGTCTTTTTTGCCTGCACTAAATTAAGCCACTGTCGAAAATTTGGTTGTTACGTCAACATTTTTTTAACAAATGTTTGTTTTCTGTTCTATTCTTTTGATATTTCAAAATATGCATATGTAAAATTAAGTCTTTCCAGTCAAATTCAATATTTTTCATAAAAAAGATTTTAAATGGATGCAACTAGATTAATATGTATGAAAATAAATGTGTTCTTCAAAACCACTTTTGAAATGCAAATTATGTACATACATAGGAAATTTAATCTTTCAATTGCGGTCTTCCTCTTGGTCTGTCTCAGGAAGGCGATCCTTGACATTCTCATCGGGTTGCAAATTAAAAACTCCTTGGGAATCTGTCGAGGTATTGTGTTTTTTTCACAATTTTTTTTTTAATCTTTGTAGGTACTTCCTCGATAAAATTTTCAATTGATTCTTATATAAAGGAAGTGGTCCATTTGTTATTATATGAGTGTTGCGAAACACCCTTTAAACAATTTGTAACACCCCCAAAATCTGTGTTTAAGGTGCAAAAGCGGTTCTTCAGTTTTTTTTGTAAAAAAATGCTTTAAAAAACAAATTTTCGGACGATTTCAAAATTCTAAACGGTTTTGAAGTCGGGACATCTGAATTCGTTTTAAAGGTATGCTTCCTTCCTCAAAGTATCTTATTTTGATCCCTAAAATACGATTTTCCTTGTCACTTGGGCGCACAATACTCCTGTAGGGCGCTTGAGACCAAAATATTAGAATTTGGTTTATGCTCCAAAAAATATCATTCATTGCAAATTAGTGCCAAAAAAATTACGTCATAATCGGAAAAACGGAAAATTTTTTCAAAAAATTCCACTTCTCGCGTAGAAAACATGTCATATCTTTTCAAATGAACAAAACGGTACATATATTTCGAATGTGACAGCCATTGTTTAATAATATAAGGTTAAGCAGTCCGAGACGTTTTTGACACTTCTCGGCTTCATGCTTCCCAATCTGATTGACAGTGCTACTTCTTTTCAAAATCGCATGAAAATGGTAGTAAAAACCAATATTCTTGATACGAACAAAATTACAGCAACACTGAAAGCTTTTGAAGTTTGTTTTATTTTTATTTTGAAAAATTAATTGTCTATTTGGTAAGATTTTTATGAAAGTTTATTATTTTAACTAAATAATAGCAATTTTTCCTGTTCTGCAGCCTTTTGTCAGCATAAAAATACGTTACCTCATCGTTTGAAGCTGAATTTAAATCAAGGAAAAAGCTTGTGTGCATTCTTACAAGAAGCTCACATTTCACCAAAATGCAGGTTCTGACCTTGCCCTCCTCGCTAGCTCGAATGAACTTGAAGCCAATAGTCCCCTATCCGCAGATCATCGAGCTGTTGACCCAGGGTTCTTGGATGAGGACCACATCCAAGTCGCATTTAGAAAGCCGAGGATACTTTAGATTTGTGCAGATTTATCTGAAGCACCACCAACATGAGAGCGCTCAGACTTCCCTGACGTACCCATATCGTCAAGGTCTGCCCCATCCCGGAGGTTGTCTCTCAACGACGAGTTGGCGTAACGGAAGCCGTGCTGACTGAAGCATCAGAGATAATGCGCTCAGGATTGGTTGCTCCCCGTCCAGCAAGCTTTCGTCCATCTGCGAGCTGTTCACGTCACTTTGCGAAAGTGCTGTGGCAGATAACATGCTTTTCGCGTCGGACTCCTCCGTTTCCTCTTGCAGTTCTGCGATATCCGAGTCCCCCGTTGCAGTAGAGATGGCAGCGCGCTCTGCATAGCCACGGTTTACGTCGATAACGATCTGACCTACACTCTAATGCACTAGTCCATTGTAACTTTTAAGGGGCTCGAGTGCCTCCTTAATCATGGTGAAGACCACTTGTATATCAGGCCCTACCGTATCCCCGACCAGAGTGACACTCCAGTCCTGCGTCGGGAGGGACGGATCCATTATGCGCAGCATCTCAGGCTCTGCAGGGATGGCAGGAATCCATGCCCTTGCCCTTGGCCAAGCCGGAACGTCATTCCAGTCGACGACCTCGATTTTTGCACCTTTGAAAACTTCAGCCAGTCTTGTAGCTGCTGCCTTGTACAGTGCAACAGCTCATGCGTCGTCACACGCAACTATTTTAATCTGTCAAATAAACGTCAATAAGAGCGTTAACGAGTTAGTTCCGGACGTGTCGCCCCTGGTCTTTGGGGATGGCCAAACAGTCGTTGTCTCGGTCAAGAATGCCTATAAGAATCCTGCCCTTAGTTACTTTGGCAAACCTTGGTTTGCACACACCGGGGTGAGGTTTTAACTCCACGTCCGATGCTTTGCCTTTGAAAGGGTTTCCGTTTACCCTCTTTGGCACATAATTGGTTCGGAAATCCGGTATCAGAGATTGCACCAATTGCACCGCTGCCACAGACGTTAAGAGATTGGTTTTCATACCGGTGATTGATGAAAGTTATTAAAAAAGGATCCAATTGTAAACATTGCCATTTAATAAGCTTATTTCGTACATGTTTACTGCTACTCACAAAAAGGGCATGCTTTTTACAGATAAATTTAAAATTAATTTAATTTTCCTAATAATTTTAAAAAATAAATGATGAAAGGACAGATTTCCGGAAAAAAAATCCTGAAATTTTGCGACCGGCGTTCCTTCCTTTTCTACTTCAATTTTCCTAAAGCGGGATTTTTTTACCCTTTTTTGAATCCTTCGTAAATGCAACTCTAATAAGGATGCTTTTGCCTTGGCAAATGTCAAAATCTGCTTAACCTTATATAATTTAACAAAGGTGACAACATTTCTTTATCTTAAACCGTTGAGAATTGAAATCGGTTGAAAATTTGTTTTTTAATGATTTTTTTTTTTACGAAATAACTGAAAAAACGGATTTTTGACCTTAAACCAGATTTTGGGGGTGTTACAAATTTTTCGAAGGGTGTTTCGTGTATAATTCGACCAGATGAACAATCTCTACTAGGTCGCTTTAAAAGTGCATTCACTTTTTTTGTAGCACTGTGTTACATGTTTTATCTAAAAATTACTTTAAAATTGTAGAAATATTAAAAGCAGAACTACCTCAGATAACCAGGACAAAAAAAACGCAATAAAGAACAAAGCAAATTGGTATTAAACCACTTATTCAACCACTTATTTCAAAAGAGAAAAAATACGTATGAGCCACAAACGAACACATGGCACTTATGACAGAATTGCTTTTGCTCTAAATTCGTAACGGTACTTTTTATGGCGATAAAACTTTGAGAGATGATGCGTGTGATAATAAACTATCGATCTGCATAAAAAAGCGAAAATCGAAAATCATGGCTCATACGTCTTTTTTGCGCACACGACTCGATATATGTATGCCAGTTTTTATCAGTTCATAAGCGATAAAAAGTAAATTACAAAGTGAAAAATTTTAACCAAAGTTATTTGGCGAAAAACTTTGTAACGGTACTTCAAATGTTGTCTTAGGTCCTTAGTACATATTTGCATTGAACGGTTGAACAAGATTACGGGGGATACATTGGATAATTTGCAGCAAAACCTGAATAGTTCTCGAAGGCATTGTAAAGTTGTGTATGATATAGGCAGCAGTTCAAACTTGATACTTCCAATCTTTGGCGTATTGTCCAAATACTAAACTGGACACCCTTGAGCTTAAGCTTCATTTTTTTAACAAATCCCCATTTCAGAAACTTTTTGAAAAAACTTTATGTTGTGGTTTTAACAACAAAAACACTCTCCTAAGCTTTGTGAGCCCCATGCTGGATATTCATTCGGCACGTCCGGGTTCAGTCTGGATAAGTAGGAGTTTAACCTGATACAATCTCCAGAACGTAATCGAGCCAGAGTGACCATTGTCTCTCGAGGAAGATGACGTTCCTCGTCAGCAACGCGAGGTGTTGAAGTATGCAAAACGGCATTCACCGGACATATCTCAAGATGGGAGACAACAGATCATGGATGTGCTTCAGGCCCTATACATGTACCTCTGGTTTGAACGGCGATGTTTACGCAGATGTGTCCTCACGGTCCTAGGAGGCGGTACTAACTCGAACAATTACCTGTTATGATGCTGCGGTTTGCAACAGGAACTACCTGCACAGCATTTTATTATGCTCCCTAACTGGGAGATTTTCCGCCTCATGATGTAAATGAGGTATAGGAGACATAAGGACACACCCCGTAGCGGTTCTGAGTGTGGTGTTTTTGCAGGCCTGCAGCTGACTCCAGCCTTAGATTTACTTCCTTCAAAAAAATTAAGCAGATATTTTAACTTAGCTATTTTCTTTTTAATAGTGTCGCAGTTGTTGGAAATGTCGATGCAGGAAAATCTACATTACTTGGTGTACTTACACATGGTGAGTTGGACAATGGGCGTGGCCATGCTCGTCAGAGACTATTCAGACATAAACATGAAATGGAAACGGGACGCACCAGCTCCGTAGGGAATGATATTTTAGGTATGTTAATTTTATTATAAAACGATACTGAAATATTAAACTACATATATATTACTTATTGGGCTGCTTTCACCCCACACACACATTTTTGTAAATCCACTCATTTTTGTAAATTTATATTAATTTTAATTTTACATTAATTTTAATTTTAATTAATTTTAATTTTTAATGGCATTCGCTACTAAATATTCTATTTTACAGAATGCCTTACTTTTTCTTTCTTTCTTTAATGTTAAGTTATTAACTTGTGCTACTTTTACTATATATGTATATATATGTTGTTAGAAAGAAAAATGAATGAATAAATTTGATCTGATTTGAATTTATGTATAGGTTTCGACAGCATTGGTAATGTAGTTAATAAACCCGACCATGGAACGCTCGATTGGGTAAAAATATGTGAAAAATCAGCAAAAGTTATTACGTTCATTGATTTGGCTGGACATGAACGTTATTTGAAAACAACTGTATTTGGCATGACAGGTCATGCTCCAGATTTTGGAATGTTGATGGTAAGAATAGTAAATTACATAGCGATTTAGATTGATGTTATGCCATGTACATTTTAGATTGGTGCAAATGCTGGTATAGTTGGTATGACCAAAGAGCATTTGGGATTGGCATTAGCATTATCTGTACCAGTATTTGTGGTTGTTACGAAAATCGACATGTGTCCCCCTAATGTTTTACAAGACAACTTAAAACTACTTTTTAAAATATTAAAGTCTCAAGGGTGTCGTAAAGTACCTGTAATGGTTAAAAGTGCCGACGATGTTGTGCTAAGTGCAACTAATTTCGTCTCTCAGCGTTTATGTCCAATTTTTCAAGTTTCTAATGTAACAGGCGACAATTTGGAGCTATTAAAAATGTTTTTAAATTTGTTAACAACACGAATGACTGGACAGGACAATCTACCGGCAGAATTTCAAATTGATGATACCTACTCAGTACCTGGTGTGGGCACTGTTGTCTCTGGAACGTGTCTGCAAGGTCTTATCAAATTAAATGACACACTAATGTTGGGGCCAGATGCATTGGGTAATTTCATACCGATTGCCGTGAAGAGCATTCATCGAAAACGTATGAATGTCAAAGAAGTACGTGGTGGTCAAACTGCTAGTTTTGCGCTCAAAAAAATTAAAAGATCTCAGATACGCAAAGGAATGGTAATAATTTAATAAGTTTTATAGTTTTAAGAAATGCTGATTTATATAAGTATCTGGATTATTTCAGGTTATGGTTAGTCCTGAGTTGAAGCCTCAAGCTTGTTGGGAATTCGAAGGTGAAATTCTTGTTCTTCATCACCCAACTACTATATCCTCGCGCTATCAAGCTATGGTGCATTGTGGAAGTATTCGACAAACAGCATCTATTATAAATATGTCAAAAGAATGTCTACGTACTGGCGATAAAGCGCATGTAAAATTTCGTTTTATTAAACACCCAGAGTATATTCGAGTAGGACAGAGAATGGTGTTTCGGGAAGGTCGTACTAAAGCAGTGGGAAATATTCTAAAGCCTATAACAAATTCAATTGCTGTACAACATCGAATGAAACCAAATAAAATGCAGGCACGCGGTCAATCTCAAGGTCAAGGCAATTCACAAACTGAACTACAAAAGCAAAAGAATCGAATATATACAAATGGAAAGCAATTGCCTACAGCAAACGATGATATGCCAACGAATATGGATGGGGTACTTGAGGGAAGTACTGACAAACGCGATGCACGGGGTGCCAAGCTCCAAAAGCGTAATTCGTCACATGCTACGAACCCCATGTCAGCAGGTAGTGTAAGCGCGGGAGGCTCTTTAAGTGATTCACAGGCTCAAGCCAATAGCTCACATATCACTGCAAAGAAGTAATTAATGATGTTGGATTTTATTTTTGGAAATAACTTTTTTATTTTATTTGAACAAAGTGAATTGTTGCTTACTTTTCTTTCATTACAATAAAGAATGGACATTTAATTTCATAAAAACTTACCAACACGACAGTTATTTATAAATATGTACCCTGCTAAAGCATCCCAGTGGGAAAGTAGGTAATGCATTACCTTTTTCCATGCATGAAAAGATGTATGAATTTTGTTATAAGAAAAGATCACACCAAAAGCAAGGAAGGGAGTAATGTGTCGCTCAAATTTTGATTTGTAGTTTTAAAAAAAAATGTTTTTCGTGCATGAAAAGATGTACGAATTTTGTTATAAGAAAAGATCACACCAAAAGCAAGGAAGGGAGTAATGTGTCGCTCTATTTTTTTTTTGTAGTTTGAAAACTTCAAAAAAAAAAAAAAAAAAAATACACAACTTTCAAACATAAAAAAAATAAAATTTAAATTCATTTTGAAACTGCTGCTCGTTACTTACATCTTCATCGCTATTTCTGCTGCTGTGAGGCTTTTCAGAAGTCGAGAGTCGACTGGACTGTTTGCTCCTGATGCCGGTGCCTTTTCGGTTTTGGTGTTTTTTTTATTATATTTTTTTTGGGATCTTGGTCGTAGCCCATGACGAGCTCGTCATTCAAACATTTAAAATAGGACCTTAACTCTTCCCCCGCTGTAGAGCCTAACTGTGTCTTAATGTCCTTGTTACTCCACAAGGAAATTTATAAAATGTTATGCAAAATTAAATATGTATGTCCCTTGTAAAGCATCTTTTCATTCAAGAAAGGCAATGCAAGATATAATGTATCCCTTGTAGTGCATATTTTCATTCTTGAAAGGTAATGCATCTTTTCATTTATAAAAAGTAATGTAAACATGTATCTTTAGTTTTGTAGGCGAGCGACACATTACTTTTCTTATGACATCGCTGTAGAAAAATTCATGCATGTTTTCATGTATAGTCTATAGGAGCTATACATTACTTTATGCATTGCTGTACATTACCTTTTCCCACTGGGATGCTGTAGGAAACTCCAACACACCTACAACATTTTTGACAGCACCTACACAATGACAATAGTCGGATATCAGACTTTTATAAATAGAATCGAAAGTCTTTCGACTTTACTTAACCCGCCGTTACTCGCGCGGGGTGTAAATTGCACCCCAACACTATTAATTACCGTCATACATTTTTTTCTGGTTGTACCGGGGCCGCAATTTTTCTAATAGCTGAGTATATTAACACACATTATTAGTAGGTCAATGCTGATTAGTTTCAGTTTTACCGTTTAGCTAAACGGAGCATCTAAATTTCAATTGGGGTGTCTGTTGCACCCCGCGAGTAAACGCGTAAAAAAAGTGTTCAATAGTGCTCAAAACAGTTTTAGTCATTTTGTGAATATTTATTTGGAAGCAAGGTATTTTCGGTGAACGTTTGCGTTGTAATGTCCAGGATTAGTGTAAGTAGATTGTGCTATTCTAAATTGTACAGGAAAAATAAGTTTAATTTGATTTAAATAGATGGCTAGTGCAAGTTGGGAACGAGATCAAGAAAGGATCCGAAAAATGCTTTTGGAACTACCGGATTCAGGTGATGAGGTTGGTACTGACGACAGTAATATTGAAAACGATAACGTAGAACAAAATGAATATGACAGCGGCACTGAAAACGAAATATTTAGTGATGAAGAGATGAATGAAGAACCAGTGTCACAGCGACGACAATATTTTTTGGGTCATGATGGTTTCACAAGGTGGTTTAAAAGTATTTTATCATATAATCAATACATCTGGCATTAATGCGCAAGTAGTTTTTTCAAGTAACTGCCCTAACAAGAATATAAGCCGTTCTCAGTTCTTGGAAGAAATCGGATTGTCTCTTATTCACGATCATCAGCTGTCAAGATCGAAATTGCCATCTTTACCCAAAAATTTAAAAAGGTTATTAGATGTTTTCACGTCTGATACTAACTCAGATTCGGAAAACAATCAAAAAAATATGAGGTATTCTGTGTGTGCCCGTTCAAAGGACATAAAAAAGTCAAAACTAAATGTGATTTTTGCCAAAAGAACCATATGTGCAATATCTGCAAAGATTGCACTACCTTGGAGTGAGTTACCGTTCTACTTCTTTTTATTAATAAATAATTTATGTTCATTATTATTACTTGCTAAGAAGGCGAAAATCAGTTAATTTTTCACTCAGTTGAGTGTTTTTATAAAATGAAGTCTTATTTCTTAATTTTTTGTACCTTGTTTTTTGTCTAAAATTGTTCAATAAAAATCAATACTTATTTATTAAAAACATATTAATTCGTATTTTCGTGATCTTATATACAACATGTATTTGTTATCGATCCGTAAGTTTTCACAATTCCAAGAAATAGTACATTTTAGCTTGGGGTGTATATGACACCCCGCGAGTAACGACGTCCTAAAATAAGTGCGCGAGTAACGGCGGGTTAATAATTTCGTAACCATTTCCTTAAGCGAAAGTGTAAAAAAAATTATTTTTATCAGGAAGGGAACTCAACTTGCACAACGATCTGTGCTCAGCGGAAGAAAGCTATAGGATCCCAAAATACTGGCGTGTCCAGTAGTGCTTACGCCCCAGCCGGACGTTTCCCTTAGACGCAGAGCCGATGCTGCTACCCGGTGCCCTTCCAGATCGCATTAAGTTCGCAGTTTATTCAAAATATAAAAAAAAAAAACGAATCAAACATTGCAGTTGGTGAAATTAAAAAAAAAACACGATCTGAACGACCCTGATCTGAAATTGTCTGTCATACACAATGGAAGCAGGCAATGGTCCCGCCATTCTTATTAATTCATTAATTGTTTAATGCGCTCAAAGAAAATTTGAATTTTATAGTATTAATGTACATTATTTAAATTATTTATAACTCATTTTAAGTAATTTTAATTCATTAATTAATGCGCCCTACGTAAATTTGTAATACTTATACGTCATTATTGATACGCAAACGTCAAGCTGTGTAGTTGTGTTTCATTTTGCTCTGTGCTTTTTTTTACATAAATAAAATATATCTCTGATATCATCAAAATTATTAGTGAAAAGTTAAAGTTAAAGAGTTAAAACACTTCTCGTGCTTCATTTCTTTGTGTGAAATTTGCTTATTTCAGCAATTGTGTCTAATTTATGTAAATTCATAATATTGAATTTACTTGTGCCGAGCCTTTTTGCATAATTTATTTGTTGCTATTGAAAGGCATCGTTCATATATTGCAATTGTTGTTGTTTGATTACTTGCTTTTTACCTTCTCTTTTGTTGCAGCTGTTTGCGTGGTTTGTGTACCGTCTAATACAGTGCATCTAAAACTGCTCGCTCTGCACCTACATCGCTCTTCACACCTTCAGGGTTGCTTTCTTTGTTTTACCCAACACACTATTTTTGTTTAGTTTCGCTTTGTTTACGTTTTAATAACTTAATTTTTCAAGCTTAATTCCGTAATGTCGTGCATTATTGAAAAATGTCAAATTAAAAGCGAGTCCGATTGCTGTGTCGCATGTTGGCTGTGTGACGGGCTTGCCCACGTTAAGTGTGCTGGGTTGAACGGTAGGATTGCTGACGTTATTACTGAGAACAAGGGACTGCGGTGGTCTTGCACCAGATGTCGTTCGAAAGAAATTGAAATTTGTAAAATCTTCAGGCACACCAGGGACGGGTTTTCCGATATCCGCAAAGATTTTACATTGCTAAGTGAGAAATTTGCAAAATATGACTCCATCTTTAAAACATTTAAGCTTTTCGAAGACATTTCTGGTACTGATGACCCCAAAAACATGCGCCAACTTTCCAAGGATTCGTCAACTAACCCGAATTTAACAACCTCGAATTTACCACAACCTCCTCAACCAATTGCACTCATAGATTTAGCTTCTCCCACTCCTGGTACTTCCGCTCAGGCGAAATCTAGCAATCCTCCTCGGAGGATCTCTCCTAGGAGAAACTTAGATCCTCCAACTATTGAGATCGAACCTCCAACTATTGAGATCGAGCCTCCAACAGTTGAGATCGAGCCCCCAACAATCACCATTGAGTCTGAACCACCAACTAGGAAGCTGGTTGTAGTCCCGCCTAAAAGAGCTATTTTTGTATCTAGGTTTCATCCTGACACTTCCGAAGATGATCTGATGTATCATATTAATTCCAAATTAGTGATCATAGCTTAGCAGTCAGAAAATTTAAATTTCTTCACCACAGAAGTATTTCTTCTTTTAGAGTTGATGTTTCGGAAAGAAACTTCGATACTGTTTTGAGCTGCTCTTTTTGGCCTCCGGGAACTCTTGTAAAAGAATTTGAAAATAGACCGAGTAGGAGCGTTCAAAATGCTGTCAGAATAGATCGTAGTAATGCCGAATCAAAAAACTGAAGTCTGTAAATTTCTTCTATCAAAATGTTAGAGGTTTAAACACAAAGTTAACTGACCTTTTTTTTTTAAATCTCGTCAATGTAATTTTGACGTTATTGCCTTTACCGAAACTTGGTTGAAACCTCATGTTTTCAATGCGGAGTTTTTACCTAGTACATATCAAGTATACAGGAATGATCGCATGAACAGAGGCGGCGGTGGAGTTCTTCTTGCCGTTCATACCTCTTTAATTTCAGAAGAGGTTAATTTACCTCGCATATATTTAATAGAGTTCAAATATATCCGAATCAAGCTTGACGGCGCCTATTTGTATCTATCGGTTTCCTACATTCCCCCAGCATCTGATATTTCTGTCTACATGCAAACATATCTCACTACTCAAAACTGTTCATTTAACGATTAACCCTTGTGATTCAATGATTGTCTTGGGAGATTTCAACCTACCTCATATTTCATGGAGTTTATTTGATGGAAGCATTGTTCCAATTCCATCCAAACCGGGTTACACCGACTTATTGGATGGCATTTCCGATCTGTGCCTCAATCAAATAAATATTACTGCTAATAAGTTGGGAAAAGTCTTAGATTTAGTTTACGTTGATGACAAAAATAAATTCTTTCTCAATAGGTGTGATCCTCTGGTCTTACCAGAAGACCTTTACTATCCTTCTTTAGAGATAGTCTACGAAACCATAAGCAATGATAACAATACACAGTCAGACTCTAGTAGTAGTTTCGATTTTAATTTTTCCAAAGCCAACTACCGCAAGTTAAATAAAGATCTGTCTAAAATAAAATGGCCTGAATATAATGGCGATATTGATACAAACGTTTCACACTTCAATCAATCAATTTATAGTCTGTTGGAGAAACATGTTCCTAAATGTAAATTTACTCATGATCAACCACTGCAAGCCTGGTTCTCTAAAGATCTTAAGGCATTGAAAAATAAAAAGACGCGGTCATTTAAGTTATTCAAGAAAACAGGATTAAATAAACATTACTTAAAGTTTCACTGTTTCACTGTTGAAGCGAATAGACGTGATTTCTTGTGCTACTTTAGCTTTTATAATTTCTACTTAGTTTGCTAAATTAATTCGCCTTTTTTATAAAATGGATAACTGCTTTAAATGCAATAATCAATGTTTACTGAATGACTCTATAATTTGTGGCATTTGTTCTAACAGAGTTCATGTGAATTGTTCTAATTTTATGGATAATGCAATTAATTTGCTCAGAAACAACAAAAACATTATGTATAAATGTGACAAATGTGTTGCTTTGTTTTCGCGCGCCAAAATATACAAAGCTCTCAAAAGTGTTGATACACTACAAAATTTCTTTAAAGTTCTCACAGCAAGTGAGAGGGAATCTGAGCTTACGGTCGATTCCAACAATGCAATGCGTACGCGCTCAAAAACTAAGGTTGGTGCATCTAAGGCAATACAAAATCAATAATCTCCTCTGCCATCGCCCGCTGCTCAGCTTGTGCATTCTGCTGACGGCGGTGAGAGATGTTCACTGTCTACTCTACGTGTGGGTGCTAATGACAATATTAATTGTATGACTGCAAACAATGAACCTGTGCATTCTGCTGAGATCGCTGAGACAAATACACTACCTACTCTACCTGAGGGTGTTAATAGCAATTCTGCTTGTGTTACTACAAATAATGATGCTGTTAACTCTAATGGTGTTATCTCTCAAACGTTTGCTGATGCTGCTGCCTCTGCTGCTGAACGTTTTTCATCGAATGCTGTCGGTATACAGGGACAGAGAGAAACTGCGTTTAAAACAATTGTTGATAAGTCATATAATGTTGTCAGTGGTACTAATGCTAATTCTGATTTGGATGTTTTCGTGCGATACAGATGGCTTCACTTATCTTCTTTTAGGCCGTCTGTTAAAGAGGATAACATTATTCATTATATTTCTCAACATACCAACATCGATCCATCAAGAATTGCTTGCTTTGCATTAAACAAAAGGGATGCTGATATTAACTCTCTTGTAAGAGTTTCTTTCAAATTACGTGTCTTATCTACTGACTATAATAAGGTTTTTGATGCTTCTCTGTGGCCAACAAACGTCTCTGTTAGACCTTTTAGGTTTTTTCCAAAGCGGGACCAAAATACGCAGGAAACTTAGATTCAATTGAAACCCTACAAGTTAGTCATAATAAGCGAATTCGTAATATGCATCTTAATCAAAACCTCAAAATTTATTATCAAAATATGTCTGGTATGAGAACGAAAGCTAATTCTATTTTTGCTGCTACATCTCAATGTGATTATGACGTCATGGTGTTGGTAGAGACATGGCTTAATGCTGATTTCTGCAGTGAAGAGTTCTTTAATAGAAGCTTTTATTCTGTTTTTCGAAGAGACAGAGATGGTGTGGCAACAAATACTACGCGTGGTGGGGGTGTTTTGATAGCAGTAAAGTCTATTCTATGTGCTGCTGCAGTAACTTTAAGTAATACTGATTCCTGTATTGAGCAATTATGTGTGTCAATTTCGAGTGGTGATGATTTGCTTTTCATTTGTGTTTCTTATATTCCTCCTAATAGCTCTGATAGTTTGTATTTTGATCATATTGATAATATTTTAAATTTAAATCTCCCGAATGATAATGCGCAACTTTGTGTTTTGGGTGATTTTAATTTGAATAAAATTGCTTGGTCTACTATTGCTGATGAAGATATGCTTATTCCAAGTAATGTGAATAGTTGTAGTGAAATATGCGTAATTGATGGGTTATTTGGTATACAGTTAATGCAAATTAATGGCTTTCTGAATGAGTTGAGCAGGATTTTGGATCTTATTTTCATTAGTCCTGATTTAAAATTTCAATTGTGTAAATCCGTGGTTCCTTTATCTGTAACTGATAAACACCACATTCCACTTATCTTGGAACTTGAGTTTTATAAATATCCAAATCTTTGCCCTGACTTGATGCTTAAATTTGATTACTCGCGGTGTAATTTTGATCTTGTTAATGATCTAATATTAATTGAGAATTGGCCAACCTTATTTGCAGATCGGTCTCTAACTGATTGTTTTGACATTTTTAAGAGTAAAATAAGTTGTATATCTTTCGGAAATATTCCACGTTTATCGCCAAGGGTCCATAAACTACCCTGGCATAATCGGAACTTAAAAAAATTAAAGAATCTTCGTAACAAATTTCATAAGCTTTTTAAATGTTCTGGCAATTTGCAACACAAAGTAATGTATGAGAAATATTTGACTGAGTTCAACTGTCTAAATAAATTTCTTTACAAAAATTATTTACTCGGGTTTGAAATGAATATTAAATCTAATCCCAAGGCTTTTTGGAGTTTTGTAAATTCAAAACGTTCTTCGTCAGTTATTCCGTCCATAGTGTCTTATAATGGAATGAGTGCAAGCACAGCTAATGAAAGGGCAAATCTGTTTGCTGAATTTTTTAAATCTAATTTTGTTGATAATGGTGTTCAGAGTGATACTTCTAGTGTTGAGCAATTAGCCTCTTCGCTTGATTTTGGCTTCCTAGTTTTAACTGAGGAAGACATTTTCGCAGCTATTAAAGGCCTAAAATGCTCCAAGCAATTAGATGCTCATAATATCTCTGCTTTTTTTCTCAAACAATGCATGTCATCTATAGTGCATCCGCTACTTTTGTTGTTTAACTTGTCTCTTAGGTCAGGTTATTTTTTGGACGTATGGAAAGTGACCTCTGTTACTCCAGTTTTCAAGAGTGGAAGTAAGAATCTGGTCTATCGTCCTATCTCTAAAATTACTAATATTGCTAAATTATTTGAAAAAATCATTAGCTCTAAATATCATATGCTATCAAGCCTTATATTTCGATATCTCAGCATGGTTTTATACCGGGCAGATCTACGGTCACTAATTTAACTGTTTTCTCAAATTTTTGTATCCCAGCCTTTGTGGACGGCTTTCAGGTAGATACAATCTATACTGATTTGTCAAAAGCATTTGATAGAGTGTCTCACGACTTATTAATTAAAAAACTTCAAAATTTTGGCTTTCATTCTACTTTCTTGGCTTGGGTAAAATCATATCTAATAGATAGAATTAACTATGTTGTTGTTGATGGTGTAACATCTTTTTCATATAGAGCTACCTCTGGGGTTCCTCAAGGTAGTATCCTTGGTCCTCTATTTTTTACTATTTTCATTAATGATTGCTCAGAATGTTTTTCCTTGTGTGAACATCTACTTTATGCCGATGATTTAAAAATTTTTAAAAAGATTACAAGCTGCTCTGATATGGAAATTATGCAAAATGAGGTTAACAAGTTCCAGGAATGGTGTGATCGAAATTTGCTAATGATCAATATCGATAAATGCTGCTCGGTCACCTTCAACAAAATTAGATTTCCACTCATATCTTCGTATTCTATTTCTGGTTCTGTCCTCAGTTCTAGTTATAAAATCAAAGACCTTGGGGTTGTTTTTGATTCGAATTTCACTTTTATTGAGCACCTGAATTACATCATACCTAAAGCATATTCCTCTTTAGCTTTCATTAGACGAAATAGTTCAGAATTTAAGGATCCTTATACTAAAAAATTACTGTTTAGTACATTTGTTCGGTCCAAATTGGAATATGCTTCTATAATCTGGAATCCGTTTTATGAAGTGCATTCCAATAGACTTGAACGTATACAAAAAAAGTTTCTAAAATTTTCATTATCCAGCGTTAGGTTTGATATGCCTATTCCGTCTTATGTTCCGCGGTGCAGACTGATCAGTCTGCATACTCTTGCCAGTAGGCGATTGATATCTGGTTTAGTTTTTATACGAGATGTTCTCAATGGGACTATTGATTGCCCGTTTTTATTGCGTTGTATTAAACTCAATGTTCCCGCTAGAAACTTGCGGCATCATGATTTTTTTGCTATCGACCTCTGCAGAACAAGGTATGCTCAAAATGAACCAATTATCAGGCTACTAGCGGAATTTAATTTGTTATGTAGAGAAATAAATTTAGATATATTTGAAAATCGCAATGTATTTAAAGAAAATCTTTGTTTGTACTATTTTTAATATAATTAAAACCTATGTACGTCTTAGTCTGTAAGGTTTGTAAACCATAGACTTAATAAATAAATAAATATAAATATAAATATAAATATAAATATATCTACAAGCCCCTCACCAATTTGTTCAATCTATCCTTAAAGTGCGGCGTTTTTCCATCAGCATGGAAGGAATCTTTTCTTCTACCACTTCATAAAAGTGGGAGTAGGTCTTCCATAGATAACTATCGTGGCATAGCAAAACTTTCTGCTATCCCAAAACTGTTTGAAGCTCTTATTACAAACCAACTTGCGATGCCAATATCTACTCTGATCACTGATTGCCAACACGGTTTCTGTAAGGGAAAATCGACAGATACTAATTTACTTGAATTTACCACTCATGTCTCAAACGGCTTCCGAAAAAATATGCACACTGACGTCATTTACACTGATTTCAGTAAAGCTTTCGACAAAGTGTGTCACCCATTACTTATTCATAAACTAGATCTCTTGGGCTTCCAGCCGGGTCTCGTTCGCTGGATTTCTTCTTATCTTACTGACAGAACACAAAAAGTAGTGTTTAAAAATGTTTTACCAGATGTTATTCATGTCTCATCAGGTGTTCCTCAAGGTAGCCATCTTGGTCCGAATCTGTTCTTGCTGTTTATAAACGACATATCTACTACAATAATGTTTTCAAAAATCTTGATGTATGCCGATGACGTAAAACTTTTCATGTCATTCAGGTCGTGTGAGGATGAATCTATGCTACAATCGGATCTAGATAACTTAGTTACTTGGTGCGATTTAAATTATATGCCACTTAATCTTAAGAAATGTAAATACATGCGTTTTTCGCGAAGAACTTTTCAGCCAGCCTCCTACACAATTAACAATTATAGTCTCGAGCAGGTGCTCGACTTCGTTGACCTGGGGGTTACTATGGATAGCAAGCTTAGTTTCAACCACCATATTAACGCAACAGCCATTAAGGCTAGAGGTGTTTTAGCTTTTGTCAAACCATGGTCTAAAGAATTTAGTGACCCTTATGTAACTAATACCTCAATTCTGTAAGCTGTATCTAGTCACTAATAGAGACATTTCGTGGTCTATTTCTTATTTGATACAATTTGGTATTCAGTAAGCTGCCTCCCATCTCTAGCCTCAATAAAGAGTCACTAATTTGTCATCTGCTTGTAGGCAGGTAATAAACAAAATTAATTAAAGAAAATTTGTTAAAAAATTAAAAAAAAGTGAATTTGCGTATTAGAAGTATTTAAATGTTTAAAAAAAGTTAATTAAATTTGGAAAAATTAAATAAAAAAATAAAAATTTACTGTTCGCGGACCGGCACTTGAACCTGCGACCTCCCGCGTCATAATCCGGACGCTTAACGCCTGGGCTACATCGACATCTATAGGGCGGGTGTCAAATGCGTTACTTAAAATTTATGCAATTTTTGTATTCACCACACCTTAAAATGAGCGAGAGAGAGACTGTGGTAGATTTCTTGTGACTATCTCTTATAGAATACCGGAATCATCTCAAGTCACAAAAATTGTATCTAATGAAATACCTCAAATTTAGTGACTTGATATGAGACAGCATTACAGAATACTGGTATAAAGCTCTTTTTACTACATTAGTCAGACCGATACTAGAATACGGCTCAATCGTCTGGAACCCGCGCTACCAAGTCCATATAGATATGTTAGAATCAGTCCAAAAACAATTTTTACTTTTTTCTCTAAGAGATTTTCATTGGGACCCTTTGTATAATCTACCACCTTATACTAGTCGTTTGAAACTCATAAATCTTCACACCCTTTCTAGTCGGAGGGAAATGCTAGGAATTGTTTTTATGATTAAGTTACTAAATGGATCTCTCTCAAGCCCGTTTCTTCTAAGCGAGGTGAATTTCAATGTACCCTCTCGGCCATCACGTCATAATAAACCACTTGTCTTGAAACAGTGTAGAACTTACTATGAGTTAAATGAACCATTTCGCTGTTTATGTCAGGATTATAACTCTCATGCTGATACGTTTGATATTTCGGACTCGCTTCTCCGCATAAAAGAATGTATTCTTTCTGCCCTTAATACATAGAAACTGTATTGTAGTCTTTAAAACTGGTTTGAATTCTTTTTATTAGTATTTATTATATATATTTATATTTATTAAATTTATTTCACTTTGTTTATTTAATATTCTCTGTCTATCTCTACAGTTGACTCTCAATCTTTCGTTAACCAATTATTTATAACTGTGTAACTTTTTCTATATCTAAGGGCCACTTGCATAAAAGCCGATAACGACTAACCGGAGTTTAATTGACGTTTTTTGTATGGTTAGCTGTCAAGTTAATCGCCGATTAGGCGTTATCGGCTTTTATGCAAGCGGCCCTAAGTATTTAACTTGGCTGATGAGTCTTTCTCTGTAGCTGAGCAGTTTTAGATCTCGACGATTAACAAACCAATGCCTTTCAACGGCTCGGCAACTTTAAACAATCCGCGCGTTATGCGGATGCGCCCCTCGTGCCGGTTGGGCGGGATATGGTGGGTAATCCGTCTGGGAATTATTATTATTAAATTGTTAATGACATTGAATTGTTAAAAAAAAATTTTTTCAATTAAATCCTTGCAAAGATTTCGGTAAGTATCCCAACGATTTCGTAAAGATCAAATCGTAACGATTTCGTTTAGACAAATTCGATTCGATTTAGTGTAGACGCTTCTTTACTATTTCGTGAAGATCGTACTTTACGAAATCGTTAAGATGTTTCTCAAAGACTTCGTATAGATTGTTCTTGTTGTTGTGTAGCGATGTGTAGCCCTGCCTAAATGTTAGACAGGGTCACCCCGAGTGTATTGCTCTTGGCCGGGTCGATATAAGAAAACGGCCCGGGTCGTTTCAGCACGATAGATACAGCACAAGTACTAGTACCGTTCTCGTAGAACCGGCAATACAAGAAACTAGCCGTGTAGGCTATATAGGTCATTTAGCGTTACCCAGGGTGCACCAACTGGGAGGCGACCTACTTTTACACCCCTATAGATTGTTCTTAACGCAGTCGCGTCCAAAGATGACTTGATTTGATACTTACCGCTCTCTGAGAGCGGTTGTTTTTTATAACACATGCAAAGGTGCCAGTATAGTGAAAACAAAATTGGGCATTTTTATACCCAGCTGTACTTGTACACAGGGTATTATAACTTTGTTAGGATAACGGTTGGTTGTACAGGTATAAAGGAATCGAGATAGATATAGACTTCCATATATCAATATGATCAGGATCGAAAAAAAATTTGATTGAGCCATTTCCGTCCGTCTGTCCGTCCGTCCGTCTGTCCTTTAACACGATAACTTGAGCAAATAATGAGATATCTTCACCAAATTTGGCATGCGTACTTATTTGGGTTCAGAATAGATTGCTATTGAAAATGGGTAAAATCGGACCATAACCACGCCCCTTTTTCGATATCGAAAATTTCGAAAAACGTATAAAATGGGTTAATTCAATATTAGAAGCAGCTACAATGATAAAATTTGCAATATGTATTGATTTAGATGTTCTAAGGCCGATTTTATAAAAAATTTTGAAATGGGGGCGTGGTACCGCCCACGTATATTTGAAGAAATTTTAAAATTTTGACTCTTAATAACTTCAGAACAGTTTATGCTAGTATAACGAAATTTCGTAGAGGACATACTATTGTTGTGGTAAATTCAGCTATAGAAAATAAACGAAATCGCTTCGCGACCACGCCTACTTTTTCATAAAAGTTATATTGAAAGGAGGTGGAAATATTGAAAAGTCCATATCTAATTAACTGATTTCGCTATAATAATATAATTTGGTACATACATCAACTTTCATATTCTTTACATAATTTTTTCAAAATTTTGGAAAGTGGGCGTGGCACCGCCCACTTATGAGTCAAGCAATTTTTAAATTCGACTGCTAACAACTTCAGAACGGTGTGAGATAGATTTACGAAACTAGGTACCAGGCATGTTATGTTTATGTAGAGTACTACCACAGAAAATAAGAAAAATCGGTGAACGATCACGCCCACTTTATGTGCACAGCTGAGTATGTAATGTTCGGTTTCACCCGAACTTAGACTTCCTTACTTGTTAGTATTAATTTTGGTACTTTGCAATTTCCATACCACCAAGAGGTATGCAAAAGGCGCGTTACCGAATTTTTTTTGGGTGCGCGGTTCCCCGGTAGGCTATATCACCCCTATTATAACAATTGGAAAAATAAAATCAATAGAATTTGCAAAAAAATAACAATTTTTTTTTATTTTGCCCAGTCTTGTGTACATAAGAATAAGTCAAAATATATTTAAAAATAAAAGTAAAATTTCAAATAAATGGGAAATTATAAAATAAATAAAAAATAAAATAATTTATAATAAAAAGGTAAAAACTATAAGAAATTATAAATAATTAACATTCCAAATAATAAAGAATTAAAAACTACACAAATAAATAAAAATAATTCATAAAAAAAGGTTAATAAAATATATCTGTATGTACAGTCGAAATTTATTTAAATTAAAGGTAAAATTCAAATAAATAGAAAATTATGGAATAAATCAAAAAGAAAATAACTTATAATATAAAGTTTAAAATTGTAATAAATTATAAATAATTAAATTTCTTCAAATATTAAATAAAAAATTAAAAACTTCCACAAATTGTATTGTTTTCAAAGAAATTGGACAAAAGATCTACTAGTGAACAAAATACGTACGTGGTTTATACTTGTCTTTGTTGTTCATTTCAATAGGAAATTTGGTATCGTAACTTTGAATATACATGGCTTACTTCATTTGTCCGAGTGCGGTAAAAGTTTTGGCCCCTTAGATTCATTTTCAGCTTATAGGTTTGAAAACTATATGCGATTTAAAAAAAAAAATTATCAACAAGCCGAATGACATCCTTCAACAAATATGTCTAAGGCTCGATGAACGACAGGATGTTAATCTACCTCAAAATGGTAAGATGGGGTCGTTTGACATCGACCTTAGAAAAGAAAAGGATTGCTTTTGTTTTTGCAAAAATGTAGGCCCCGTGAAATTGCGTAATCTTGTTGATCCTGTAAGCTGTGAATTGATTAATGGCCAAATCTTCTAAAAAAAAATGAAAACTTTTTCGAGGCGCCTGTTCTGTCAAATGACAGTCTAGGCATCGTTCTAGGGAGCGAGCATAGTTCTGAGACGCGGATAATTAAAAGATATGACATCGAGTACAAATACTTTTGTATTGCTATTGAAAACAAATTTTTTTTAATACCTCTACTACACCATCTATTCCACGACTTCGCCAACTAGACCACACAATCCGCTTTTTCGGTTATTACTCCATCTCCAACTAAATTATGTACTGCATATCTCTGGTAAATACTTTTATTAAAATCTGTTAAAAATGCAGTTTTTCATAATAGATCGTTATTTAGAAAGAACATGTCATCCAACAACGGTAACTATAGTTTTTCATATCAATTCATCATTGTACAACAATATAAGTATACATATTTTTAGGCAACTCGCTAAATATAATGTTCGCAACTGACGGCAGCTTCAGCGAAGCTGTGCGACAACCACAACATCCCACAAGTTACCCCCATGAGACCAATGACCTATCCAAGAAATTGGATCACTTGCTGGAAACGATGGAGATTATTATTCAGAATGTATGTATTTATTACCTTGTTTATACGCATACATAAAACGATTCAGTTCAATTCGTTTTATTTCAAAATACATTTATAAACGAACTTTCCAACCGACTTGAAAGCTTTTTGCGTTTTAAGCGGGCTACCCACCTGCCAAGAAATGCCTCAAGAAAAAAACGAGCATATATTTCTTGTGCCTGGTCAAGAAATTTTGACGTTTACCAAAATTTCCATTTTTTTTGCAAATTACTCTTATAAAAATGTATAAAACATGTGTAGCGCAATATGTACTCACCTTTGCTGTGGATCTGCACGTTTACCTCAAGAAATATATAAGAGCATATTTATTTCTTGAGGTAAACCGGCGTTGCCAACCATTGAAAATTGTAGTATTTTTTCTTATGAGCTGAGTATTGGCTCAAGAAAATTTGACGTGTGAAAACAGTTCTTGACCATTTCTTGAGCGTTTTTTTATATGGAGTTTGACATTTCTTGGCAGGTGAGTAGCCCGCATTAGTTCAAAAAGATTTTGAAATGTCTCGTAAGAAATTCGTTTTGAAACAATTCGATTTCATGTTCATATAAACTAGGCATATGTTAAATATTTATTGCTGTCTCTGAAAAATTTGTATTATATTAAAGCAAACCGTTATCTCAGAAAACCAAAGGGTCATGGACCAGCGCCTGCAAAACAGAGAAAGATGTAACAAAAAATATTACAACTTGTTTATGCTAATTAATGCAAATGTGCTCTTATTTCGACAGAATATATCTAAGGCCGAGTTCCTAGCGCACTGTGTGGAGATACGCGAGTGTAAGGTGGCGTTAAAAAAGTGGAGCAGTCAGTTTGTCGCATGACGGGCGAAATTAGCGACAAAAAGCTTGATGAAATTGAGAGCCTTTTGCCGAAGGCGCTTGTAGAGGAGAAGATACGAGACCCCGAGTATGCACAAGCTATGGTAATATGAAAATATCTTTTTTTCTTTAAGGCCGTTTACCCCAGGTGTCACGCCTGTTTTCCCCCTATCACCACTACCCAGCCAGCAAGGTACCGTACATTTTACGAACATTGCTATTTACGAGCTATTCTCGAATAAAAAACAATAACAAAAGAAGCTTTTCTGTCACGTCAAACAAAAAAATTAAAATAAAAAATTTCAAACAAAAAATTGTGAACGAAAATTTTCAAACTGATATTTTAAAAGTAAGTATGTTTGTAAAATATCTAATTAAAAACACAAATAACATAAAATATATCTTTTAAATTATTACTAGCGTGCTGGAAGGTGGATTTGCGGAAAAAGAAAAAGGGACAGAGAAAGTAGCTGCTATTCTGGGATCTCGGGATGCCCTCTGGGTTGTATGACCCACTATTTATAAGCTGTGATGCCTAACATGTAAACCAATATCAGTACTTACACGCTGGCAAAAAGGTATACAATTTTATTATTTAAAAAAAAAAATTTATACCTAAAATTTAGGTTTGTTAATTTGCATTATTTTTCGCATTGAAATCAGTGGGTAAGGCAGTCTAGAAAGTCGGTTTTTCTATCGAAAATTAATTGTATACGAGTACATTTACGATAAAAAAACGGACGTAAAAAGATTCATATACGAGTGCTTTTTCGATACTTTTACGACAATCGTAGGCAAAAAACATTTCAGAGCGAAACCGGATTCGTAGGCGAATCGTAAACGGATATCATAAACGATATTAGCTTTGTTTCTTTTCTGCTAATTATGAATAATTATGAATAATTATTCCTAGAAAAGTGTTTTGTGAAAAAATTAGCAGCGAATCCAGCGCCTTTTTGACATTTAATTGAGAGAAAGAGCGCCAATTCGCTGCAAGTTCGCTGCAAGTTGCTGCTGGAGATTTTTCGTCCAGCAAAAACTAGCAAGTAACAAACAGCTGATTGTGACATATGGCAAAATAAAAATTGATTGCATATTTTTGCCTCTGCGGCAGCCACTTGAACCTAACCTAACCTAACCCTATAAAATAAAAGCAAAGTCTACATTTATTTTGTATACCATATTTTGTAGAAAATAAGTTCCTTTTAGTATGTCTATCTTTAAAAAGAAGATGTAGGTAAATCTAAGACCTACTTGATCTCGAGTATACAAACGACCATGTGTTTTTAAGTTTTAAGTTGTAAATTTTTTTCTCAAAAATTTAGATACATATATATTAGGGTGATTCAAATAAAGAAAATTTGGTTTTTTATCGGTCTAACCCCCTGAAACTTAAACTTATTAAATTTTATACGTGTTACTATGTGTGTGCAATAGTACAAAACTCAGCTATTTTCAAATGGCTGTAATTATCTTAATAGTTAAGATAATCACACACGGCTTACCATTTTGGAAGCTTCATAGCTTCAACTTTAAGAGTATGTAAAAAATTGAAAGAAAATTCACTTTGAAAAAAATACCATTTTTGCCCATACAAAATGTATGGGAAAGGGCGAAAAAAATAGCCACCCCAAGGGTTAGGTTAGAGCGCTAATTTTTTGAAAGGCTTATTTTCTCATCAATACCTAACTTTTTTGGGGGTAAGACCAAGTCGACTTTTTTTTGAATCACCCTAATATCTGTGGTCATAAGCAATAACAGACTAACTCGACTTAAGAATTTGGACCAGTTGAAATTTTTGTTGGTGATTTTAAATAGCAACATCGAGACATTTTTCAAGACTTTCATTGGTATTTTTTTACTTTCTCTACAAATAATTAAATCCAATACGTTTGCCTTAGTTATAAAGCAGTTTTGTTAAAAAAATTCGCCAGCAAAAATTTCAACTGGTCCCATTTCTTAAGTCGACTTAGGCTGTTATTGCTTATGACCACAGATATATATACATACATTTGTAGTACAAATGGTGATGTAAATTCATGTTTAAAGCCTATTGAAAACGAATAAATAAAATGAACAAAACCACCCTGCAAAAATCGAGAGTACTATATACTGTTTCCTATCCAAAGAGTATTCCAATTGGAGCATCAGAATACTCCAAATGTAATCCCTTTTCATATAAAAAGTATGCTCCAATTAACATTGCCACGAAAAAAAAAATGTGGCAACACTGGTTTTTAGTTATGGCGGCCGCCGTGGTGTCATCGATCAATTGATGAGCGACTTCTGCTCTCTCAGAGAGTGCTGTCAAAATCCACATTTTTTATAACATTTTCCTATGATGCCACACCCGAAGAAGCAAAAATTAGGTATCTTTAAACAAAAATTTGGAATTTTTGCAGTTTTCACACCAGTTCGGCAAACGGCGGGATAAATAAGCTTTTTTAGAGTACTAGGCTCTCTGACTTGGCTATATTACATATGTATACATAAATATATCAAATTGAGCAAATGCAAGAAAATAAAAAGCAAACAAAAATTAATTTTTTTACAATTTATAAAAGTGAACGAAGATAACAAGAAACAACATAGAAAGAAACGGTTTTGGTTTTTTTTTAGTAAAATAAACCTTTGAAGGCTCAAATCCTACTAAATAAAACTAAATTAAAAAAAAATAAAAATTGAGAATAATTGATTTATTATTAAATCTTGATTCATTATAAAGGCCGTGTGCCAATTGGTTGAAAGTCGTAAATTTTGACAGAGCGATGGTAAATTCTGACAGTTAACGTGGGGAATATGAACGTCTGGATTTACCTTAGCCCAGGAAGCTAAGTCAAATTTTGACAACCAATAATGTGAGCACAGGGCATGTGGGTTGGCATTCATATTATTTAACATAAATTTTAGTTCACACGCGTTGTTTAACATTAAAATATGATATAATGCAAAAAAATATGCAATCTAAACCAAGGTACGCAACCGATTAAAATGAAGTTCCGGTTTCGGTTACGGTTTTGTAACGTGTTTCGGTTCCGGTTTCGTTCTTCAACATTTATTTCGATTTCGGTTACGGTTTCGGTTTCGAAATAAAAACACCAACACAAAAAAATTGTGCTACTACAAAACTCAAATATGTACCTAAATGCAAAATAAGTCTGAATTTTTACAACTTTACTCCGGTGGTCATTATGAATTTTCTCCAATATATAGTAATGAATATTACTTCCGCAATTTATAGAAAAAAAGTTTTCTTCAAAATAAGTTAAAAAAATAACTCTACTTTTTCTTTTAGAAAAATGTTAAAATGGAACGTATGAGTGATGCTTTCTGAGACGGCCACTAAACATTTTTTTTCGAATGTCGTAAATTTTTTTCGATGACAGCATTCGCCTATAGTTTAATTCTTTCGGAATTTTGATATTGAGGACAAAAAGTGTCTTGCTTAACCATTCAGTTATTCAAAACCGTTTGGAACCGGTTCCGACTTTTGAAACGGTTTCGGTGTCGTTCTTTTTCAGAAAAAATAGCGGTTACGGTTTCGGGTTTGAAAAATGAATCGGTTTTAATCGGTTACGGTTACGGTTTCGGTTGCAGTTTTAGTCCTTGATATAAACGCATGAAAAGCACGTGAATTTAAAATGTTCTGTGTGCCTTATGCATAGCTTCAAAATTTCAGATTTTTTAGTTAGCTCCCTTTAGATCTAGGTGTGTGATATGGAAAACTCATAGGCGAAAGTAAATAAAATTAAGAAATAACAAATTTACGTGGTTTTTCTTCTATTATATTTCAAAATTTTGTGTTAAATTATGTTTAAGCATTTATTAACGCCTTGGCATGAAAACTCCATTTATATAATATGATTGTCAATATCACATGCATTTATGTCCTAGCTAGTTACATAAGCTAGAGTAAATTCTGGCGACCATATTCACCGCGATAAATGTTCCCCGTTCTATCAAAATTTACTTCTCCCTTTATAACCTCCTTTTTTATTTATTTTTCACTTTTACTGCAAGAAAATAGTTTACAAATATAAAATACGACATCCTTCCTAATTGGCAATTGATGATTTTCACTCAACTACACTTTTTTCCATTTTCGAGTCGTTTTTCGCAGCAGAATTGTATGGCAGCATCGGTTTTTAGCGTAAATCCTGGGAACAGCTGTGTATCTACGCAGGCACTAGTTTACGTACTTGGCAGCACTGCCAAATGCTGGGCAGAGAAATTTGAGAGTAAAAGAGTCACCCATCAATTGATCTATGATCAGTACGTTCAAACAACCATTGTGTAACAGTACAAGTGTGGAATCTTCTGCATAGACGTCAAATTTTGAAAGTGAGTTTAACACCTGATGATCAGAGTTGCTTTTTTGGAAAATAGTATCATTTAGCACCGAGTTGCATTCGATTGCGTGCACAAAACCCTGGTTTGCAGAAACCACAATAGCAACCCAGATTTTTGACATGGATGTGTGTTTTGATTGACGTTTAAGTGTGTTTTGACATTTCTTTCAAAGCTACATTTCACACTTTATGTCATACACAATGGAAACAACTGCCAGCAAAGTAGACTGCGGTTGTTTAGGATGGTTTTCATTAGGTCAAATGGTGTCAAATTTCGTCGACTTTATCGTGATTTGGTTGCTTATTTCGATAAAGTCGGTAGGGTTTGTAAAAATTTGACTTAATGAAAACCAGACATTTGTATGCGTAACGCCAGATACGCCAAATACGTCAAAATAAAATTTGCTCTAATATTGACGTACGTCACGTAACAAACGTATTGGCGGACTGATTCTGCTTCCCGCTTAACACTTGTTGGCAAGAGTGATTCTCCGTTGGTAATTTCCCTATTAGCGCGAATAATAACTCGCTTTGGAATTGAGCAGGTATTTCGATGGTAAATTGGTTCAGAACCGTTTTTGAGGAGAAAACCGTGTAATAACCGCGTTTTTTTGCAGTGCTTCGGAAAACTTCATTTCTTGTCACATATTGGAAAAGGCCATATATCGGCTTTTTTAATTGTCCATGTCATTTAAAACAGTGCGAAAAGTGACATTTGTTGACATTGATCCTGGAAAATGGGAAAATAACAGAATAGAGATAAATAAACAAAGAATAAATGAAATAAAAAAATTAAAATCGTTAGCAACATTTCACGACAAGCCAATTGCCTGTTGCCGATGAAATTTCACGGCTTTGATGATAGTACTTGGCTTTAGTGTTATGTTTTGTGTCGCCGTGTATATGTGTGGTGAGTGAATGTTTCAGAGTAGATGTTGATAAGTGGATATTGATGTTGCTGATGATGTTGCCCAAATTCTGTTGCGTGTTGATTGCGATACCTATGTAATATTTCCCAACACTTTGGATGTTGCTGTGGCAATTAGTAATGTTGTTAATGCTGATGCTGTGTTGTAATGGAAAAAATGCTGTGTTCTACCCTCTTGTGTAGTGTTTGACGTGTCGATATGGTGTTAAATTTTGGTCTGATGTCGATTTCCTGTGTTTTGTATGAGTGAGCGTGAGTGCATGTGAAGTAAAAGTAAAAATTCCTCCAATGGGTTATTGGTGTGTATACATTGGTGTTTGTTGTTGTTCTCCAGCGGTTTTGGCGCCCAAAACTTGGTAGATTCTTATATGTGATTCGGTGTAGTTTTGTTGATGTGGTTTTATGTACAATTCGTGTGTGTGTGTCTCTAATGCAAAAAATGTCGCGGCCTTCGTTTGGCTTCGTGAGCTGCAATAAAAAATGTATATGAATATTTTTCCAAATACAGTAGTCGCTCACAAATTAGAACTCTCAGTAATTAGAATTTCCAGAAATTACAATCAACTTTTTGAATACATTACACGCTCTGAAATTAGAAACGAAAATTCTAATTTGCGAGCGTACTTTGTTTTTTGTTGCAAAATGAGATATAAAAAGGGGAATCCCCAATTTATTCATGTTACCCTCGGTAGTCGTTGGATTTTCGTCGCTATCTGTACAGTTTTTGTTTGAATTCGATACGCGTGCACGTGTTTCGGCATTGTTTGCTTAAAAGTCAAAGTCGTTCGCTGAAATTCCAAATAAACGTAAGAAAAATGCTTTGTCTTTGGAAACCAAAGTGCAGATCTTGGAAAAGCTTGACCAAGGTATTCAAGGGAAGCGGTTAGCCCTAGAATATGATGTGGCGCCATCTGCAATCACCTATATCAAATCTATGAAACATCAATTTTTTTTTTTTTTTTTGTTTTGGTACTCCAAATTTGGAGCAAAGTGGCCAAAAGGTTTGAGCCTCTTAAACAGCCAAGTTATGTTATCTTTCAGTTTATTTTATTCGTTATCAAGTACGCCGGGGGTGTAAATTCTATCCCTAAGCAAGCTTAGGATAGCTCTACAACTCCCAACTACGTCTGTTTTGCACGGAGGAAGTGGACACGCCGTCCTTGGGTACAGTTACCACGAACACCACCAAAGAAAAAGCCTGTTTTATTTAAATGGCCGTGCTCAAGGCGACCACACACTTCGGCCTTACAAAACGAACTTGATCATCAATTTTTAAGCGCTGTTTCTAATACCTATCAAGAGGCTAAAAAAAAAAAATCATTGCATATCGCTGAATATCCAAAAATGGAAGCAACTCTTTATGAGTGGTTTTTAAATCAACGCGAAAAAAAGTGTACATTAACTGGGCCAATACTAAAGGAGAAAGCCAAACAAATATTTAAAGTGGAATATCCCGATAACGAAGAAAGTTCATTTGGCGTTTTAGCTACGAAGTTTTTGTGTTTTTCATAAAAGAAATATATTTACTGTAATTGGAGTTTTTGTTTTTTGGACCCTTTTTTGACTTAGCGCATAAATACATATATGTATATTGGATTTTTACCTTATGTTTTCTCGTTTTTATGAATAAAATTGAATAAGACAAAATTTCATTGTAGTTTTTCAAAGCAAATTGATTTAAATTTTAAGGTTTTATTGAAATAAAAAAACGTCCAGGCATTAGAATTTTTCAGAAATTAGAATCACCCTAAAAACAAAGTGATTCTAATTTGTGAGCGTCTACTGTATTTTTATTTTTCAAATTTCTTGATAAATTTTGTTTTCTGGCCCTTTTAAATTAAATAAAAAAATTGTCTCGTTTATAAAATGATCAGAAATCCATTAAATTAATTCCTTCAAAAAAAAATTTTCTTCTTCTTCTTTGTTTGCATACGTACTCGTGTATATATGTATGTACATACATGCACTTGTGCATATTTTAATAATTTTTAATTTTCAGAATTAAATTAAATTTTATCTAAATTAAAAATTCAAGTAAAATCCAAAAAGTATAGACGGGGTTTTGGGCAAAATGTATTAAACAAAGTGTGATTGAATTTGACGTTGCTCTCATTTAGAACTGGGGTATAATGTCAAATCGAAAAGAATTCTTAACCGTTTTGTGACAATTTGTTATTCAAATTTTGTAAGCAAATGTAAATTTTTTGGAAGCAATATTAGCTAGCCGGAAAACCCAAGATTAGATGGGATAAAAGATAGCAGGATACACGTGGAGAAGGGCAAGAGCTTATAAACTTGTTATATATGTATGTATCATAAAATAAAGGGGTATTTTATTCTATTTTAGATAATAATATGAAAAGGTCCAAGACATACGATCGTTGCGCTGTGTGTAAGAAAAGCGCAGATAACCATAAAATTCGTTTTTTTGAAACACCCAGCTGCGAGCTAAAGGTGATGGCCCAATGCACGCTTGCTTTGCTGGCTTTGTTAAAATTCTTTTGAACTCTACTGAAATATATGAAAGCTGGCCCAGTGGCAGCCTTACTTTACTTGCTTAAAGCGCTTCAAAGCGTCGAATAGCCCAAATCTCTATTTGACAGCGCTTTACACGCTTCACTATTTGTCTTGTTGTTGTCTTGTTTGTCTCATGCTGTATTTTTGACAGTTTTTGAAGCTTCTATTTGGGTCATCACCTTAAGGCGAAAGCGATGGGAGGAAAGCTGTGGGATTAGCTTACCCGCTTCGTCTTTCGTTTGCGAAACCCATTTTAAAAAAACTGATTTCATCTGCACCCAGGCACCCAGGTGTCGTCCCCATGCCAATACCAATACAACCAAGTCTTCCAAGTGAAAGAGTTTTAATGAAAAATTTCAGGTCTGTTGTGGATTGTAAAAATAGTTGTATTTATATAAGTTACAGTTTAAGGGCCGCTAGCATAAAAGCCGACAAAGAAGAACAAGGAAGGAAAATAAACGAAAACGCGAAAAGGCTTCTAGTTGCTGCTGTTGGTTAATTTTCATTTGGAAAATAATCAATAATTTGTTATATAATTTGTTCTGCATGTATAGTTCTTATATTTTATTCTCTTGATCCTATATAAGAGTGGCGAAATGAGACATTGCACTACATAGGGTTAATTCATTTGTTTACATTCATTTGACATTATAGCCTGTTGCGGCTAGGAGGTGGTTCTGATTAAAACAGTCCAAATAGTTTTGTGATCATTAGGGATCAGTTTTATATCCTACATATATTTGAAAGGTAACATTAAAAAATTTATAAGTACATATGTGAAAATTTGATCTTACATTTTTGTCTGCCTCCTACTCGCTCGCCGCCAAAATTATATCTACCATGAATTTGCAAAATTAATGTCAATTTACCGAGCGAGGGAGATTTCAATGTTGCCAGATGGGCCAAATCATAAATTCTCTTTTACATTTCATTTTCGTTAAGAACAAGGTTATACAAAGAACATTGAAAAGGACAACAGTGTTGTACATGAAAAAATAACTGCGTAAACATAAATAAAACATTATGGATTCTCGCCAACATCCCGACCACCGTGAATCTGGTCAGATTCACCAACATCTAGTCTGGCGAGCACGCACGCCGGTCGCCTGAACACTCCCACCTTCGTTCGCACCTCCGCCACTCTGACTTGGTTGTCCTTGCCTGGGTATACTCCAATGATTCGCCCCAATGGCCACTTGGAGCGATGTATGTTGCTGTCACACAGCAAGACTAAATCTCCAACGCGTAGTGGTTCAACTGGTTGATACCACTTAGTTCGTCGGCACAGATCGGGAAGGTATTCGGCCAACCACCTTTTCCAGAATCGATGTTGTGCTTGCTGCACTCTCCTCCACTGTTTTCTGGAGACTGTGTGCTCCTCCTCTCGCGGATGAGGGGTCTGTTCTGAGTTGGCAGTACCTATAAGAAAATGGTTAGGTGTTAAGGGTTCATCGGTGGGTGCTTCTAAAGGGATATGCGTTAGTGGCCTACTATTCACTAAATTCTCGGCCTCACACAAAAGACTGTATAAACTGTGCTCTGGTAGGTTCTCCTCATACAGCGCATGTCCGATGGCCCGTTTAACGCTACGAACCAGGCGTTCCCAGCAGCCACCTACGTGTGGATTCAATGGGCAATTGAATAACCAGGCGTTCCCAGCAGCCACCTACGTGTGGATTCAATGGGCAATTGAATACCCACTCGATGCCGTCATTCGCCAGTGCATCAGCAATCTTACCGTGGATGAAATCCAAACTTTGCCGTTGTAGTTCTTTATTAGCGCCGATGAAATTGGTGGCGTTATCCGACCGTATGCGGATCGGTGCGCCGCGTCTGCACATAAAATTGCGGATACATAGCAGACATGTGTCGGTGCTGAGGTCCTTGGCAATTTCGAGGTGTATAGCACGCGTCGTCAAACAAGTGAACAGCGCTATCCAACGCTTTTCCTTTCGCCTGCCGATTGTCACGAAGAACGGTCCCATGTAATCCAGCCCAGTATAAGAGAATGGCCTAACAAATGGAGTAAGTCTATCCTCTGGCAGCTGGCCCATTAGCGGTGGTCGTGGTAGCGCACGATTTCTTTTACAAATATGGCACTCCTTACTTGCACGCCGTACGGCTACTCTGATGCTGGCAATCCAAAACTTTCGACGGATCTCCGCAACAACAGTTTCCTCATTTTGGTGCTTTGCCTTTCGGTGGTAGTTCCTAACAATTAAGTCGGTTACGTGGTGTTGTTTCGGAAGGATGATTGGTCTGCGGCTTTGGGAGGACAAGGCATCCGCGGCATCAATTCTTCCCTTGATACGCATTACCCCGGTCTCATCTACGTACGGCGTCAGCTTTGCCAAATCGCTATTCCGCGGCAATTGCTTTCCTGCATACAATGCCTCGTATTCTTCCGGATATGCGCGCTTCTGCACTGCTCGACAAATTACTCGTTCCGAAGTTCCAAGCTCTCCTACCGTAAGATAGCCACGCTCCCTCATTATGTCATGCTTCTGTCGGCAATTATTGACAAACCGCAACACCCAGGCTATGACTCTCTTCTTGCGAGTGAAGCACGAAAATCTTTCCATCATGTCATCGATGCGCCCAATTTGAAATATGTACTTATTGCGAAGTTCTTCGGTGGTTTGCGTCTCGATCGCCACTGTTGGCCACTGGGACTCGTCTTGCATCAGGAAACCAGGTCCACTCACCCAAAAGGACTCACGCCTCCCACTCCGTAAACGCGTCGCAAAATCGGCTGGATTCGCCTTGCTCGGCACCCATCTCCAATCTGTTACTTGACTGACAGCTAAAATTTCATTTACACGTATGGTTTATATTGTCTATGGTCGGACGAGATCCACGCCAGTGTGGTCTTGGAGTCACTCCACATTACTGTCCTTACAGGTTCAATATCGTGATTCTCAAGGATGGTTGTACGGAGACGCGTGGCCAAGACAGCGGCTTGTAGCTCTAGACGCGGTACCGTGGTCAGCTTCAGCGGCGCGCACTTTGCCTTACCCATTACGAATGCTAAGCGTATTTGACCATGGCCACTGTTGACCCTCCAGTATGCCACGGCTCCATAGGCCGACTCGCTGGCATCGGCAAACACGTGCAGCTCCACAGGTGATTTAAACAGATTGACATCGTAACATCGCGGCATTTTCAGCGTTTGAATGTCCTTCAGCATATTCAGCCACTTCCGCCACATCTCGTAAGGCTCGTCCGGTATTCCGTCATCCCAGCCCACTTTCTCTCGCCACACCTTCTGCAGTATCAACTTCGCCACTATGGAATATTCCGCCGCTAAACCAAATGGGTCAAATACCGACATTGTTATGCTCAACGCTTCCCGTTTGGTTGGCCTTCTGGCGCCTGTCATCAATCCTTTATTGATCTTGCCGAATGATAACGCGAATTTCAGCTCATCGTTCACCGTGTCCCAAAACATTCCGAGCACTCTCTGAAAGGTACCCTCGGCAGATCTATCAAGATTTACTGAAGTCTGCGTCATTTCTCCGTCATTCAAAAGTCCGGATAACCGTTGGTTGTTCGACACGAACCGCTTAAGTTCAAAACCGCCTTGTTTGTGCACCCAAACTACCTCCTTGGTCACTCGCTCAGCCTCTTCTGGGGTGGAGAAACAGTGAACATAATCGTCCACATAGTGGTTATGGATGATAGCATCTGTTGCCTCGGGAAACATTGTGTCAAATTCTCGGGCGTTTTTGTTTTTGACGAACTGCCCTGAGCATGGTGAACAAGTCGCGCCAAATGTCATCACTGCCATGATGTAATCTTCTATAGGTGCCTCCGGATTGCTCCTCCAAAGGAACCGCTGCGCTTCTTGATCTCCGCGCCGTACCCGCACCTGATGGAACATCTCTACCACATCTGCGCAAACGCCGACCGCCCTTTGCCTGAATTTCATCAGCACCGTCGTTAATGACTGACCCAAGTCTGGTCCACTTAGCAATACCGAGTTCAGGGATATGCCGTCAGTTTCTGCTGCAGCATCGAAAACCACTCGTAACTTCTCCGGTTTGTTAATGTTGCGCACTCCAAAGTGCGGTAAATACCAGGTTCGGTCGCATCGCTGCCGCGCTTCCGCGTCACTTAACCGCCTTACGTACCCCTTTTTTATGTATTCGTCGATGATGTGAGTATACTGTTCTCGCAAGCCTGCTTCGTGATCAAACTTCCGCTCCAGGGTCATGAACCGCTTTTCTGCCATACCTCTACTATCCGGGAGTACCACAGCATTGTCCTTCCAAAGTAGCCCGGTTTCAAACCGCTGGCCTATTCTAACAGTTGTTGTATGTAGCAAGGTCTTAGCTCTCTCTTCCGCCGCGCTCTCTACATGAGTATGCGCTCCACACACTGACATATTGTCATTAACGATAAAATCTTCAACCAGTTGCTCAAGCTTCGATTCGTGGCCTTTACATACAAACAAGGAACGCAATTTTTCGCTTGAGGATTGCCCTTCAGTTGCCCCATAAAGCACCCAACCAAGCTTCGTCAGCACCACTGTTGGTCCACGCTTCCCATCCGCAATGACTCGCTTTGCTACGCCTAAGTGTGCGTTGTCTAAACCTATTAATATCTCCGGTACCGCTGAATCATATTTAGCTATAGGGAGCTTATTGGAGAATCGATGCTTCCAACTAATTTCTGCCACGTTCACTGTTTGCTTCGGTAGTCGCAAGTCTTCTACCACCTTGACGTTTTTCATGCAGAATCGTCTGCTATTCGCATCTAAACCCGATATTTGTAAATTGCTAGATAAAACTGTTTGAGTTACTGAATTATTTCCAAACCATTGTAAAGTGAGTTTCTCCTTTTTGCCGTCCAATGCAAGCTGATTCGCTAGCCTCTTATTCATCAGCGTGACTGCTGAGCCTTCATCTACAAATGCATAGCTTACTATCTCCCGCCCGTTCGCATATAACCTGACGGGTAAGATTTTAAAAAGAACGTTTACATTTTCTTGCTGTGGAACCGCGTTAGTAAACACTGGTTGCCCTGACGTTTCTTGCCTCTGAGTCGCGCTCGTTCTCCGTTCTTCAGCTGCATGTAACAACCCGTGGACCTTCTTCGCGCAGTTCACTGCAGCACACCTGTTGCTCCTGTGTCCACCTAGCAAACAATTAAAGCAAAGCCTTTTCTGCCGAACTACGCTCCATCTCGACTCGACATCCATTTCCTTGAAACGCCTGCAGTCCTGTAGCTGATGTGCCTATGCGCATAGCCCGCAGCTCTTATCTTGGTTACTGCTTGCACCAATGTGGAAAAACTTCCTTCGCCCTTCATGCTTCTCTTGCGTTGGTTGAGTGTCGTGAGACGAGTTTAAACACGTAGCGTTCACAACGCGTGCCAGCTCCTGCAACCAATCACTTAATTGGCGGATTGTCGCCCTCGGCGTAATGTTAATGGAATATCGAGCCCATTCCAATCTTCTTGATGTTGGCAGCTTAAACAATAATTCCTCCATAAGAGTCGGGTTACTTAAATGGTGTTCACAACCGGCCGCTTCTAGAAATGAGGACAAATTCTGCACCTTCGTGGCAAACGGCACCAGCATGTCTAAACGATTTTCAGGTATGGACGAGCAACTTCTAATTCGCATGATCTGGCTTTTAACTAACTGCTCTGGCCTACCAAATCGCTCACCTAACACGTCTATAACTCGGGGTACGTTGTTACTGTGAATGAGTAGACATTCAACTACCTCGCGCGCCTTTCCCTTGATGGCTTTCTGAAGTCGTAGCATGTTCTGCCGCTCATTGTACCCATACTCTTGCGTTGTCATGATGAACGATTCCCGGAACATTGGCCAATCCTCTGGCCTGCCATCAAATTCTGGCAAATCGTACAACTTTTTAATTGCTCCCTGGCCAGAGGAATTGCTTAAGACTCGGTTTAAATTGGCCAAGGTTCCGGCAATGGATTCATTTTCAAGTGTAGTTTCAACTCCCCCTGATATTGAATTATTATCGCCTAAACGTGTACCCGGCGAAGCATTGTTTGACGTGGCTGTCAGTCGTGCCACCACATTTTGTAATTCGGTCATTTGCCTCATCATAGCGCTAATTTGAGCCTCGATTGGTGCATGTTGTTGTAGCGCACCTACATTTTGCTCTTGTACTGTAACGTTTAAATCGTCGCCGTCGCCATCTTCTTCAAGCCGATGAGTACTCGACCCCGAACGCGTTAACGGCATTTTTTACCAATCGCCCTTTCACAATAATTTGTTGCTATAATAGTCAGAAGCTTTTCCGACCAACTTTTTTATGCCCTACACCGACTCACCCTACACTACCAAACCAAATTCAAGTACTCACCCCTTCTTCTCCTGTCTCTCTATCTCGCCATGGAGTATGGTTGCAGCTTACTTGACGTCCGAGCCGATGTACAATCTTATAAAAATGTGGTTGATGAAAACTCCTTTGTTTTAAAAATTGACCGGCAAATGCAACTATCTTGGCGCTACAGCTGTATGTACGCAACTAGCGGGGTCCCCACAATACGAAAATTAAAGTTGTGTATTCTCACGTTGCGTTGTTCGCAAATTTACTAAATTAAGGCATATAATGACGAAGCTCGTAGAGTCATCTATATTTGATGTATTGCGACACGTGGGAGCATCCGCTAACCGGTGAAATGAAAATTTTAACTTTGATGAGTGCACTAGCGCTAGCGCTCCAATGCACCAAAAAATGATATAAAAGATGTTGCGGCTAGGAGGTGGTTCTGATTAAAACAGTCCAAATAGTTTTGTGATCATTAGGGATCAGTTTTATATCCTACATATATTTGAAAGGTAACATTAAAAAATTTATAAGTACATATGTGAAAATTTGATCTTACATTTTTGTCTGCCTCCTACTCGCTCGCCGCCAAAATTATATCTACCATGAATTTGCAAAATTAATGTCAATTTACCGAGCGAGGGAGATTTCAATGTTGCCAGATGGGCCAAATCATAAATTCTCTTTTACATTTCATTTTCGTTAAGAACAAGGTTATACAAAGAACATTGAAAAGGACAACAGTGTTGTACATGAAAAAATAACTGCGTAAACATAAATAAAACATTATGGATTCTCGCCAACATAGCCCCTTACAAGAGAAAAATATTTTACATCAATCACACTTTGTTTAATACATTTTGGTTTTGGGTCAAAAACACAATTGGTGATTTAAAATTTTATGGTTTAGATGAAAGTGCAAAAAAATTGTTTACAACTATTTGTTTGCGTAAAGGCTCGTGTACATATTTACATACATATGTACACGTAAGTGCATTCATGCAGTTTTTAATCTTTAGGAATTTTTCGAATTAAATTTTAGAAAACAAATAAAATTTAAAAATTAAAAAATCTCCAAATTCACCAATACTTATTCGAATAAAATTTCACAAAAATTATTTTTAATGAACTTTGATAAAAAAAGGTTTTTCAACAAATTCAAAATTTTTCAAAGTGACTTACCGGGTTGTTGCTGCTGTCTTGTGGGGGACTTTTCACGCCTTGGGTGGCGGCTCTCCTGGCGCTGGCTAGGATCCTGGAGAGGATTCCCAGATGTCAGGAAATTCCAAAATATCAAAATTTGTTCGCTCGCGTTTACTTTGACGTGAAACCGCACTTTAAATAAAGACCTTTTTTCACACGCCTTGGGTTGGTTTGTACGTACAGGGCTAACGTGTGGCCTCGACCCAAAAACTAAGTCTAATACCACTGGGTTTAAACAAACTTAACCTAAGTTATCACAGATGGGCATCTTAATCCTATATCACAGGGTAAACTAAAACTATATCAGGCTGTGTGCTAATTGAAAACATTTTTCGTCAGAGTAAAATGAGGTGAACAAAATTCCTATGGTGAACGAATATTTGCCATTTTGCTGTGCCAAACGAAACGTTAAATTATGACAGTAGTAAATTTTGACGTATGGAAAAAGCACGTGCAAAAGCAGATGCTTTGTGAATCAGTTCTCATTTTACGTATTTTCCATACATTTATATTGCGTATTATTCGCATCTTTCGCATCTATATTATTAATCTAAAACACGGCGCTTAGCTAGACTAAACTACAATACGTATATAAACGAAATGTATATCAGATGAAAGCTTATCATGAGCATGTTTGCAAAAAATTATAACAATTCCAATAGGTTAATTTGTTCATGAGAAATTAGCGTTTAAAGTTTGTACCCAAGCTCTTTATATGGCACTATTAGCATGCTTTGTAAATGTACATATGTATATACATACATTCAATGCTCGCATGGATTTCAGTCGAAATAGGCAAACATTGAAAAAAATGTAAATATGTATGTATGTATGTATGTAAGTACATATGATTTTGCGCTACTTTGACTACAAAAGCAATGCAGGGGTAATAAGCAAACACACCCGATTATCGGGGGTTACATACTAGTTATATTATATTTTAGTGTTAAATAACGCATGTGAACATAAATTTATGTGAAATAATATGAATGTCAACATCACATACATCCCTCTGCTCACATTATTGATTGTCAATATTTGACCTAGCCCCCAGGGCTAGGGCAAATTCTGACGTTCATATTCACCACGATAACTGTCAGAATTTAACATCGCTCTGTCAAAATTGCTTTTTTAAACCGTTTGGCACACAGCCTTATTCAAAGAATAATTTCAACAGCATGTTAACCAAAACATAAACTGTTTCATAACATAATGTTAGCGACATGCTATGTATGTATGTATTTTTTTATTTTAAAGAGTGCAGGTATACTATATAGCAAATGGAAAATTCAATGAGTGCAAGGGAGAGGCAAAGTATACATATGGTTGAAATTTTCACACGCCCTGAACAAAATTAGCTACTTCGGTAACCGTATGAAAAATGAATGAAACCAACTATTTAACTTGGTTGCTAGCCGGTATCAAAGAGAATCTATCAACAAGAGCCACCACTCGTTATGAAAGCAACGAACAAGATGGATGCCGTTTTCTTTCAGGGTTTCGGTAATTTCGATATAAATATGTTATTGTCTAATCGAAAGAAAATGTGTAAAAGAAAATAGACGAGAACTGAAATAACACAAGAGTCGAAACAAAAATTTAGCAGCTGTCGTATTTACAAAACTGAGGAAAACAAAATTAGCGAAACCCTGAAAGAAAACGGCATCCATCTTTTTCCTTGCATTTATAACGAGTGACGGCTCTTGTTGATATATTCTCTTTGCCGGTATCTGGTTTGCAGGGTAGTAGATGCACCGACATTGTCTCTAGCATGACTCAAGAAAATCAAAATGAGTTTGATATTTTGCAGAATGACGGCGAGTCAACACGTACACAGATGACTCGCGAGTCAGACGCACTGTGTATAGACCCTAATAAAGCCCGAGTTACATAAAACTTTGTGAAACTTTGACAGATGCGTGCCCCGTTATTGAGCATTTGCCAAAATATCGCTTCGCTTTACCTTCCAGAAACTTTGTATGAAAGTGGAACCTGCAAAGTTTAATGTAATTGGGGCTTAATAATCGTCAAAGATGGCCCTTTTTACCTAAAAGTACATTTACACCGCACCGAATTTGGTAAATTTGGCGAAAAATTGCAAATTAGGCGCTTTTTTCCATACAAATCTCATTTTCCAAATTTGGAGTTCCATCACATTTGGCCTCATTCGCCGAACAATACAATCCACAGTTCATCCAAATAGCAACCCTGCGGGTCATTGTGTATCAATACCAAGTGTAAACTCTTCTGCATAGACGTCAAAATTCCAAAATGAGTTTAACACCTGTTTGAGATTGTGGTTAATAACAAGTGTGATATCATAGACATAGTCGTGAAAACTTCAAAGTGAGTTTAGTCACCTGTTTTTAATTCCCTTTTTTGTCTCATTTCTCTCCATCTTCCCATCTATTTCTACCATTAGGTAAAAGATAGGCGACCGCCATGTTGATGTGTGCAGGATGTTAAACAACGCCATTGCTTTTCTGTTATTCGGTGCTGGCGACATTTTAATATGTGCAGGATGTAAACAAACCGACGTTTTAATGTGTGTTGTCAAAAGAAGAGTTCACACTTGGTATTGATACACTATGCTGCGGGTGTTCCACATTTAGGGCCGCTTGCATAAAAGCTGATAACGACTAACCGGAGTTTAATTGACGTATTTTGTATGGTTAGCTGTCAAGTTAATCACCGATTAGGCTTAATCGGCTTTTATGCAAGTGGCCCTTAGAATTGCCCAGCGAGAACCTTTATGGGTAATTAACGTGTCATAACTTTTGCATTATGAACAGCTGTAAATAACAATTTCAACTAGTTTTTTTTAAGAAAATGGACCAATTCTACCAAGAATACCCAGAAGCCTTCTTGACTCTTCATTTATTATTACTCTACAGGTGTTTAAAACATCACGGTTGTGCATTTTATTTCGGTGGCTTTGTGTTCTGGTAGAAGATTCTTGCAGGGAAAGTGAAGCCAAATGCACAGGTTTGAAATGACTCATTCAAATTCGCCAAATTTGGTGCAGTATAAATGTACTATAAAGCTTTGTTGGCGATGTTACCTGACATTTGCAACCTCAAAACTTTGCGCTCAGCTTCAGAGGTATGCTACAATGTACGCTTTGACGTTTCTCTTTTATACATTTGTTTTCGTTATTTATTTCTTTGCATTCAGAGTGTTTTGGTAAATTTATTAATTTAATAGAGAAAAAATGAATTAATTATTATTTTCTCCAACTTTTCTTCTTTAATTAAAGCAAAGTCATCAACATCTGATTGTCAAAGCAAGCAAAATTTGAGAGTTTGCCAAATTTTAACCTTGCTTCAACTTTGAGGTCTTCTATTTGCCATGCTTCGTTTAAATACATATACTGAACTTTTCTGTCAAAGTCAAAGTTCGAGGTAAAGTCAAAATAAAGATTTATGTAACTGGCCCTTAACCTAACTGGACCTAACCTAACTTCACTGTACAACACTTGAAAATAAACTGATCGAAGTGCGTTGTCTTTGCGCGGTTTATATACCCTAGCAGACAGCAGCTTCATAACCTAGAAATATCTACACATTTCTGGATTATTCGTGCAACAGTGTTCTCGAAACGTTTATCTATCGTCATCTCCTCTTTGTGCCACATTCGCAAATATGCAAGCTGCCTCTCCCTCTTTCGCGTCATGTACCTAAACAGCTGTAGTTGGCGTAGCGATTCTGGAGAATATTTGCCACACTGCCCTCCACCTAAAGCGGGAAACAGAATCAGTCCGCCAATACGTCAGTTGCGTGACGTACGTCAATTTTAGAGCAAATTCTTTTTTGACGTATCCGTCGTATCAGGCGTTACTCATACAAACACCCGCAGTCTACTTTGCTGTCAGTTATTTCGACGTACTGACGGACTGATTCTGCTGAACGCTTAAGTCCCGATCAGACACATTTCCCGATCCAAACATTGCTAGCCTCTCCAGGTCAGCCACCTTCATTTTGTTTCGTGGTCTTCCAACAGTTTGTATGCGGTAGACAACATCATTTATCCGCTTTATGACTTTATATGGGCCTTCCCAGTTACATTGCATTGCATATGGGACAAACCTTTCTTTCGTTGGTCAAGTTGCAAGTATGTAAATGAAAATCTATCTCAAGTCTGAAATGTATAATCAAGAAAATGGTCAAGTCTAAAATTGTATAATTACATTGGTAGGTCAATAAACCTAAAATAATTGAATAAATAATTCCAAAAAAAAATAAAAAAATTTAGTCAATTTCCTAAGGTAAAATTTTCAGGTACAAATGTTAGTAATAAACATGCAACATGCAACATATACTAACATCATGTCACAAATATGTCTTTAGCATGGTATACCCCGATTTTCTTCCCGCTAACATCACCGAGTTCATACTTAGAGTTCCCGATTACCTTCAACACAACGCATTTCACTTGCTTTGGGGCAAGTTTGGGATTATAATTATCGATTTGTGAACTCTGTTTTGAAATTTCGGCGGTATACCATTTGTCCAATTTTAAACGTCACATACTAGTGTTGTAAACCTTCTTACTGCGTTCGTGGGCCAACCTCAGCTCTTGCATAATCTTATTCCTAATTGATTGGAGTTTGTCAGACGCTACCTCTATTTCACAGTCCACATCCTTGACTGACCCTATTTTCCTATATAGCTCATACGATGCCCCATGTTGGACCATTGGCATGCCAAACAGAGCAAAATATGGTGATGTATGAATGGGTCCCACTTCTTAGAGCAAAAGCTGCATCACTGATGTGTTTGTCCCAGTTCTTCTGGTTCTCTCCTACGTAGGACCTAACTATTTGCAATATTGAACGATTGACCCTTTCAGCCGCATTGCCTTGTGGCGAGTAGAAAGAACGCCGTTCTTATGAATGAATGAATTGTTGAATTGTTTTTATTTGTTCTTCATATATAAAAATTTACAAATTATTAAATACAACCCGCGAAGCTGTAAAGCTTGTCTGCGGGTATGTATTATTTATAATATATCTAAGGAATGCGACTACGTATAAAGTTTACAAAGTGACTTATTTTCTAATGTGTATTTATTTAACTAAAGTGGACACCAGAATAAAATGGTAGAATATTATGACTAAAGACTAAATTAAAATTAAAATATTATTAAAGCTATGTTATTAAGATTAAATAGAAAATAAATTATAGTTAAAATGAAAATGAGAAACGAGATTAATATTAAAATTAAAATTACATTTAAGATTTAGTAGAAGAATTAAATTGAATTAAAAACTAAAAATAAAAATAAAAATACGACAACAGAAAATCTACAAATACATGATGAATAATGATATCACCAATGTTGGCGGAATGCATTGGATTCCGATCAGCTGCTTAGGAGGTTAGAAAGAACGAGTTTCCAAGCCTCCACCAATTCCAAAATTAATTTAATCGAATATGTAAAATTAGTTGTCGGAATGCACCAGATCTCGCTCAACACAGGGGACGTTGGAAAGGACGTGTTTCCAATCGTCCCTTATTTCAAAAGCTAAGTTTATTATTTTCAATATAGGTTGTCGGAACGCACCGGATTCCGATGATCACAGAGGACATTCGCTGATTATTTAGGAGGTTGGAAAGGACTTGTTTCCAATCCCCCTTATTCAAAAATTAGAATTCATTTATTAATTATTATTTAGAGGTTGGAAAGGACGCGTTTCCAATCCTCTCTTATTTCAAAAATTAAGTTTTATATTAAGTTTTATAGTTTTAGCATATTATGCTGTTAGCAAATTTTAGGTATGCTTTGGTCTTTATCCGAAGTTATACACTATTACAAAAGTAATGACTGAATTTGCAAACCGCTTACAACAGACTTTTAATATGATTCGTAATCAGAGTTTTTCGCTTGATTGTGTTTGGTAGGTTAGTAAGCTCTACTGGTAGTTCATTAAGAAACGATGGAAGTAGTACTGATAAGGTATTCTTGGAATAGTTGTTTGAAAATTTAGGCACTACGAGTCGGTTCTCTAAGCGTCTTCGAGTACCATGATTGTGAGCAATTTTTGTCTTGAGTAAATTTTCATCATAAAACTCATTAAGAACTGTTATTTTATAGATCGACTTTACATCAAGTAAGTTTAAGGCTGAATTCAGGTGGATATTGGGAGTATATATATTCTTTTTCTTCGCAAGTATCTTTAAGTTATAGTTTTGGCTTTGTTGAAGTACCCTGCAGTATGTTGACGATCCCCATGCAGTGATTCCATGTCTTAAGTACGACTCCGAAAGGGCTAAATACGCTTGGAGCAATACATCATAATTCGTGCAGAAACTGAGATGATTTAGGATGTAGGATGTGGACCTTAGTTTTTTTTGAAGATGTGATATATGAGCATTCCATTTAAAATTTTCGTCGAGAACAATACCGAGGTATTTATATGTATCAACGGTTTCTATATTCACGTTACAGTCGCATTGTATTTGATTGCGATGCAAGCAATCGTAACTATGAAATATTAGCTGAATTGTTGCACGGGATATATGCGGAGGTCTTATATGCATTAGTTTGGTCTTAGTCACGTTTATTGCCAGACCGCTATCGTGTGCCCACTTGGTTACTACATCTAGCTTTCTTTGCATGATGCTCCTTGCGGTAGAGGGATCCCTATGCGGTACTAGAATCGCTGTATCATCTGCGTAGGCGAAGACTTCACAGTTTTTGAGGGCTCTGAGCATACTGTTTGCGTAAATTATATACAAAATAGGACCTAGTTTTGAACCTTGTGGGACTCCATACGATAATGTTTTATGGTCGCTATATTCATTTTGTATTTTTACACTATAACTCCTTAGCTCTAGATAGCTTTCGAACCATTTTAGACAATCTCCCCTTATTCCGGCATTTTCAAGCGCCTCGAGCAGCCTTTTATGCGATAAAGTATCAAATGCTTTGCTGAAGTCTATAAATAGAGCAAGGACGTGATAACTTTTTCCTAAGTTTTCATTTATTTTGCTGGAAAATTTGCCTAGTAGCTGGTTTATGTTCTTATTTTTTTGGAACCCATATTGCCTCTCATCGACAACTTTATATTTTACTATAAACTCTGTTAGTCTGTTTACAATAACTTCTTCCATAATTTTTTCGATAACCGGTAATATAGCTATTGGTCGATAGTTACGAGTATCAGATTTAACTCCAGATTTAAAGATAGGTTTTACTACAGACAATTTTAAAGCATTAGGTACTGTGCATTGGGAGATACTAAGGTTAATGAGCTTAGCTATAATGGGGGCTAAAATAGGTGCAAGTAATTTAATATCTCTTGGCCGAATTCCGTCAGACCCAGGCCCCTTCCTTTCGTCAAGCTTTTGTATGATAGTCTGTATCTCAGTAGCACTAGTTTCTTCCATAAATATTGAGTTAGATATCTTATACGGTGATGTATTTGAAGTTACGGTATCACAGTCATGAACTGCTTTTTTTACTTCCTCGGAAAAAGTTGCTGCAAAATTATCGCAGATGGTTTTGGTACTAATATTTTTGAAGTTTTTCAAAACGTGGTCGTCCGGACTTAAGCTCTTTCGGCCAACAATCTCGTTAACAAGCTGCCAAGTTTTCCTTAAATCGTATTTGTACTCGATAAATTTATTTTGATAATAATTATTTCTAGTTCTTTGTATCTCTTTATTTACGTGATTTCTAAACCTTTTGTACTCAACTTCAATTTTTTGGTCCCGCGGCCTTCCTTTCCATTTTTTGTATAATTTATCTCTATTTTTACATAAAGTTTTTAGTTCATTTGTCATCCATACATTAGTTTTTCTTGGTGCATTAATTGTTGGGGTAACATACGAGTTCTCATAGGTACATCTGAAATTACCTAGTAACTTATCACACATATCGTCTACGGTAGTTGACCTAAAAGTATCCTCCCAGTTTACCTTCACTATCTCTTCACAGAATTTTTTGTTTCCTATTACTTTATGTACTACAGTATTTCCTTTAGGGTGTTGATTACGCTCATTGAAAGATAAACCGCATACTATAGAGTAATGGTCAGTTATATTTGTTTGCACTACTCCTGACATAATGTTTATGGCCCTACTCCTAACAAATATGTGATCAATGCACGTATGAGAGTCTCTCTTTACATCAACCCGAGTATAATCATTTATACATTTTTGCATACCACGCGATGAGAGCAGATCAAGGTAGAGATTTGCATTGCTGTTATCAGCATCGAGTATGTTAATATTGATATCACCAATCACTATTATGCTTTCTTCTTTGTTTACATTTTTTAATGCGTTGTCAAGTTCCTCCACAAAGGTGCGAACATTGCTTTGCGGGGGTCGGTATATAGCATGCAGTGTACATGGATGGTTGTTATTGTTACATGTAAATCTTAATTCAATTGTTTCAAACGAGTTTGTGCAATATAAATTTCGCTCGTAACATATGTTCTCTCTTACGTACACTGCTATCCCTCCCCCGCTTTTCTGACGCCTATTAAGGAATTCAACGTTGAATCCATTTATAAGAAACAGGTTTTGTTCATCATTCTTTATGTTTGTTTCAACTAGTACCAATATGTCAATGCTATCGATAAGCTTATCAACTTCTACTCGGAACGCGTTAAAATTTTTTCTCAAGGAACGAATGTTTAAGCACACGCATTTAAGCTCGTAATCTAAAAAGTTGTTTGCATCGATTTCTGCAAATGTTTGAAAAATGGTTGCTGTAGTGTTGCTCATTATAAAATAACTAGTATTAGAAATCTTGCAAGTGTTTTGGATGATAAAAGCGTATGAAAAAAAAACTGGTTAATTAATAAAAAAAGAGAAAAAAAAAAAAAAAAAAAAAAAAAAGAAATAAAATACAACAAAATAAAAAAATATCCTAATATGAAGTTATGTATGTATAAAAAAAATAATAATTTAAAAATTTATTGAAAGAGAATTAAGGTGCAATTTGGTTTATTATTAAAAGCCTTTTGTATAAATTAAGTGGTTAATTGAGAAGTGAGTGTAACTGTGATAAATTAATTGATGAAAAAATAGATATGTTGCGGATATAAGAAAAAAATAATAATTATAATTAAAAATTAATTAAAAGAAGATTAAAGTGCAATTTGGATTATTTTTAAAAGCCTTTTGTATTTAAATGGTTGAGTGGAAGTATGATAAGTTAATTGATGGATTCAATATCTGCCTCTGAGTGTAAACAAGTAATTTTATTATTTTCATCCTTCCTAGCCAAAATACGACCTCCCTTTACCCATACAAATTTCCAGCCCGACGCCTGTGCTTTGCTTCTTGCGGCCCATAGCAGTCGTCGTTTTGATTTTGTTAAATCATCATTCAAGTACACTCTCTTCTCCGCGCTATTGTTTGAAGTTTGCTCTACGTTATCCAACTTGTTAGCGTTGAGCTTAACTCCACGCATCTTATTCAAAAGCTCTCTCTTTTTGCGAACAGAGGAGAATTTGACAATAATTTGCTCACCTTTGCCTTTTAATCGATAAACGTCATCCACATCTTTCGCATCCACACTAACACCAGCAAAGTTTGCAATTCGACCCACAACATCATTAAGGTCTTCATTTTCTCTTTTGTTGACGTTTCTGACAACTATATTTTTTTCCAAACTTTGCTGCTCCATCTCTTCTACCTTTTGCTCTAGTGCTAAAATACGAAGATCTTTTGCATTGCAACTTTCGTGTAAATCAGAAATATTTTTTGTCAATTCCGATATTTTTCTTTCAAACATCGAGGTGGTATTTTTCAAGTCCTCTTTTAAGTCTGCCCGCAGCTGCAAGAAATTTGCCGCCATATCCTCAATTAGGCGTTTTATGTCCCTGGTATCTGCTCTCAGAACGGAAATATCTAATTCCAAATTACCCTCAATATCCTCATTGCTGTCCGCCTTTCGCTTTTTGCTGCCCACCAAAATTGCTTCGGCGGGCGAATCCGTTGAGGACTTCGTTTTTGCAGATGGCTGCTCTGTAGCATCTTCTGCCTGCTGGCTTGAAGATGATTTTGACCTTTGCCTGCATTTGTGGCATCTCCAATTTCTGCGCCGCTCTGCATTCATGGCCATATATGTAGTTTCGGAAACCGTGGAACATTTGGAGAAATGATACACGCTATTACACTGCATGCACGTAACATGATTGCCATTGGCTGGCAGTGGCTTTGCACATTCGTCACACGAAATTGTTGTTGTATTCATTATTATTATTGAAGTCTTATCTTGTTATAAAATTCTTTTTGAATTTTGTAATTGAATACCAACAGATTATGTAAAAATGCAATCGCACACAGTTCACTTAACTTATGTATATTTTAGCTAAGTTTATTTAATTTTGCAGTTGCTTTCGTAATTTAATTTTATATTTATTTTAAGAGCTTGTGTTAAACACGTCCACTTGCTGTCACTTTCACACTTTTCAGCGTTGTACCAAAGAGAATAGATTTGTTTCTTGAAATCTCCAGCAAAGAACTGTCAGCAGAAGAGAGTCTTGTAAAAAGCTGTCAAAATCTCATTTTTGCTAGTTTCATCTCTCTTCTGCTAGTTTTTCGCCGAACAGGAGCCAGCAGAAATTCTCCAGCAGAACAGCTGTTCTGACAATTGACAAATGAAAATAAATTTTTTTCGCAGCACATTAAATTGCGAATTTTTCAGCCTTTGGACAATTACTGCGTATATATCGGATTAAACCTTACAAAATCTTCAGTATTTCCCATTCCTGTAACTGCGCCTGCAGGATTATATTGGTCTCCTAAACGAGCCACATTACGTTGGTCCAATGGACATTGGGCTTCGGCGCTTTGCTATTCAAATATACGGAATTATTGAAGATTTGGTATTTATTGTATGTACTTACTTCATTTGCTGGTAAATAACCCATAGTTTTCAAAATATTCGTAATAAATTTTAAATTTCATAAAAATATGCAATCAATTTTTATTTTGCCATATGTCACAATCAGCTGTTTGTTACTTGCTAGTTTTTGCTGGACGAAAAATCTCCAGCAGCAACTTGCAGCGAACTTGCAGCGAATTGGCGCTCTTTCTCTCAATTAAATGTCAAAAAGCTGCTGGATTCGCTGCTAATTTTTTCACAAAACACTTTTCTAGGAATAATTATTCATAATTATTCATAATTAGCAGAAAAGAAACAAAGCTAATAGCTTTGTTTCTTGAAATCTCCAGCAAAGAACTGTCAGCAGAAGAGAGTCTTGTAAAAAGCTGTCAAAATCTCATTTCTGCTAATTTTTCGTCGAACAGGGTTCAGCAGAAACTTGCAGACAAAACAGCGGTTACGTTTCTGATTGGCTAACAATTTGAATTTACATTTTTTGTTGTTGTTTTGCTATGTCACCGATCAGCTGTTCCTGCTTGCTGGTTTCTGCTGGACGAAAAAACTCCAGCAATAACTTGCAGCGAATTGGCGCTCTCTCTCTCTCAATTAAATGTCAAAAAGCTGCTGAATTCGCTGCTAATTTTTTCAAAGAACACTTTTTTAGGAATAATTATTCATAATTAGCAGGAAAGAAACAAAGCTAATATATCAACAAGAGCCACCACTCGTTATGAAAGCAACGAACAAGATGGATGCCGTTTTCTTTCAGGGTTTCGGTAATTTCGATATAAATATGTTATTGTCTAATCAAAACAAAATGTGTAAAAGAAAATAGACGAGAACTGAAATAACACAAGAGTCAGTCGAAACCACAAGACTGTCGAATTCACAAGACTGAGGAAAACAAAATTACTGAAACCCTGAAAGAAAACGGCATCCATCTTTTTCCTTGCCTTTATAACGAGTGACGGCTCTTGTTGATATATTCTCTTTGGTTGTACCATATTTAGCTAAGAATGATGTAAACAATTCTGACACGAACTGTTTGCCATTGTCAGAGTGGACATACTCTGGTACACCAAACATATGGAAAACGTCTTTTTCTAAAAATTTTACTACTTCTGCTGAGGTTTCCTTACGCATGGGTTTCAAAAACACAAATTTCGAAAAATGATCTAGACACACAAACACATAGGCATTACCATCACACGTACGTGGGTATGGACCCATGAAATCTATAAATAAACGTTGAAAAGGGCGTTCAGTTATACGTTGTTTCCCCATCATTGGTTTATGAAAAGCGTTTTGTGTTTTATTACCTTTACAAATATCACAGTCTTTAACATAATTTTGCACGTCAGCCACAAGTCCTGGCCAATAATACCTTTCACGGATGCGTGCTAGGGTTTTATGAATACCCCCATGACCTGCAGAAGGCGAGCAATGCGATGCTTCCACCAACGCTGAACGCAGTTCAGTCGGTACCCAGAGTTTCCAGGCATGGTCTCCTTGAAGCCCTTCCCCCTTGTCGAATTGCGTCCGTCTATAAACATACCCGCCTGATACGCACAGTTCGGGCAGTTTGCCTTGATTTGATGTCACCGTGTCTATAAGTTCTTGGTACTCTGTCGATTTAAAGCATGGTGAGTTAATGTCGATGTCTAGTACCCTGTCACTCACTAGCAGTTCGTTCATGTCGGCCCTTGATAAAGCGTCCGGTACTACATTTTGGGTGCCTTTACGGTGTTGAATGTCAAAATTATAGGCTTGCAGTTTCAAACTCCACCTTGCCAGCCGACCAGATAAGTCCTTCTGACCCATTAACCACTTCAAGCTGGCATGGTCAGTTATCACCGTAAAGGGCAATCCCTCGATGTAAGGCCGGAACCTCTTTATACTCAGGACCGCTGCGTAACACTCTAATTCTGTGATGCTGTAGTTGCGTTGTGCCTTGTTTAACTTCGCGGAAAAGTACGCCTCCAACTCCGTCCGTTGATGCATCACATTGCACATAAAAGTGTTTGTTGAAATCCGGGTGGATTAACACCGGCGCCGATATCAGTTTTTCTTCAGGCAGTCGAATGCTTGCATCGCTTCGTCCGTCATTTTAAAAGATTTTATCTTGTCCTTAGTGAGGCAGTCGTGCAGTGGTGCTGCAATGGTCGCGTAGTCCTGTATGAATCTACGGTACCAGCCTGTCATCCCTAGGAACCGTCTGAGTTGCTCCGGTGGTCGGGGTTCAGGGAAGTCTCGCATTGCTGCCACCTTATTTAGATCCATACGGATACATCCATCGCCTACAACATAACCCAAATACCTAACTTCTTTAAAACAAAATTTGCTCTTTTCAACGTTTATTGTCAGTTTTGCATCACGAAGACATTTTGCAACACGGGACAACAAATCTAAATTGGACGAAAAATTCTCAGAACAAATAAGTAAATCATCTAAGTAAACAAACACATAATCACGAAGCGAAGCGGGGATGACCTTGTCCATTCAACGTTGTGCCGCGTTGCATAGTCCAAACGGCATTACTGTGAAGTGGTACAAAGGTCTACCAGGTATAGTGAAAGCAGTTTTCTCCCTGGACTTTCGCTCTAAAGGTATCTGCCAAAACGCGTCTTTTAAATCAATGGCAGATATGTACCTGGTATTCTGAAGCCGACTTAGAATACCGTCGATATGTGGGAGTGGGTAAGCGTCTTTGATGGTTCGATCATTTAATTTTCGGGCGTCCAAACACAATCGATTCTTCGTTCCTTTGATGACTAACGAGACGGGTGAGTTCCAGCAGCTGTTGCTTTCCTCGATGACGCCCATCTCTAACATTCTGTCCAGCTCTGCGAATATTAGCTTTTGAATTGCCGGCGAGATAGGGTAGTGGCGCTGCTTCACTGGGAGGTGTTCATCAGTCACTTCAATAACATGCTCTTCTACATCAGTCTTACCCAACCCAAGTACTGCAAACGACGGGTACTGTGCTTTTACTCGTTCTAGAGCTACAGTTTCTTCGTGGCTCAGTTCGTGTTGCACCGCGTCAAATGACAAGTCACCCTCGGCAGGCACGAGGTCTGACACGACATTAGCCTTTGAGTTGATTTGGGGCCCCCTACTGACTACATTAAGCTGAAAGGCTTTCCAGAAATCGATCCCTAGATAGATCTCTTGCCGCAACCCGGGTACGATGAGGAATTCCAGCTCTCGAGTGGCATTGTCCCAGAGCACTGGAGAAGTTTATGGGCATTTTTCCCTAAGCAGCTGGCCCCGGCCCCGGCATCTAAGAGCACGAGCACCTCTCGTCCACCGATCTCCCCTTTCGCGAACAACCTGTTGTCGCCCTGCACCGTAACTATCGTCGAAATTATCTTCTTCTTAATTCTTTTAAATAACTTTTGTTTTTCCCTAACCTTAGGAATTTTTTCAAAATTTCTCTTCTTCTTCTTGGCGTTCAACTCCTCACAAAATATTCTCCTTCTTGCTTCCTCATATCTCATTTCCCTTACAGTTTGCATGTCTTCATCTTTAATCGGTTCAACTTTCTTTTCAACTACTTTCTCTATTACATCTCTTTCCCTATCTCTCTTTAAAACCTCTATCTTTCTACCCTCTACAACTTCTCCGGGCGATCCTGGCTTGAGGCAGAGCTCCCGGACATCTCTGCCAACGCCCGGCTTCCCGCCTCTGGCTTAAACACACAAAAAGACGAATCACCACCACACGCAAAACATCTCATGAAATGAAATTGGACTTAAACTTTGTGTCTTTTGCTGCTTCTGCCGGGTTCTTTGTGTAGAAATCCACCGGCATGCCACAAGCATAACACAACATAAGGTGGAATGGGGATGGACAAAACATTTTATTTTGGACAGGACTAACATTTTGACTGTGGACATTGGACGACGAACTTGAAACAGGACTAGGGAAGTTTGTAGGAATAGTGGGCTTGGGAGAGTTTTGGGTGACAGGGGCACGAGACACATTCCCATTCACATTAGCACTCCTAGTATCTTTATTAAACGCCTCAACACAGAACTCACCCCCCTGCTCCTCTGACACCTCTGCCCATAATCCACTATTTGTCCCTAACTCACTAACTGGCTTTGACCTCGACCTATTCTCCTTTATTAATTTTTCAGCCCTCTAGCATTCCGCCTTTAGATCTGCCAGTGTCTCGGTCTTAGTTGCAAACTTGAGGTTTGCCAGATATGGCTTTAAATTGCCCTTGATAATCTTCACTAGCTCGTTTTGGGAATCCTCTGCCGAAGTCTGAACGTGAGATCGTGGACATCGGCGTAAAACTCGTCGAAACTCTCCTGGGGCTGCTGCTTCCTCTCCATAATCTCACCTATCACTTCATAATCTGATTCTGCCGACTTAAATTGTGACAAAATCTCTCTCTTTAACCCAAAGTAATCGAAGGATTCATCGTCGGCGTGATCTTCCAGCACCTGCCAATACCACTTGAGAGCTGGCCCTGTCACTAAGCAGTGGAAGTCTGAAGAGTTGCTGGAAGGACAACTGGTATTGGATACGCATTCTCTCTAGCCTAAACACAAAACTCTCCACTAATGCTTACGGAGATGTTTCCTTATGTCTCTCGGGGGCGGATCTATGTCCAAAAGATGACGGTTTCGATGTGCTGGCTTGTGGCAGTTCAGAAGGAATTGCCTGCTCAGCATTTCCGCATGCTCTTTTACATTGAGCAGTTTTGCCTCCTGATGGAGGTGAGACTCGGAAGATATGAGGAGACATCCCGTAGCAGTTCTGATGGCAGTATTTTGGCAGACTTGTAACTTCGTCCAGTTGGTGTTATGTACATTAGGCGACCATATGGGTGCAGCATAGTCAAAGACTGGTCGGCCAATGGCCTTATACGTAGTCAGCAACGTTTCTTTGTCTTTTCCCCAAGTACTGCCGGCAAGTGACTTGAGGATCTTGTTGCGGCCACGTACCTTTGAGACCATTGCAGACACATGACCAGCAAATGAGAAAGTATTATCCAGTGTCATCCCTAATAACTTTGGGTGGCTGACAGTTGGTAGCTTAGTGCCATCAACGAAAATGTCTAATTCATTTCTCACCTGGTGCGTCCATTTCGTAAAAAGCGTCGCCGTTGATTTAGTCGGAGATATCGTCAGATCTCGCTCAGTGAAAAACCTGGATAGGTCGCAGAGGTAACCGTTGATTTTCGTACAGAGTTCATCAGTATAGGGGCCCTTCCCCGTCGCCATTATTGTACAGTCGTCAGCATATGAAACGGCGGAGACGCCCTCTGGTGGTGGGGGCATCTTCGATAGATAGAAATTAAACAGTGTCGGGGATAGGACACCACCCTGTGGCACCCCCTGTCTAATACGTCTAGGTTTTGATGTTGCGTTTCTAAAGTTAACCGACGCCTGCCGTCCATTCAAATAATTAGCGGTCCATCTCTTTAAACCATCAGGTATCTGTGTCTCAAACAGATCTTGTATGAGAGTGGCATGGTTGACTGTGTCAAAAGCTTTCGACAGGTCAAGTGCCACTAACACAGTCCTGTGATTTGGTTGGTTTTGATTTAGGCCGCTATTTATTTGCGTTGTAATGGCATTGAGTGCGGTGGTGGTGCTGTGCAGCTTACGGAAGGCATGTTGATGACTAGCCAGGTGCAGATTTGCAGTATAATACGGGAGCAAAATGGACTCTAGCGTCGTCACTACCGGTGACAAAAGTATCACGATATGAATCGCCTATGTTTACCGGTTTTAGTAATGGAACCACTCTCGCCTTTTTCCATATTTCAGGAATGACGAAAGTGTTCAGTGAAAGACTGAATAGAGCCGCTAAGTATTTGTGTCCCTCCTGGCCTAGATGTTTCAGCATCTTCATGGCAATGCCGTCGGTGCCGATGGATTTTGAGGGCTTAGCCTGTCTGATGGCTTCCTTGACCTCTGAGGCAGTGATGACAATGGGCGTATTTTGGTTTTTATATTTACGCGCCTGTCGCATGGTTCTACGTTTAGCTCTATCGGGCGGGGAATGTAGTACAAATTGTCTACAGAAGGAGTTCGCACATCCCCTAGGGTCCTTCTTCACCCTGTCACCGAAAGTAATATCTACTTTATCCTTGTGTTGCGTTGGATTAGATAGAGCTTTGACCGTAGTCCATAATTTGCCAACACCATCAGAGAGGTTGCATTGCTCTAGGTGTTGTTTCCATTTGGCCAGTTTATGTTTATCGACCAACCTACGAATTTCCGCGTTGAGATCCCTTATACGGGGGTCTGCGGGATTGAGACTTCGCACTTCATCTCTTTCTCTAGCCGTGGCCGCTGTCTCCGCGGGGAAATTTGGTCTTATTTGAGATATTCGACCCGCAGGAATGAAGCGTTTAGAGGCCAAGTCAATGATGTTGCGGAAGTCTCGTTCGCCTTTGCGTACGTCCGTAGGAATGGATAGAGCAGCCAAGGATTCGTCCGTATATGTCTGAAAACTGTCCCAGTCCGCCTTGGTAAAGTTAATATATGTACCATGCTCAGGTGTAATAAAGTCCGTCGGTCGTTCGATGGTAATGACTATTGGGAGATGGTCAGACGCCAACGTGAGTATGGGTCGCCAATTGGTGTTGTTCAATAGTCCTGCACTTACGATGGAAATATCTGGCGAACTATAGCAGTTACCCGATACTCTCGTTGGGGCGTCTCCATTCAATGTACAGAAAGCCGTATCATCTATTTGTTCTGCAAGTACATGCCCCCTATTGTCTGCTGGCAAGTTTGAGTGCCACATGTCGTGGTGCGCATTGAAGTCGCCCAGGATCACGCGGTTATCTCCTCGTAATAGCAAGCTAATGTCGGGGTGATAACCGGTGGGGCAACTTGAGACAGGGGGTATGTAGATGTTAATGATTTGCAGATCGACATCTCCTGTACGGATGGTAATACCTTGGCTTTCTAAGATATCATCCGTTCCTTCGATGTCGGTATCAAATAGATGATACTGTACAGAGTTGTGCGTTATGAACGCTAGACCACCTCCAAGACCTCCCGTTACTCTATGACGGTCTTTCCGGTGGATGTTATATCCGCCATAGGTAATGAGGTCCGACCTAGGACTGAGCTTGGTTTCTTGGACTGCGGCAAGTTTTATGTCATATTGCGTCATCAAATTAGTTATCTCTGCGATCTTACCAGTTAATCCGTTACAGTTGTGCTGTAAGATTTGGAAGTGCGCCGGTGGGGTCGATGTCGAGTTAACCATAGGCGTGAGAGACGGATGTGTTCGCCCAGGCGTTGGTAGGCTAAGACCAAGGCTGTGCCTCAGCCTAGTTAGCTGTGGACCCGGTGTAACCGGGTTGGCTGGCGTCGTAGGTTGAGGTGTGTTACAGCATGGTGCGATGAACGCATCCGTCCAGAGGTTCCTGTTAGCGAGCCCAGAGCATAGATGTACGTGGCATTGGCCTAAGCAGTTATTGTATTTGACCGATGACGCGAGCGTGTATAATCTTTGCCGACAAACAGTACACGTAGAGACAGGTGCGAGAAGATGTTGATCCTGACTCACGTGAGAATTTAAACGGGAGGGTGGGTGTGATATAGAAACAGAGAGAGACTGGTGCTCGGAATTGCTCATGTCTAAACTGCTCCTGTGGGAGCGAGAGTGTTGAGCTGCTGCGCGTGATGTTGACGCCATAAGACACGAGCAACAGTCTGGAGTTTGTGTGGCGGGTATAGCAGAAGTGCTGCTAGTCGTTACGACATTATTATTATTACTATTAGTATTGCTACTAGAAAGTGGCGGTAGGGGTGCGCTTGAACGGCGCTTACCGCGGGACGCCCGAGGGCGCAAACAACAAGGGGCCACGAAAGTACTAAATAAAGTACGGGGTCTGTGGATGTTAAGGTTAAGCCCTGAACATCCAGATTTATGGAGCCACCTCTTACACGAGAAGCATTGCACAGAATGCGACCGTTTAATATATATCTTTTTGCAACAGACACTGCATATCCATTCTTTTGGTCCGGGGTTCGGCTCAACGACCGCCCGTAACAATAGAATACCTTGCAGCCCTGCTGCAAGGGGGGGGGGGGGGGGGGGGGGGGGGATGATAGTTTCGGAATGGGACAAAACATACTAAACAGGGTTACATTGAAAGTGACAGTCCGTGGCCGAGGTAAAACCCCGGGTGATTCCACTGCGCAGAGATCCATGGCGATGTCCTGGGTTTTCTGCTCTGAGAAGTGACTGTACATAGGGAGTCCGTTAGAAGATATTGATGACAATTTAGGCTATGGAAAAATACGCGTTGGGCAGGACTACACCTCGTTACAACAACAACAACAACAACAACAACAACAAGCTCGGCAAAAATCTCGTTAGAGGTTATGATAACCTGTTGGTGTATCGCCAAATTGTATTCTTCGCCATTTTTATTTTCTAATTTTTGTATTTAAAAAATTTGAAATGGGTAAAATGTATACGTGGCCTGCTTGCCTGAGTGGTGTATTTTTTGTATGACTAAATGGAAGTCTACTAACCAAAATAAGTCCTTCACATTTGATAATGCTATAATAATAATAATAAATTACGGTTTATATTATTTAACTCATAATGATTATCGTGCACTGTATGTCGGCATAGGATATATGCGTCTGTGGCATCGGTTAAGTGCAATTCCTGTCTAGGCCGATGCCACCTACGCATATGTTCTGGGCTCGCAAACAGAAATCTCTGGACTGATGTGTTTGTGGCGCCTTGCTGTCGAGTTGTGTAGCCCCCAACGCCGACGGATGTACACCCATCTAATAATGAACGAAATCCGCCGGCTTCAGGACTGCAACGGAGATCAATATCGCGACCTAGTCTACCACCATCTAGGCGTACACATCAGTCTCTAACTCCCAGAGTGGCCATTGCCTCTCCTTCGCAATTTAAATTGTTGCAATTTAACTGCAACGGCTTGACCGGCAAGATAGCGGAGATAACCACATTTATGCAGCTACATAAAATCAAAATTGCTGCAATCCAGGAGACAAAACTTGGTCCCCACTCGAATCTCCGAGCGAGTGGAGGCTACCACGTTCTTCGGCATGACCGCACGGACGGCGGAGGTGGTCTCGCGTTCCTTGTTCACCAACCGGGCAGTATAGGGAATTTGATATCAACACTGACCAAAGAGACTTACCCTTAGAGTGTCAGGGTATAGTTGTACAAGCTGGTGGTGTTGATCTCGAGCTAATCAATATATACATTCCTCCCGTCACCTGCTGCCCCAGAAGTTATCGTCCTGACCTTAGGGCGTTTCTTTGTGGCGATAACCGTATCATCATGGGCGATTTTAATGCCCACCATGATATGTGGCATTCACACCTTTCTGCGGACGGCAGAGGACGGGAATTAGCCGAGCAAATTGACACTTCCTCTTTCTGTACTGTGAACGGAGACACCCCAACAAGGATGGCTGTTAACTGCAGTAGCTCCCCAGACTTAACTATTGTTAGCCCGGGGTTAATTAACAGCATTAACTGGCAACCTATGGTGGCCTTGTCATCCGACCACCTGCCTATCATCATGTCCGTCGATCGTGCCACGGATTTTATCACGTCGGAGAAAAGAACATACGTGAATTTCAAAAAGGCTAATTGGGTCGGCTTTTTGGAATTCACGGAGAGCTCCTTTGGTGATCTTCCCATTCCCACTGATGTACACGTCGGCGAGCGTAACATACGTGAGGTCATTAAAAAGGCTACAGCCCGTTTTATACCAGCTGGTAGAATAGAAAATATCAGGCCTAACTTCCCAGCTGAGGCCGCAGCCTTGGCCAATGAACGTGACCTCATACGCAACATCGATCCCTCTGACCCACAGATCGGTGATCTCAACGTGGAAATCAGGCGGCTGGTTAAGGTACACAAACAAACCAAATGGGAGGAGCACCTTAGGTTTCTTTCCATTAAGAGAATCAATCAGTTAAGATTATCAATTAAGATTCAACGTTTCTACGTACTGCCGGTTCTGCGAGAAAGGTACATGTGCTTGCGCAGTACCCTTCGTACCGAAACGACCCAGGTTGTATATTACAGCCTGGCCAAGAGCAGTACACCCGAAGTGACCCTGTCTAACGTGTCACGATTCCTCCCCCTAAATTTGTCATCCTTGGAGCAGTCCCTTGCAGCAGGGCTGCTCCTTATAGAAGAAATTGATGACAATTTAGGTTAAGGAAAAGTACACGCTGGGCAGGGCTACACTTCGTTACAACAACAACAACAACAGCACCTTAGGTCTTGTAACGTTTCTACCGGTGTTGGGAAATTATGGTCCACCGTCAAGTCCTTGTCGAATCCTTCGGGTCCACCAAAAAATGTCGACATCACCTTTGGTGACAAGACTTTAAATGACCCCAGCAAATGTGCGCAGGCTTTTTGTCGACAGTATGTCCCACACCCTGCGCAAGATAGGACAAGACGTGGAATCTTCAGGCGCGCGCATAAACACTAAAACTATGCCCCGTTCCCATCACCGCTACAGAGGTTCAAGAGGCCATCCGGAAGGCCAAAAATTCCAAAGCCATCGGCCCTGATGGCATATCCATGGTGCATCTCAAGCATATCGGCCCAGCGGGAGTCAAATATTTAACTCCCGTCTTCAACCTGTCTTTGATGACAGCTGTCATACCCGACAAATGGAAGCAGGCAACTGTGATCCCACTACTAAAGCCTGGCAAGCCAGCTAACGTTGGGGAGTCTTATCGTCCGATATCACTCCTCTCGCCAGTAGTAAAGACACTTGAAGCGGCCCTACTCCCGCTCTACACATCACACTTGATGTTAGCCGAGCACCAACATGGCTTCAGGAAAGGCAGGAGCACAACATCTGCTCTAAATGTCATAAACACTCAGATAACTGACGGTCTAAATCAAAACAGACCTAATGACAGGACGGTTCTAGTTGCACTCGATCTGAGTCAAGCTTTTGATACAGTAAATCATGGGCAGCTTGTATCCGATTTGGAAGACTCGTCACTCCCCCCCTGTCTCAAACGTTGGACCGCCAATTATCTCAGTGGTCGTCGGTCGTCTGTTGTATTCAGAAACAAAAAATCTAAAGCCAGGAAGATCAAACAAGGGGTACCACAGGGTGGTGTCCTTTCCCCGTTATTGTTTAACTTCTATATTTCGAAGCTTCCTCCTCCACCAGAAGAAGTTACGATTGTTTCTTACGCAGACGATTGCACGATATTGGCTACTGGTACTTCCGTTGATGGGCTGGGCTCTAAAATAAATGGCTATCTCCCCTCTCTAGTCGAGTTCTTCACCGCCCGAAGCTTGACATTGTCGCCAACAAAGTCTTCGGCGACCCTTTTCACGACGTGGACAGCGCAGGTTGGCATGGAACTAGAAATTTATGTAGGTGATCATAAAATACCTACTGTCGCTCACCCAAAAATATTAGGAGTGACTTTCGACACCATGCACACTTTCGCTGCCCATTCAGCTGCAATTGTCTCAAAATTACAGAGCCATAACAAAATCCTCAAATCACTAGCCGGCAGTACTTGGGGTAAAGACAAAGAAACGTTATTGGTAACGTACAAGGCAATTGGTCGGCCGATCCTGAACTATGCGTCGCCGATATGGTCGCCGGGGCTTGCAGACATTCACTGGAATCAGCTTCAGGCCTGTCAAAACACCGCGCTCAGAACCGCTACGGGATGCGTCCTTATGTCACCTATATCTCATATACACAATGAGGTGGAAATGCTTCCAGTTAGGGAGCATAATGAAATGCTAAACAAGCAGTACCTACTGAATTGCTGTAACCCACAGCATCCCGGTAGACAACTGATTGAACTCATTCCGCCTCCTAGGACCATAAGATCGCATTTACGTAAACATTTTGACGAAATCCGGCACTATATAACAACGCCGTTTGATCTACAGGTGCATAAACAGGCCTTGGGGCATATCCATACAACGTCTGTTGGTCATTACTCTGCGCTCTGTCCGCTAAACAATGTCTTACATGCCGCAACACCTGGCATTTCTGAAGAGGAGCGTCATCTTCCTCGAGAGACAAGGGTCACTCTGGCTCAATTACGCTCTGGATATTGTAGCAGGTTAAACTCCTACATATCTAGACTGAATGTATGTCCGGCATGCGGCTCGTCCCCCCACAATACCAATCACTTATTTTCTTTTCTTGCTCATTTGAGCCCACTCTTCTAACACCAATCTCTCTTTGCTCCAACCCTATTGAAACTGCTAGTTTCCTTGGACTCCCGTTAGAAGATATTTGATGACAATTTAGGTTAAGGAAAAATACGCGTTGGGCAGGACTACACCTCGTTACAACAACAACATCGTCCCTGAGAAAAAAAACCCAAAGATCAAGGTTTTATTAAAAAAAAATATATTTCGTGGAATTGTGTTAAACAAAAGGGATCACCATGTTGTTAAGACAAAAATACTCCCCGAAGGTTTTGGTTAGTGGTGTCGAAATTCACAGGCCTTTGCCGGATATGAACCCGGTACTGTCCGAATGTGATTTGGTATCTGGTATGACTATTGGAACCTTCTAGGTCATGTCATCCCTCCATCCGTAAGGAAGGAGAGGATGGGTAATGAGAGGTGAAAGGCATCATATCCATAGATCAACCATCGAGTTAGCACGTCATGTTAGTCGTTACTTACGACCGGTATACCAAATATGTAATGACGTGCTAACTCGATGGTTGATCTACGGATATGATGCCTCTCACCTCTCATTACCCATCTTCTCCTTCCCCACGGTTGGAGGGATGACATGCCCTAAAAGGTTCCACTGGTCATACCAAATCGCTAGCACGACAGTCGGGCAGTACCGCAGCGTACCGAGCTCATATCCGACCAAGGACTGTCAATTTCGGCATCACTTCCAAAAACTTTTGGGGAGTGTTTTTGCTGTTAACAACAACAACCGTTATACCAACCTCGGGCATATTCTAAGCCCCTAACCCGCAGGGGCACCATCATCATCATCAGCTTCCTCAACTCCTATTGCAGCTTAATGCCACAAAAATACATACTTCCATACATGATCCCGATTTGGAGTAGCTGTTTTTTTTATTTACACCACTTTTTTCTGCCAGTTTTTCCAGTTTCTGAAAAATCCTTGAAAGTGGATATAGTGTCTAGTTTAAGAGCTGTTCATTAATTAGACGCAAAACCCCATTGTTAAAAAAAAACACAATATTTTCATTAGGTAATAATGAGTGTTTTGATGTTTATTTCACCTAAACGGTTTTTTCTTTATTTCGTCTTTTACTCCTTCTATTTCCTTTTTCAGATTGTTTTTAAAAAATGCTACAAAAGATCTGAAATTATACATTTTAGTTAAATGATATATTTTTTTATGAACATCTACACAACTTACTTAAAACGTTCCGGGGTCATTTCATGCAAGCCACGCTCCTGAGCCAAATTCTTTGTACGGTACATGATGGATACAACTAATTGAGCAGCCCGTCTCATTGGATAACTTTCAGCCATGCGTTGTATAAATTGCTCATTGTTGACCAGATAGCGTAGTAGAAACCGAAATACCATCTCGAGCTTTTGAGAAATCCACTATACGGAGGACTTGTATCTCCTCCTAAAGCTGAGTATCTTTGTATTTACGAATAAGTTGTTGTTTTAATTTAAGCTGATTGCGTAGCAGTTCCAATTTTTGAAGTTGTTCTTCTTTATTGTAGTCTATTCCTGGCAATTGTTTTACTTCAGCTCTGGCAATCTCGAACCGTTTTTGCAATTCTAGTATCTATTTTAAAAATATGTACATATTTAAAATACCCAAATATATGTACATTTTTATTTGCCAACTCACCTTTTGGTATTTGTTTCCTTTAGCACCCAACTACTAAAAAAATAGGTAAAATTATGGGAGAGGGCTCAAAAGACGAGGTTTGGTCTCAGGATCACGAATCCGGAAGCGCTTTTTTAATTTTTTGTTTTAGTGAAAAGTTATAGTCAAAAAACGGCTATATCACATAATTTTAGCTAATTTATTAGCAGTTGACCCCTAAAGGAAACAAATACCATTTTAGCTAATTTGTTAGCAGTTCGGTGCTAAAGGAAACAATTACCTTTGGTATTAGTTTCCTTTAGGGGTCAACTGCTAATAAATTAGCTAAAACAAGTAAGGAAAGCTGTCTTCGGCTGTGCCGAAGGCTATATACCTTTCATGAATAAGCGTCACGATTTTCACTGCTCGATCCCCAGTACAGCCTGTTTCAATTTAACTATATTTACTATACACATTACACATCTTTGTTATAATTTAAAAAAACTTACAAAATAATAGGATCCGAGTTATCGGAACAATCGATTGTATGGAGGCTATATGTATATTATACGTGTTCAATTGTACTGACTTACACTATACACATTACATATGTAGAAAGTACTAAAGGTGCAATATTTTACGTTCCTACCTTTTTAAACGCGGAAGTATTGGCCAAAAAACCTTATATCGGAACAACCGGTTGTATGGGGCTATATGTTATATTTACCCGATCTTCTTGATTTTCACTATATATACTACGTAAATAGAAAGTACTCGAGTTGCAAAATTTTACGTTCCTAACTTTTTAATTGCAGAAGTTTTGGCCAAAAAACCTTATATCTGAACAACCGGTTGTATGGGGCTACATATATGTTATATTTACCCGATCTTCTTGATTTTCCTCTACACACTACATAAATTGAAAGTACTCAGGTTGCAAAATTTTATGTTCCTAACTTTTTAATTGCAGAAGTTTTGGCCAAAAACCTTATATCTGAACAATCGGTTGTATGGGGGCTATATGTTACATTTGCCCGATCTTGTTGATTTTCACTATATACACTACATAAATAGAAAGTACTCGAGTTGCAAAATTTTACGTTCCTAACTTTTTAATTGCAGAAGTTTTGGCCAAAAAACCTTATATCTGAACAACCGGTTGTATGGGGCTACATATATGTTATATTTACCCGATCTTCTTGATTTTCCTCTACACACTACATAAATTGAAAGTACTCGAGTTGCAAAATTTTACGTTCCTAACTTTTTAATTGCAGAAGTTTTGATCAAAAAACCTTATATCTGAACAATCGGTTGTATGGGGGCTATATGTTACATTTGCCCGATCTTGTTGATTTTCACTATATACACTACATAAATAGAAAGTACTCGAGTTGCAAAATTTTACGTTCCTAACTTTTTAATTGCAGAAGTTTTGGCCAAAAAACCTTATATCTGAACAACCGGTTGTATGGGGCTACATATATGTTATATTTACCCGATCTTCTTGATTTTCCTCTACACACTACATAAATTGAAAGTACTCAGGTTGCAAAATTTTATGTTCCTAACTTTTTAATTGCAGAAGTTTTGGCCAAAAACCTTATATCTGAACAATCGGTTGTATGGGGGCTATATGTTACATTTGCCCGATCTTGTTGATTTTCACTATATACACTACATAAATAGAAAGTACTCGAGATGCAAAATTTTACGTTCCTAACTTTTTAATTGCAGAAGTTTTGGCCAAAAAACCTTATATCTGGACAATCGGTTGTATGGGGGCTATATGTTACATTTGCCCGATCTTGTTGATTTTCCCTATATACACTACATAAATAGAAAGTACTCGTGTTGCAAAATTTTACGTTCCTAACTTTTTAATTGCAGAAGTTTTGGTCAAAAAACCTTATATCTGAACAATCGGTTGTATGGGGGCTATATGTTATACTGGTCCGATCTTGCCAATTCCGACAAATGATTCCTATATTTCAAAATGGTGGCCACATACAGCCAGATATCTCAAAAATTGAGGGACTAGTTTGCGTTCAAACAGACAGACGGACAGACGGACATGGCTAAATCAACTCAGCTTGTCATCCTGATCATTTCGGTAAACCCTTTGATGGGTCCATCTCTTCTTCTTCTCATACTTACAAACATCGGACCAAAGTTATAATACCATTTCATGTTCATGAAAGGTATAATTATGTGATATAGCTCAAAAGACGGGGTTCGGCCTCAGGATCACGAATCCGGAAGCGCTTTTTTAATATTTTGCTTCTCTGCAGAGATATTTGCAAATCAAAGTTTCAAGTTTTCATGTGGTTGCTGTAATTTTATTAGACTGTCCCTAAAAACGTGCAAAAAAAGTCCAGCCGTGGCGGTAGCCACGGTTCTGTCACACGTCCGGACTTGGGATGGCGTAGCCCAGGGTTATTTTTTATAAGCGCGGCCGAAGGCCGCCAACTCGGATTCGTGATCCTGAGGCCAAACCCCGTCTTTTGAGCTATCTCCCATGATTTTAGCTAATTTATTAGCAGTTGACCCCTAAAGGAAACTAATACCATACCTTTTAGCTAATTTATTAGCAGTTGACAGCTAAACTAGACAATTACCCAAATACCCACCTTTTGACTGCCTTCTTGGGATTCTCGTTGTTTAGCTGTGTTATCAAGAGGGTCCTTTTCTACACTGAAATATTAATGATTACATAATTAGTAGGTTAAGTACAAACTTGTGATGGTCCTTTAATGCAATTTCACAGTATAAAGAAGCCAACTAATTTTAGAACGTATTTCATAATCAGAAAGAGGAAAATATTTGCTAGAAATTGCTTTTTATATTTGTTGACAAAAGCTACGTTTATGATACATTTACACTGCACCAAATGCGTCGCATTTGGCGAAGTTATTTCGAGAATGTTTGTACGCAGAATGAATTTGTTTGCTAAATTAGATGAATTTATGATACGTTTACACTGCACCAAATGCGTCACTTTTGGCCAAGTTTTTTCGAGACTGTTCATCCGCAGATTGAATTTGATCACCAAATTAGGTCAAATTAAATTAAATTCATCTAATTTGGCAAACAAATTTATTCTGCGGACAGACATTCTCGAAATAACTTCGCCAAATGTAAATGTATCAAAAGATGCACTAACCAGCGAATTATTTCGTATATGACAGGCAAGATCACTGTCAAGTTTGTATTGCTGTTTGTTATAGGAGACGACGGACTGGAATTTTGTTCTTGCGTTGTATTGTTACCAGTAGATGTTGGAATTTGTATAAGTCCGTCTGGTGTTAGAATTGGCTTTTTATCCACGGGTTGTCCTCCAGGAGATAATTCCATTATATCAACTTTCACAAAAAATTGCGTATTTTCGCATCGAAATCCAAGAAGGGTTGCCAGCATAATATACCTTAGTAAGGATAAACAATGGTTGCCAGTATTTTTATTAAATATGTCGCCTCATTTCCCTTATAGGCCCTATACACGATGCGTCTGAGTCAAGAGTCAATTTAGGTGTATTAGTGAAAATGTGTATGTGCCCTGCAAACACTGCTAACCGCATTGCAAAAAAAACGAAAAAAGGTAAGCGGAAAATTTTAATTTTTTAAATTTAATTTTTTAAACCAATGTTTATTTTTTAAGGAAATCATTGATCCCTAAAGTGGTACCTGCTCGTGTGTTAATATTGTTGGCTGGACGCCATCAAGGCAAACGTGTTGTCCTGCTGAAGCTATTGAGCTCTGGTTGGTTACTGGCCCAATCACACTCAACTCATGCCCACTGCGTCGCATTTCTCAACGTTTCGTTATTGGTACAACGTCCAAGATAAATTTGGGGGATTTGAAAGTGCCAGAGCATTTAAATGATGCCTACTTCCGCCGCTAGCAAAAAAATTATATAGAATACAGCACTACGACGAGGACGTACATATCATCATACAAATTAACCACTTCAGCCTGCAAGTCCACCTTTGCATGAAATGGCGAATTTAGGCGTAGCGCTTCCGGATGCGATTCCTTAATTGCAGTGGAGAACTGCGCTACGCCTAAATTCGCCATTTTTCAAGAAGCGATTTCAGGTCAGGGTGGACTTCCACGCTCAGATGCTTTATTTGTATGATAAAAGTACATTTACACCGCACCAAGTTTGGCGAAAAATTGCAAATTTGGCGCTTTTTTCCATACAAATCTCATTTTCCAAATTTGGAATTCCATCACATTTGACCTCATTCGCCGAACAATACAATCCACAGTTCATCCAAATAGCAACCCTGCGGGTGTTCCACATTTAGAATTGCCCAGCAAGAACCCTAATGGGTAATTAACGTGCGATAACTTTTGCATTATGAACAGCTATAAATAACAATTTCAACTAGTTTTTCTTAAGAAAATTGACCAATTCTATCAAGAAAAGACAGAAGACTTCTTGACTCTTCATTTATTCTTACTCTACTGGTGTTTAAAACATCACGGTTTGTTATGGTTTTACGCATCTAAAATGGAGCAGTAAGGAAGGCGGTCGGCATGATGTAGTGGTGCACTGTGGCTAGTCATTGTCGGCTGGGGTGGGTTCTTGCCAACCTTACTGTCCTGCGCCATAAACAGAAAAATTCCTATCATGCCTATCAAACGCAGAAACTAACATAGAAACGAACATCCGGTTAAACCCGGTTTGTCCGTTAAAATTCAAAAAAAGAATCCAAAAAAAAATTGAGGCCGGTTAAATTCAAATTCAAAAAAAAAACTTAACTGGCAACTCAAAGGCAATACAAAATTTTAAAATAACGAAAACTAACTGAAAATTCGAATAAGTTTAGTAACACAAAAAAACCGTTTAAATAAAAAAAAAGCAACAGAAAACTAACTGAAAAAGAAAAACTGAATTTAAAATTGAAAATCAAAAATAACTGAAACTAACCAAAATTTGAACTTAAAGGAGCCGGAAACGACCGGCTACAACGGCTGAAATAAAAAAATAAGGCCGAACAATATAAGGGGGCGCCGCGGGTGTTGTTGCAGCGCCCGGTGCTTGGCCCACCCTCATCCATGGCCATCGACGCACCTGTATTTCGATGGCCCCTTATCCAAACTACCTATATGCCTTCTAAATTACAAGAAAAATCAGCATTCCCATTTTATATTTACAAAAATTTATTTATAAATTCATGTTCATCTTAAGCTTAATTAAAATTTAACCTGCACTAATATACATTGCTGCTTATTAATACGACCCAAGGCAAGGAAAAATCAAAGTCTATTTTAATCTAAATTGGGTTTGCCCCCAAACCCATTAATGCATATGTAGATATGTATGTACTTATTGGTATGTTTGTATTAAGTTACTCAATTGCTAAATTTGTATTCATATTACTTGTCAGATTAGTTACTCTTTTAATTATTTTATTTATTTTTTTTTTTTTTATGAATTAGAAATTACTGAATTTTTTTTTGTTTTGTTTTATTTTGTTTTAGTTTTATTTCCTTTATTTATTTATTGTAGTGGCCTTTTATTTAATTATTTGTCTTTTTTTGTTAAGGTAATTATTTAGTTATTAGAAATACTTTCTTTTCTTTTTCCCTTCTTCCTATTTTACCTATTTATTATTATCATTATTTTCTCTGAGTTTTTAAATTTTAGTTCCCCCCTTTTCATTTTTAAATTGATTTGTTGAAATGTTAAATTTTATTTTTAATTCCAGTTATTTTCAAAAATTCTTAACGTCAGCACGCTTAGTTTAAGTTACCAATATTAATGTAATTTTAGATTTTTTATGCTACCAACATTTTTGTTTCATTAAACAAATTTTTTGCTTTAGTTAAACAAATTTTCTCTTCATTGAAGATACTCATAGCTTATCATTCCCTATTCTATTTAGTTTTAACCCTTTTGTTCTGTTTATTTCAATTAGGTGTACCTAACAAGTTTAAGTTAAATTTTCTTTTTCCTACCATGTAATTATTTTCTTAGTTTAGCTAATTCAAAATCTAATTTAATTTTCTTTTCTTTACTTCAAAACATTATTTGTTCTTATTATTTACGTTACGTTGAAATTCCCTCTTATGTCTACTTTATTATCTTTTATTTAATTAAAAAAAAAAGTAAAACTAATTCTAATTTAACGTGCCAATTGGCACGGACTCACCGAGGATGTCGTCGCCGGTTTGTTGTAGTCGTTGTTGTTGCAGCGGCCTATATGAAGCGGCCCGCTGTTGTTGTTCTAGCTGGTGTTGTTGTATTTGTTGGCGCTGGCTGCGCGCTGTAGTTGCTGTTGGCGCTTATATGCGCTTTGTTATTGTTGGCGCTTGCTACGCGCTGTTGTTGTTGGCGAGTTAAAGTTGCAGTGGGCCTATACGAGGCGCCTCACTGTTGTTAAAGCTGGTTGTTGTTGGCGAGTTAAAGTTGCAGTGGGCCTATATGATTCAGCCTCACTGTTGTTGCAGCTGGTTGTTGTTGGCGAGTTAAAGTTGCAGTGGGCCTATATGATTCAGCCTCACTGTTGTTGCAGCTGGTTGTTGTTGGCGAGTTAAAGTTGCAGTGGGCCTATATGATTCAGCCTCACTGTTGTTGCAGCTGGTTGTTGTTGGCGAGTTAAAGTTGCAGTGGGCCTATATGATTCAGCCTTACTGTTGTTGCAGCTGGTTGTTTTTTGATGTTGTAGCGGGCCTATATTACGTCGGCCCCTGCTGTTGACAATGCTGGTGTTGTTGTTGTAGCCGGTAGTGGTTGTTGTAGCTGGTGGTGGTTATAGCTGGTTAAGGTTATAGCTGGTTAAGGTTGTTATTATTGGCGCTTATATGCGCCTTGTTGTTGTTAGTGTTTGCGACGCGCTGTTGTTTTTGGCGCTGGCTACGCGCTGTTGTTGTTATTGATGCAGTGGGCCTATATGAGGCGGCCTCACTGTGGTTTTTCTAGCCGGTGTTGTTGTATTTGCGCGTTGGCTGCGCGCAGTTGTTGTTGCAGTGGGCCTATATTAAGGCGGCCTCACTGTGGTTGCTGATGCTGGTAATTGTTGTTGTTGCGCGTTGGCTGCGCGCTTATGTTGCTGTCGTTGCTGTGGGCCTATATGAGGCGGCCTCACTGTGGTTTTTCTAGCCGGTGTTGTTGTATTTGCGCGTTGGCTGCGCGCAGTTGTTGTTGCAGTGGGCCTATATTAAGGCGGCCTCACTGTGGTTGCTGATGCTGGTAATTGTTGTTGTTGCGCGTTGGCTGCGCGCTTATGTTGCTGTCGTTGCTGTGGGCCTATATGAGGCGGCCTCACTGTGGTTTTTCTAGCCGGTGTTGTTGCAGCGGGCCTATATGAAGGCGGCCTAACTGTTGTTGTTAATGTTGTTGTTGCCGTTGCAGTGGGCCTATATGTGGCGGCCTCACTGTTGTTAAAGCTGCTGGTAATTGTTGTTGTTGGCGCTGACTGCGCGCTGCTGTTTATGTGGGCGCTTATATGCGCCTTGTTTATTGTTGTTGTTGCCGATGCAGTGGGCCTTTGGCCAGGCGACCCCACTGGTAATTGTTGTTGTTGTGTTGGCGCTTGCTACGCGCTGTTGTTGTTGGCCGCGCTGTTGTTACTGTTGGCGCTGGCTGCGCTTGGTTATTGTTGTTGTTGCCGTTGCAGTGGGCCTATATGTGGCGGCCTCACTGTTGTTAAAGCTGCTGGTAATTGTTGTTGTTGGCGCTGACTGCGCGCTGCTGTTTATGTTGGCGCTTATATGCGCCTTGTTGTCGTTGTTGGCGCTTATATGTGCCTTGTTTATTGTTGTTGTTGCCGATGCAGTGGGCCTTTGGCCAGGCGACCCCACTGGTAATTGTTGTTGTTGTGTTGGCGCTTGCTACGCGCTGTTGTTTTTGTTGGCGCTTATATGCCTTGTTGTCGTGTTATATAGGCCTTGTTGTCGTGTTGGCTGCGCTTATTAGCGCGTTTACGGCACTTGTTACTAGCGCTTGCTAGCGCCTGGTACAGCGCTTGTATGGAGGTGGCCTCACTGGTGTGGTGTCTGTCGAGAATATAAGTGAAATTGAGGAAGTCATTATATAAGTATCTTCTTCTTCTATTTGTATAAAATTCAAATTATGTATCTATGTACGGACACAATTGGCTCCTAAACGAATAAGCCGATCGTAACCAAATTTTACACATGCACTGGATATCTTCCAGGGATGGTCACAGGCAAATTTTTTTTTTTGTTTTGCAATGCTTAACTTTTTTGTTTTGCTTACTTCATACGAGCGCTTTTCATGCTTTGATTACTGCATGTTGGTATTTTTTTAATACTTTTGCTATTAATTTATATTGCTGCGCTCTTCAATAATTTAAGGATTTTTTTTTTTTCACAAGGTTTATTCTGCACTCAAACTCTGCAAATTTCACATAATTTCTATGTGAAACAATTTGCGCAGTAGTAAATTGTATATTTCAAACAAATTTATGAAATAATTTCCACTTTTTTCGTTAAAATCCGTTGCCAATTGTGCAACGACGCGAGTTTTTCACAGGGGCACGTTCTTCACTCTCCAGCGCTAAACACTTTTTATTTGCCGGTATACGTGCAAAATCTCAACAGTGCCAAGAAGATTCCAATATCTTTCCACTAACGGCACTATAGATTTGGAAATCTTCCGTTCGCTATAATATGATGTAATTTCTGGGTTGCCAGGTTGCGCGATGCAAACGGTTATTGCCATCAGGACTCGAAACTACAATTTTTCTTAAAGTACTAAATTTTGTAAAAGTGTAGTAAAATTTAAAAAAAATGGATTATATGAAAAAGGAAACTTGATTATTACTGGAAAATGATTAATAATTTTATTAATCTTGAATTCGATAAAAAAAGGAATTGATAAGAAACTTTTGTTGTTGTTGTTATATGAAAGCAAAATAAAAATAACGCAGTTGAATCTAGTAGTGAAAATTATTTACTACCTTTTTGTTGGGAATTTAATTCTTGTGAGATTAATTGAATAAATTCTATTTCTTCAAGAGTTTTGTCCCAAAAGAAGAAATAAAGGTCTATTGCCAACTTGATAAGCCCGCTGTGTCCTATGTTCTGCCCTGTTTTTGGACGCAGTATTTCCTTAAGAAGACAGAAAAGTAGTAAATTTTGGGTAAAGCGTAGTAAGTAGTAAAATTTTCTGCTATCGTATTAGGATTCGAGTCCTGAGGCACGCACCTGTTTGCGCGCGCAAAATTTTTACTGTCCGGGTCATGTGGATGGTGTGTTCCCTGGGTGCCCCGGGTAACCCGAAACTGCTGGATTGGGGAATTGCGAACATTTTATACTCCAAATCCGATTAGTCACTTCAATGCTAATGAAATGAATTTTGCCAAACAAGGTATGATTGAAATTGACGTGGCTCTCATTCGAACGCAGAATATAATGTCCGATTGAAAAATCTTTAACCGACTTGAAGCGTTTTTACAATAAAAAAATTGGTTAATTAATTTTTTTGTTTTAAATTTTCACTATTTGTATTTTATCTTTAATTCAATGACCAAACCAAAATGATAGTTAATTATGTAGCAAATTTGTAGCATTTAAAGTGTTTTATTGGTAACTGTAACCGAACAAAACTTTTTTTGTTTTCTCTCTAAAATTGCGGATGTTATAGGGTTAATTTATTGTTAATAGTGAAGAACCCATGAACATGTCCTATACCATAGGGTTAATTAATTTGTTTACATTCGTTTGACATACCAGTCCCTTACAAAAAGAATCATATTCAACTGTCAATCATACCCTGCCCAATACATTTTGCGCATACAAAAATAAATTCATACACAAAAAAAATGATACACCAATAGGTCTATTCCCCCTTTGCTGACACATTCACGGGCGCCCGCAAGCATCCATAATTTCGCCCGCAGTTTACCCCGGCCACTCCAGGAACACACCACATACTTATTTTCATGGAAATTAAAAGTTCCGTTATTGGTACCTTTCCATTCCATGGGAAAATTTGGTGTTGCCAGCTGTGCATAACCATACCAACTCAAGAAAACAATCGATAAAAAGTCGAACCGGAGCGTGAATCTAAACTGTCAACTAAAAACCCCGTGAGTAATGCCCAATCACCATGAACCAAAAATGACTTAATCGAAGGCAAACCATAACAGGCCTGCTTCGCTTCGAAGACCGGTCAATGAAGCGAACAGGAAAAAGGTTTACCTGCGAGAACACCATTTACAGCAATAAAAAAACGTGGGGCACGACTCACCCCTAGATAAGAGTCTCTAGTTCTACCACGAGCTAGCCGGGCAACAGAACATTCCCTAAAAAAAATCCTTTAAATTTGAAAATTTGTGACAAATCCGGTAAGGTAATCAGCCCTACCCTGCATCTCGCTTGCCTCGCTTACTAATCTCTGTAAGAAGGTGACCCGCCTTATGATTGAGTCGAAATATGGAAGAAAAAGTGAATACAATCTCGAAATTGGCCAGTTATTGAGAATTCAAAAAAAAAATCTCGACTTAAAATGAATTACGATTGAAATACAAAGAAAAATTAGTATTGAAAATCGTCGGTCAATCAATGATCCGTGTTGAGGAGAACGATGTTGCAGTGCCAGGCACCAAAGCAATTTATGAAAAATTATTAATGGAGGGTATGTTCTGAGTGGAATGACCCACTCGAGATAAAAAAAATTTATATAATGCCACAACTAAGGCTTAGATAATTAGTGAATCCTTAGGTTCACTTAGACTTCCCACTAGGTATACTATTGGCAATCGGATTATGAAATTCATCATAAAGCCATCGAGGCCTTTCTACTAACCCCTGAAAGAATAGATTGAAAGAAAATGTACTGTAATGCAGTTACTAGCTTTGCTCGATTAGAACACGGTATTGACGAAGTTGCTCAGCAAAGAAAAATATGCGATTCGCGTCGAAATGCAGGATAGGGCGGATTGTAAAGAAAGTCAGGTGAAATTTCGGACTGGCCTACACATTTCTCCTACCAAATGCTAGTCATTCCAGCAAAAGAACTAGCTTCGAATTCCGCGTCCGACCCCAAATCCTAGACTGGTTCCAGTTCCCGAACTATCCGGCTTTACACGCGTATCCCTTTACCTTGCTAAAATACCTCCTGTACCTGCTTTAGGTAGATAAAGATTTAACCACTGCCCGTTACCCGTAATAGGGGCCGTAGTTAATCTCTACCTGCCCTAAAATAGACTGGCCCATAAGGCTTAGAGCTAATTTGCTTAGAACTCTGAAGGATCCACTTTCATACAAAGTTTGTTGAACGAATTACGATGCAAATATGTTAAATCATGTTTAACATGTGGAGCGGCCATCTGACAAAGTTCTAAGCATTTCAGCCTTCATTGACTCACTATGCCTTTGACCGCCCAATATAGCGTCCGACGCTTCTAAGTCTACCTGGTTCGGAAACTGAAACCACTCCGAAACTCCGAGAACCGGACGCAGATAATGAGAGATAATCCTCTACAAAAGCTGACTGCTATGGCCTAGTAAGCCAGTAAATGTTATTTTGTTTCAAAATACTAAAATTGGAAAGTCCGATGTTGCGGTGGTTTCTCTATTTGTTTAGGCCAGAGACGCCTACCCCCCTTCCGTGCCAGACATAGCTGGGCTTACCCGCTGTCCCCCCTACTAGTCCAACCCCGCACGCTGGACCTAGGACAGGCTGTTCTAAAAAGAACACTTGCTCTGTGGTTTCTCGCCCCCCAGAATTGGGCTTCCAAAAATGTAGTTTGCTTTTTGTTTCTTAGTTTATATGGCTTTGCGGCGTAGACATTTGTTATTGGAGAACTCGTCAAAACTCCGAAAGAAATTTGTTCTAGTGGATTCACCCCCACAGAAAAGGTATGGAAAAAAATTGATATACAAGCGGGCCCGCTACCTTGGTTTCCTAGTTATAAGCTTCGCGGCCGGCAGACATTTTGATTATGGAGAACCCGTCAAAACTCCGAAAGACAATCCGCCAACGAGGATTGCCAGGTCATCCACTGCTTCCGATGAAAGCGATGTGGATTCCCTATGAAAACGGTGCTCGGGGAGATTACGGGGCGAGTTGTCCCCGACTGCCAAAACGCCCAGATCGAAATGGTAAATTTGAAAAAAAGAAAAACGTTTAAAATCTTGGTTATTGTGGACGAATATCCGAAGCATGGAAACGGCCTATCAATTTACCCGTCAGGTCCTCTAAGTCATACAGCGCATTACCCACTTTTCGACGAACTCGGCACTTAAGATATTTCGGCAGGAATTTCGCGTTTATGCCTTGTTTAAAACTGCTCAAAGCAAAATTTCTCCTAAAAACCTCCTGACCTTCCCTATAGTTCACTAGTCTAGAACGTTTATTATATACCCGCACTGCTCTATCCTTTGCCTGGTCTAAATTCTTACGAATTTGCTCGCGGATGTTTGCTAACTTGTCTACTCTGCTTGCTATAGGGACTTCATCCTCCTTAAGACTACCGAGTTTCTCCAATATAGTATACGCTGATGCGTGCTGGACCATGTTCTGACCATATAATGCAAAGTACGGAGAGCACTGAATGGAAGTATGAAAATCACTTCGTAAAACTGCTAAGATCTCGGGTATATGTTTGTCCCAGTCCGTATGATCCTGTTTACCCCTAAGGAAAATTCTTATTTTTGAAACAATTTCTCTGTTTACGCGTTCTGACGCGTTAGCTTGCGGAGAGTATAGCCCTGTCCTAATATGAGTTACCCCGTAGTTATCTAGAAATTGCTTCATTTCCTTAGAGATAAACTGTTTACCATTGTCGCTATGGATATACTCAGGGACCCCGGCAGCTGGAAAAACCTCAGAGCTGAAGTAGTTCATAACATTTGCAGTCGTAGCCCTCTGCATGGGTTTTAACCAAACATACTTTGTAAAATGGTCCAATACTATAAAAAGAAACTGATTCCGCCGTTTAGATCTAGGATAAGGTCCCAAAAAGTCGCAATAAAACCGCTGAAATGGCCTTTCCGAAGTGAAAGTCTGCGCTATAGGTGGTCTGGACTGTTGATTGGTCGCCTTTACTGCCTTGCAGGTATCACACCTGCCCACGTATTTCCGAACGTCCTTGGCCTGCCCTGGCCAGAAATAATTTTGTCGAACGCGTTCCAAAGTCTTTTGCCAACCTCCATGGTAGCTTCTGTTTGCGTCATGTGCCAGACGTATCGCCTTCTCGATTAACCCTGACGGTAGCCACAACCTCCATAGTGAGTCCTCCTCATCCTCCACACCTTTCCGAAATTTAACCCTTTTAAATATCAGACCGCCATTTAGTCTTAAATCCGGCAGAGAGTCCTCATTATCTAAAATAGTTTGGGACAGATCCTGATACTCTGCACTTTTAAATTCCGGAGCCTCTAAATCTATTTCATGAGATGCGGAAGGATAATTCAACTCATCTACGTCAAAACGGGAGAGGGCGTCTGGTACCACATTCAACGTACCCTTGCGATGTTCCATCGAGAAGTCATAGCGCTGTAACAGAAGGGACCACCTAGCCAACCTGCCACTCAAGTCTTTTTGTGTCATCAACCATTTGAGGCTAGAGTGGTCCGTGATAATTCGGAATGGCAAACCTTCGACATAAGGTCGGAAACGGTTGACACTGACTATGGCTGCCAGGCATTCCAGCTCGGTCACTGTATAATTGCGCTGAGCATTGTTCAGCTTTTTTGAGACAAATGCGATTGGATGCTCAGCGCCCTCATCATCGACCTGGAACAGCACACCACCCACGCCTATCTTCGAAGCATCACACTGTATAACAAACTCTTTAGAAAAATCGGGTTGTGCCAAGACAGGGGCGGAACTCAGGGCTACCTTCAGCTTTTCAAAAGCTTCTATTGCCTCAGGAGTAAGTTTGAAAGGGCCTAGCGACTTTCGAAGGCAATCGGTCAAAGGGCCTGCTAAATCAGCAAAATTTGTAATAAACGCCCTATACCAATTTGCCATGCCCACGAACCTACGAACCTGTCGAGGAGACTTCGGGATTGGGAAACTCTTAACTGCCTCTATCTTCCCTGGATCTACCTTCAAGCACCCGCTTCCTATCAAGTACCCTAAATATCGAATTTCCTTCTGACAAAATTTGCTCTTCTTCACATTGATGGTCAGGCCCGCGTCCTTCAAGCACTTTGCCACTTCCGCCAATAATTTCAGGTGGTCCTCAAAGTTCGTGCTGCATACCATCAAATCATCCAGGTAGACGAAGACATTCTCCCGCAAACGCGAGGGAATCGCCTTGTCCATCAGCCGGCTCATCGTCTGCGGTCCATTGCATAACCCAAATGGCATCACTTTATAGTGGTACAGAGGCTTCCCCGGGACTGCGAATGCTGTTTTTTCCTTTGAAGACTCCGTCAGTTTGATCTGAAAGAATGCATCCTTCAGATCAATACCACTGATAAAGTGTGTGTCCTTTAATCTGCTCAACAGACCGTTGATATGAGGCAATGGGTATGAATCCTTTTTAGTTACCGCGTTGACTTTCCTGGAGTCAATGCAAAGCCTAACCTTCCCTGGTTTCCGAACCAAAACTACGGGACTACACCAGGGCGAGTTTGATTCCTCTATAACCCCCATTTCGAGCAACCTTTCTATTTCACTAAAAGCTTCGACTTGCCTCGGTGGCGAAAGAGGAAAATGCCTACTTTTAATTGGAACCGCATCACCCGTATCAATGTGGTGTTCGACTAGCTTAGTTTGCCCCAGACCTAACTTCTCAAAGGACGGAAACATATCCACTACCTTCTGCAGTTTGGTCTTTTGGGCGTGTGTCAAATCATGGTAATTATGTTCCTCTCCCTTTTCGTCAACAACCTCTAAACATGCTATACTTGGAAATATTTCAGGAGCTAACGCGAAAGCTCTCCAGAAGTCAACTCCGAAGTAGGCTTCTTGAATAAGGGAAGGAACAAGATAGAAACGAATAATTTTGGTTGTGTTTTTGAAAGTCACTGGTAAAGAAATAGAGCCTAATATTTTCTGTTTGCCGCCACCCGCTGTATACACAAAAGCCTGTAATGGGTGGTACTTAAGTCCATTTGTGTCCAAAAACTTCTGACAATCTTTGCCGAGGATGGAGACATTCGCACCCGAGTCCAGCAATCCTACCAGAAAACTATTTTCAATTTGCACACGTACTAAAGGTCTTTCATCCTCAGTAATCATCAACGTAGTGCTTTGCAAAAGTTTACGCTCCTGAACCCGGCTACGATACCTCATCCTACATTTCAAAATATTTTCAGACACAAATGAATCCGTGTCATTTTGGAATATTCTGGACCTGATCAGCTCGTAGTTGTTGACTCTATGCCCCAAACTAGGTGGTATTTGCGTTTGGGAAGCGACATCCTTCCTATGCCTTTTTAAGATACAAACTGGTTTCACCATATTATGTGAAGACACTGGACCATCCGAATCGGAACTATCTGTACTATCAGGAAAAGTTACTATGATGTTTGGGTAGTCCTTCGCCAGGGTGTCAGTAGCCTTCGGAAGCTCACCACTTCCATTCGACTCACTGTTTGCGCGGGACCTACCCCTTGGTTCAGTACACGAGGCGACTCCTGGTGTACTGGCTGATATAGGGGCTATGGCACCGAACGAGTTTCCCCCATCTTCTCGCTCGGGTACAGGTTTCCCTGTCTCCGATGTTCTTTTGGACATTTCGGAGTCAACACTCCCCTCTGACCGCACTTGAAGCAGAATGGTTGCTTAACAGGTTCCTCACAGTAAATGTAGGAGTGCCCCATGCTCTGACAATTCCAGCATTGGATGCCCGAATAGTCCGGTTTTCGGTAACGCCGATACTCTAAAGCCTCGAGTTGCGGGTCCACTTCGCCGTCTTCGCCCTCAATCCTGATGTCGGGTGCTATTGTTCGAGCTTCATTTACGTGCCGTCCCGTATATGTCGCTCCCAGGATTTTGCTTTCCTTAAGTACCTGCTCCCCTTTTCGAGCAACATCACGAAGATCGTGCAATGTTCTCACCCCCGCGTTAAACAGCATCAGCTTCAAACTGCTGTTGACATTTCTTTTTATAATATCAATTAGCAGGGCCTCCGACATTGGCTCCCTAAGCCGTGCATTCAATGCCACTATATCCGTGTGAAACACATCATACGTCTCGCTGGGCTTTTGCCTTCGCATAGATATGTCCATCATTATCTCATGGTCGCTTTTTAGGGTGCCAAACTCCCTCCTTAGAGAATAGCACAAAAAGTCATAGGTCGCAGTTGGGTTTTGCTTCGTAAACAGCCAATACCATTCTTCAGCACGTCCTGCCAAAAATAAATGGAAGCTGGCCATGATCTGTTCACAAGAACATTGGGTTCGCTCGCATAAAGTATCCAACTTAAACAGGAAGTCTGCCACGCTTCCCGTGCCATCGAAGGACACCTTCCAGTCCTGAGGTTTCACCGCCATGCTATTAGAAACGATATTAGCGTGGCTGTTTACGAAAGTTGGCGCTTGGTTTCTTTCATCTCTATAGTTATTCCTGGCATGACTCGGGCCTTGTGAAGATCTTACCGTGTCGCGAAGCACATCCATGTTTTGTCTGATTGTCCTCATTTCGTTCCTCATTTCTTCCTGAGAGGTCCTGAACAGCTGATGTAGTACATGCACCCATGAGTCCTCTGCAGGAGCAACGCGGTTCTGCGGTTGAGGAGGGATTCCACCACCTAAATTGTTGGGAGGCATATGGATTCCTGACTGAGCTCCAGCTTCCTCCTGTGTGCCTGCCAAAAAGTTATTCGCAGAATCGTATAGGTTCTCCAATGGTCCTACTCCAATAGATGTGTCATGGCCATTATTGCTGCCTGGTCTATCAGCTTTCTGATTGGGACCAGGAGTCAAACTCATTCTGGTCGGCTCGGATGCCCCGAAGGCACCTACTGGAGAGTGCATCACTAAAGGCCGGTTTGTTGGTTGCATTGAAACCGCTCCTCTACCGCCTCTTGGTTTGCCCCAACTCCCGCGTCCGGAGCTTCGGAGAACCATACCCTCCTTCTGCGCGTCCATGCCAAGAAAATCCGTGTGTCAAAATCGAGAGAAAATTTAGTGTCAAATCCGGTAGTGTGCTTGCTTCGATAAGCAGCACAATAAACAAAAGAAAATTTAGGCTACAAGGGCAATTGGGACAAGGGTCGACAGTTTAGATTCACCCCCTTTCTACCCTATACAAAGACGTTTTGGAAAAAAAAAAGTAAAAAAAACTAAGTCTATTTACGATCACACGATACCGAAAAATGCAAGGTCTATATGTGATTCGATAATCGTATCGAACCAACCGTAAAAATTTAGCGCAATATATATATACAAAAATATGCTGAAAAAAAATGTTGGTTAATAAACAAACGTATCAAAATATAATGAAATGCAAGTGTGTGTGTGGGTTGAAAAATATATGTATTTAAATGTTCAATGGGAATGCTGACCTCCCATCATTAGAAGGCATAGGTAAATAAAACAAAAAAACAAAAATTAGACGATTGGATCCCAGTACCACCGCAATGCAGGGGTCGCCTTGGAGACTGGTCGCCCTGAGACTGGTTACGCACTGGTCCCCAAAACAAAACAAATTTTAAACTTCACATGGGTATATTTTAATTTTCCCAAACTGGACTTGAGTAAGCCAGACCGCAATGCAGGGGTGGTCTTCCGAGACTAATCGCCCTGAGACTGGTTGAACCACTGAAGACCAGTTAGGGTTACACCAAAAAAAAAGTATCTAATTTAGCAAAAGCACTTCCGTTTGACTCCGCCGCAATGAAAGGAGCGGTTTGGAACCGACTCCCCAGACATGCGGAGCGTGCAAGCGTAACGTGCAAAAAAAAAAAATTTGGTTTGAAAATTGAAATTTCTTAACTTCGCCGCAATGAAAGGTGCGGTTGGGACCCGCTTCCCCAGACTTGCGAAGCCAAGATAGATCGCCAAAGATCCCAGCTTATCCAACCGCAATGCAGGGGTTGTCCTAAGACTAGTCGCCCTGAGACTGGTTGGATTAGTTGGGGTCAGCAAAATAATAAAAAGAAAATTGGAAAAAAAAATGAACTTTAAAACATAAAACGCAAAAGGACAAACACGTTCGGCAAAAAAAAAAAAAAAAAAAAAGGAAGACAAAAGAACTAAATAATCCCTACAAAAAATCTAAACCCCACTTAGCGGACATGTTTATATATATATTTCCCGAAGCCGACATCGGACAACAGACCCGGGACAAAAAAAAATGTTTACTACAAAAAAACTAAGTGCGTTTAGCACTGCCTCGCCGGGTGAAATGCAAAACTTCCGGTGGACATGACGTAAAGTCTCGTGGAGCCCTTAGCTACTGACAACGAAGACCAATCCAGACAACTTGATCAGTCTCACCATCCCATCGCAACGCAGGTGGCGGCTCCTGGGCCTGCCTACCTGGGACTTATGAGATGGTGAAACCTCACAAGCTGACCAGAAAAGCCATCGAGATCAGCGCTTCAGGCCCCACGTTGGGCAATAAACCCGTTGGGCGCCATCTGTTATGGTTTTACGCATCTAAAATGGAGCAGTAAGGAAGGCGGTCGGCATGATGTAGTGGTGCACTGTGGCTAGTCATTGTCGGCTGGGGTGGGTTCTTGCCAACCTTACTGTCCTGCGCCATAAACAGAAAAATTCCTATCATGCCTATCAAACGCAGAAACTAACATAGAAACGAACATCCGGTTAAACCCGGATGCTACGGACAAACCGTTAAAATTCAAAAAAAGAATCCAAAAAAAAATTGAGGCCGGTTAAATTCAAATTCAAAAAAAAAACTTAACTGGCAACTCAAAGGCAATACAAAATTTTAAAATAACGAAAACTAACTGAAAATTCGAATAAGTTTAGTAACACAAAAAAACCGTTTAAATAAAAAAAAAGCAACAGAAAACTAACTGAAAAAGAAAAACTGAATTTAAAATTGAAAATCAAAAATAACTGAAACTAACCAAAATTTGAACTTAAAGGAGCCGGAAACGACCGGCTACAACGGCTGAAATAAAAAAATAAGGCCGAACAATATAAGGGGGCGCCGCGGGTGTTGTTGCAGCGCCCGGTGCTTGGCCCACCCTCATCCATGGCCATCGACGCACCTGTATTTCGATGGCCCCTTATCCAAACTACCTATATGCCTTCTAAATTACAAGAAAAATCAGCATTCCCATTTTATATTTACAAAAATTTATTTATAAATTCATGTTCATCTTAAGCTTAATTAAAATTTAACCTGCACTAATATACATTGCTGCTTATTAATACGACCCAAGGCAAGGAAAAATCAAAGTCTATTTTAATCTAAATTGGGTTTGCCCCCAAACCCATTAATGCATATGTAGATATGTATGTACTTATTGGTATGTTTGTATTAAGTTACTCAATTGCTAAATTTGTATTCATATTACTTGTCAGATTAGTTACTCTTTTAATTATTTTATTTATTTTTTTTTTTTTTATGAATTAGAAATTACTGAATTTTTTTTTGTTTTGTTTTATTTTGTTTTAGTTTTATTTCCTTTATTTATTTATTGTAGTGGCCTTTTATTTAATTATTTGTCTTTTTTTGTTAAGGTAATTATTTAGTTATTAGAAATACTTTCTTTTCTTTTTCCCTTCTTCCTATTTTACCTATTTATTATTATCATTATTTTCTCTGAGTTTTTAAATTTTAGTTCCCCCCTTTTCATTTTTAAATTGATTTGTTGAAATGTTAAATTTTATTTTTAATTCCAGTTATTTTCAAAAATTCTTAACGTCAGCACGCTTAGTTTAAGTTACCAATATTAATGTAATTTTAGATTTTTTATGCTACCAACATTTTTGTTTCATTAAACAAATTTTTTGCTTTAGTTAAACAAATTTTCTCTTCATTGAAGATACTCATAGCTTATCATTCCCTATTCTATTTAGTTTTAACCCTTTTGTTCTGTTTATTTCAATTAGGTGTACCTAACAAGTTTAAGTTAAATTTTCTTTTTCCTACCATGTAATTATTTTCTTAGTTTAGCTAATTCAAAATCTAATTTAATTTTCTTTTCTTTACTTCAAAACATTATTTGTTCTTATTATTTACGTTACGTTGAAATTCCCTCTTATGTCTACTTTATTATCTTTTATTTAATTAAAAAAAAAAGTAAAACTAATTCTAATTTAACGTGCCAATTGGCACGGACTCACCGAGGATGTCGTCGCCGGTTTGTTGTAGTCGTTGTTGTTGCAGCGGCCTATATGAAGCGGCCCGCTGTTGTTGTTCTAGCTGGTGTTGTTGTATTTGTTGGCGCTGGCTGCGCGCTGTAGTTGCTGTTGGCGCTTATATGCGCTTTGTTATTGTTGGCGCTTGCTACGCGCTGTTGTTGTTGGCGAGTTAAAGTTGCAGTGGGCCTATACGAGGCGCCTCACTGTTGTTAAAGCTGGTTGTTGTTGGCGAGTTAAAGTTGCAGTGGGCCTATATGATTCAGCCTCACTGTTGTTGCAGCTGGTTGTTGTTGGCGAGTTAAAGTTGCAGTGGGCCTATATGATTCAGCCTCACTGTTGTTGCAGCTGGTTGTTGTTGGCGAGTTAAAGTTGCAGTGGGCCTATATGATTCAGCCTCACTGTTGTTGCAGCTGGTTGTTGTTGGCGAGTTAAAGTTGCAGTGGGCCTATATGATTCAGCCTCACTGTTGTTGCAGCTGGTTGTTTTTTGATGTTGTAGCGGGCCTATATTACGTCGGCCCCTGCTGTTGACAATGCTGGTGTTGTTGTTGTAGCCGGTAGTGGTTGTTGTAGCTGGTGGTGGTTATAGCTGGTTAAGGTTATAGCTGGTTAAGGTTGTTATTATTGGCGCTTATATGCGCCTTGTTGTTGTTAGTGTTTGCGACGCGCTGTTGTTTTTGGCGCTGGCTACGCGCTGTTGTTGTTATTGATGCAGTGGGCCTATATGAGGCGGCCTCACTGTGGTTTTTCTAGCCGGTGTTGTTGTATTTGCGCGTTGGCTGCGCGCAGTTGTTGTTGCAGTGGGCCTATATTAAGGCGGCCTCACTGTGGTTGCTGATGCTGGTAATTGTTGTTGTTGCGCGTTGGCTGCGCGCTTATGTTGCTGTCGTTGCTGTGGGCCTATATGAGGCGGCCTCACTGTGGTTTTTCTAGCCGGTGTTGTTGTATTTGCGCGTTGGCTGCGCGCAGTTGTTGTTGCAGTGGGCCTATATTAAGGCGGCCTCACTGTGGTTGCTGATGCTGGTAATTGTTGTTGTTGCGCGTTGGCTGCGCGCTTATGTTGCTGTCGTTGCTGTGGGCCTATATGAGGCGGCCTCACTGTGGTTTTTCTAGCCGGTGTTGTTGCAGCGGGCCTATATGAAGGCGGCCTAACTGTTGTTGTTAATGTTGTTGTTGCCGTTGCAGTGGGCCTATATGTGGCGGCCTCACTGTTGTTAAAGCTGCTGGTAATTGTTGTTGTTGGCGCTGACTGCGCGCTGCTGTTTATGTGGGCGCTTATATGCGCCTTGTTTATTGTTGTTGTTGCCGATGCAGTGGGCCTTTGGCCAGGCGACCCCACTGGTAATTGTTGTTGTTGTGTTGGCGCTTGCTACGCGCTGTTGTTGTTGGCCGCGCTGTTGTTACTGTTGGCGCTGGCTGCGCTTGGTTATTGTTGTTGTTGCCGTTGCAGTGGGCCTATATGTGGCGGCCTCACTGTTGTTAAAGCTGCTGGTAATTGTTGTTGTTGGCGCTGACTGCGCGCTGCTGTTTATGTTGGCGCTTATATGCGCCTTGTTGTCGTTGTTGGCGCTTATATGTGCCTTGTTTATTGTTGTTGTTGCCGATGCAGTGGGCCTTTGGCCAGGCGACCCCACTGGTAATTGTTGTTGTTGTGTTGGCGCTTGCTACGCGCTGTTGTTTTTGTTGGCGCTTATATGCCTTGTTGTCGTGTTATATAGGCCTTGTTGTCGTGTTGGCTGCGCTTATTAGCGCGTTTACGGCACTTGTTACTAGCGCTTGCTAGCGCCTGGTACAGCGCTTGTATGGAGGTGGCCTCACTGGTGTGGTGTCTGTCGAGAATATAAGTGAAATTGAGGAAGTCATTATATAAGTATCTTCTTCTTCTATTTGTATAAAATTCAAATTATGTATCTATGTACGGACACAATTGGCTCCTAAACGAATAAGCCGATCGTAACCAAATTTTACACATGCACTGGATATCTTCCAGGGATGGTCACAGGCAAATTTTTTTTTTTGTTTTGCAATGCTTAACTTTTTTGTTTTGCTTACTTCATACGAGCGCTTTTCATGCTTTGATTACTGCATGTTGGTATTTTTTTAATACTTTTGCTATTAATTTATATTGCTGCGCTCTTCAATAATTTAAGGATTTTTTTTTTTTCACAAGGTTTATTCTGCACTCAAACTCTGCAAATTTCACATAATTTCTATGTGAAACAATTTGCGCAGTAGTAAATTGTATATTTCAAACAAATTTATGAAATAATTTCCACTTTTTTCGTTAAAATCCGTTGCCAATTGTGCAACGACGCGAGTTTTTCACAGGGGCACGTTCTTCACTCTCCAGCGCTAAACACTTTTTATTTGCCGGTATACGTGCAAAATCTCAACAGTGCCAAGAAGATTCCAATATCTTTCCACTAACGGCACTATAGATTTGGAAATCTTCCGTTCGCTATAATATGATGTAATTTCTGGGTTGCCAGGTTGCGCGATGCAAACGGTTATTGCCATCAGGACTCGAAACTACAATTTTTCTTAAAGTACTAAATTTTGTAAAAGTGTAGTAAAATTTAAAAAAAATGGATTATATGAAAAAGGAAACTTGATTATTACTGGAAAATGATTAATAATTTTATTAATCTTGAATTCGATAAAAAAAGGAATTGATAAGAAACTTTTGTTGTTGTTGTTATATGAAAGCAAAATAAAAATAACGCAGTTGAATCTAGTAGTGAAAATTATTTACTACCTTTTTGTTGGGAATTTAATTCTTGTGAGATTAATTGAATAAATTCTATTTCTTCAAGAGTTTTGTCCCAAAAGAAGAAATAAAGGTCTATTGCCAACTTGATAAGCCCGCTGTGTCCTATGTTCTGCCCTGTTTTTGGACGCAGTATTTCCTTAAGAAGACAGAAAAGTAGTAAATTTTGGGTAAAGCGTAGTAAGTAGTAAAATTTTCTGCTATCGTATTAGGATTCGAGTCCTGAGGCACGCACCTGTTTGCGCGCGCAAAATTTTTACTGTCCGGGTCATGTGGATGGTGTGTTCCCTGGGTGCCCCGGGTAACCCGAAACTGCTGGATTGGGGAATTGCGAACATTTTATACTCCAAATCCGATTAGTCACTTCAATGCTAATGAAATGAATTTTGCCAAACAAGGTATGATTGAAATTGACGTGGCTCTCATTCGAACGCAGAATATAATGTCCGATTGAAAAATCTTTAACCGACTTGAAGCGTTTTTACAATAAAAAAATTGGTTAATTAATTTTTTTGTTTTAAATTTTCACTATTTGTATTTTATCTTTAATTCAATGACCAAACCAAAATGATAGTTAATTATGTAGCAAATTTGTAGCATTTAAAGTGTTTTATTGGTAACTGTAACCGAACAAAACTTTTTTTGTTTTCTCTCTAAAATTGCGGATGTTATAGGGTTAATTTATTGTTAATAGTGAAGAACCCATGAACATGTCCTATACCATAGGGTTAATTAATTTGTTTACATTCGTTTGACATACCAGTCCCTTACAAAAAGAATCATATTCAACTGTCAATCATACCCTGCCCAATACATTTTGCGCATACAAAAATAAATTCATACACAAAAAAAATGATACACCAATAGGTCTATTCCCCCTTTGCTGACACATTCACGGGCGCCCGCAAGCATCCATAATTTCGCCCGCAGTTTACCCCGGCCACTCCAGGAACACACCACATACTTATTTTCATGGAAATTAAAAGTTCCGTTATTGGTACCTTTCCATTCCATGGGAAAATTTGGTGTTGCCAGCTGTGCATAACCATACCAACTCAAGAAAACAATCGATAAAAAGTCGAACCGGAGCGTGAATCTAAACTGTCAACTAAAAACCCCGTGAGTAATGCCCAATCACCATGAACCAAAAATGACTTAATCGAAGGCAAACCATAACAGGTTGTGCATTTTCTTTCGGTGGCTTTGCACTCTTGTAGAAGATTCTTGCAGGGAAAGTGAAGCCAAATGCAAATTTGCCTGTGTAAAAAGGTTCGAAATGACTCATTCAAATTCGCCAAATTTGGTGCAGTATAAATGTACTATAATATGTCCTCATCATAGTGCCTGTGGAGATGATACCTTAAGCGGCGTTTACATTGATCGATTTTTCAATCAATTTCTGAAAATTGAATGGTGTAAACGGATCTTGCAAAATTGCATGCAACAAAGTTGGCAGCCAGCCGACTTTTGATCAACTCAACATTCAACTTTTGATCAACCCTGCGTTTGTTTACGAACTGACATTCGTAATTTTTTGTCAGATTTTGTTGACAACTTTTGTAATAAATAAATTTGAATAAATTAAATAAATATAAATGGAATTGAGAAGTTATTGGAATTGTTCCTCTTTTTTGGAGTTAGACACCTAGAGCAAAACCTGTGCGTTCATACCATCCGTAAGGTGCTCCGTTAGGACTTTCGGCGTGGTGCGCTCACCCACCGAGTGTGCTCCTTAATAAACACCATACTGAGTCCCCACCCCAATTAGCACTCCTGAAAAGCTTTTCGCTCCTTTTGGAAGCATTGCAATGCTTAAAAAAGGTTCGATAATTGTTTATCTGCTGGACTAGGTCTCTGTTTCTGTTGTTGTTGTTGTTATTGTAACAAAGCGTAGTCCTGCCAGAAATAACGCTTTTGTCCTAAGTTTTCATCCAAGAAAACGACCAGTTTCAACGGAGTTGGGCCAAAGTGAAATTAGCTCAGAGTAAGCTCCGAGGAGCAGGCGAATAAGTGGTTAGTGTCGTGAGAAGTGCCGCATGCCGGGCAAACATTTGGCACCTCTGGGCTCAGTCTGGATAAGTAATTAAATTTTTAACTACCAATCTTATCCTTCCTTACCGGAAGGAGGGGTAACATGACCTTGAAGATTAGAAGAGGTGATAAATCGCTACAACAGTCGGGATGTACCGCAAGGGAGTACCGGCGCCTAGCGGATTGATTTCCGACCAAGAACTGTTAATTCGACAACACTTGTTGTTACAACAACAGGAATTTTTACGGGATGTATGCTGTCGAAAGGGACAGTCGGGATCAATGATGGGGAACAACATCAATGTTCAACCGCATATATTTCCAGCTCCTTGTTTGCTTCTGTCATGGTCGTGAGTGGGGTTGGCCAAGGATTTCGGCAGTGATATTGGCAGGCTCCGTGCTGTGAAAAATCTGGAAAGAAACGGAAGTTAACTATTTATTTTGGAGCACAGCAAATCAATGTAAAACCCAGCTGCAACATTATTGCTGTAAAAAAATTTAGAAAAATGCTTGTTTCAATTTTTATTTATTTTTTTTCATGACATATCTACCGTCAAAAATTTTTCAAGAAAAATTGATTAATGTAAACGGCTAGTCAATTTAATTTGGAATCAACGGCACATGCAAAGGAAATTGATCCCAAAATTGAACAATGTAAACAGCCCTTAAAGGAAACAAATACCAAATTTTGGGGTTTGTAAGACTTATTTATTTAAATGCAGGATTGCACAGCAATTCCTCGATTTCTTTTATTGCTGGTTAATTTGCGTCCTCTTCGTTTTTCTGATCGAACCGGAAAAGACAGCATCTGTCAAATTCGGCCGCAGAGTTGCTTTTCACAGGGCGCTATGTATGATTTAGTATAATACATCAGAGTGGCTTTTACTAACAGGGTACTTCATATATCTTAATATTCTAAAACATGGGGTGACTCATGTTACATCTAAATATAATCTTTACAGCTCGGCCATCCTGACTAATTTGATTGACCTCAATCAAGACTTACAATTAGGTGTTGGAGCAGCGTGACCTATTGGCGATGAAGACTGAAGAGAGTGACCATTCTTTGGAGTTGGTGAAACCCACTTCCGAAGTTTTGTAGATTCAACGACACCATCATAGGGTAAATGTGTTAACTGACAGTTTTCAATGTCCCCAATAACATAACGATCATTCGGCAAAGACTTGTGTATTATATAAGGGCCACGATATTTCTGAATAAACTTTTTGTTTGTTCCTACCGATGTGTCAACATGTCTAATTACTACGAAGTCACCGACCGAATATTGTTTTGCTGGCACACTATTTTTGAGAAAGTATTTAAGGTTGTATTCTTGCGACTTTTCAATTTTCTCCTTAGCCCTTTCGCGCATATTATCTAGATCCCTAGGACTATCGTTTGACCACTTATCTTCTAGAAACTCAGTTAATTAGTCCACCACGCAGCCACGCTGGCTCACGCCAAACAACAATTCGCTAGGCGTATATCTAGTTGTGCTGTGGACAGTGTTGTTGATGGCGTACTCCACATGGGAGAGTTTGGTAACCCAATCACTGTGCTCAGTGGACTCAGTCAGTTTGCTTAGCATCGCCTTAAGTATTCGGTTGACTCTTTCGACCTGACCGTTCGCTTGCGGAGAAGCTACTGCAACCTTCACGTGACCTATGTTACGCTTCACGAGGAAATTACCAAAATCTAAAGAAGTAAAGCATGTCCCTCAGTCCGTAATAATTCGCCGTGGGCGACTATAGTATGAAAAGTATTTCTCTAAGGCACAGCAGACCTCTTTCGTACTGGTAGAATTAACAGGGTACAACTTTACATATTTCGTAAACGCATCGATAACTACAAGTATATGCTTACGTTTTGACTTAATAGCTGGTAGTGGGCCGAAGTGGTCTAAGTGAAGGGTATCAAATGGTATTGGGTTCTTCGGAATGTTGAAGAGATTGTGCTCATTAGATCGGGCTGGAGCCGAAAATATAATACATTTTGAATGAATCGGGTAATCTTATCCCTCATTTTATCAAACCAGAAGTTTTTTCGTATTTGATCGTAACATTTATTGACACATAAATGACCGATTTTCTCATGCACCATCCGGATAATGTTCTCTTGCATTTCCAAGGGTACACATAATAATAATTGTTGGCCAATTCGACGAAATACCAGGCCATCCACCAGTTCATAACCCGCTACCTCCTCACTCTCCAGCTTTACCGCCAACTTTTTCAATTCGGTGTCCCTACTTTGGGTAGCTTGGATCTGAAATTCCAAATCGTCGGGGTCCACGGCAGCAACAAAATTGCATTTGGTATTGCTTGGAGGGTCACCCATTGATTCCCTTGACGTATTATCTTCTACTAGGCTCGGGCATATATATTCCTCCCCAAGAAACATAGTGTTCCCCGAATCCACTTCAAACAAGTCTTTATCTTCCGAAGTGACCCCGGCACAAGTTTCCTCGTCCCCCGGCAGAGGGTAACGACCTAATGCATCTGCATGTGTAAGGTTCACCCCCTTTCTATGCTGAATAGTGTAATTGAAATTTTCTAACTCTAGTGCCCATCGAGCTATCCGCGGGTTAACCTGTTTTTTATTGAGGGTCATCGTGAGTGAGTTACAATCCGTTACGATTTTGAAATGTTTTCCTTCTAGGTAAATCCTAAATCTTCTGAGGGCATATATGATAGATAATGTTTCTAGTTCAAAACTATGGTACTGGGACTCGGCTGCGGAAGTTGTTTTTGAGAAGTAGGCGATCGGATGAAATTTCTTATCGTCCTGCTTTTGCAGAAGGACAGATCCGAATCCATGACTACTAGCATCACAATGCAACTCTGTTTCACGCGTAGGATTGTATATGGCTAACACCGGGGCTTCGATTAAACGATTCCTTAATTCTTTGAAAGCGTTCAGACAATCATCCGTAAAATTAAATGTCGCATCCTTGCGCAACAGATCTAACAGTGGTTTAGCAATTTTTGAGAAAGACGGAACAAATTTCCGAAAGTATGAAAATAAGCCTATGCATGAGCGGAGCTCCTTTTGGTTCTTCGGAATCGGATAATTAGTTATTGCACGTACATGAGCGTCAGAGGGTTGTATTCCTAAAGGGGTGACTATGTATCCTAAGTATTCTATTTTATTGTATCCAAACTTACATTTCTTAAGTTTAAGTTCTAAATTCCTTTCATATATTCTCCTAAGCACCTTGCCTACCGTACTCATATGAGATTCGAAATACGCAGAAGCGATCAAAATATCGTCAATGTACACTATGATCTCTTTTGAGTCTATCAAATCACGAAATATATTGTAAATAAACCTTTGAAAGTTAGCTGGGGCATTTTTCAACCCGAACGGCATTCGAAGGTACTCAAACTGACCATGTCATGAAGTCAACGGAATGGAATCCTCATCCATAGTGAGTTGATTAAAACCGTCCTTTAAGTCCAATAAGGTAAACCAACTTTTCCCAGACATATATTCTATACAATCCTCAATTAGGGGCAGCGGAAAATTGTCACGAACAGTTTTCTTGTTAAGGGCCGTATAGTCGACACACATTCGCGTTTCCCCACTCTTCTTCTTTACTAAAACTATTGCGGAAGCATAAGGAGAGTTACTCGGTCGTATAATATTCCTATTCAACAAATCATTAGTAATATTTTCAACTTCGGCTCTGTGGTGAAACGATAATCGTCTAGGGAGGCAGTAAAAAGAAGTATCATCGGTTAAACGGATCTTCATTTTATAATCATAGGGTTTTCTTTCGGTAACTAGGGGCGACAGATACGAATCACTTACAATTGGCCCTATCGCTTCTCGCTTTGGTTTGTCTAACTCGGGTCCTAAGTCTATATCAGATTCGGGTGCTAAATCAATGGCATTAAGTTCGCGTAATGCATCATCGTATTCTTTATGGCAATCACAACTTTCACTTATTACGGGATGCCCTTCATTATCTTTTACCGAAGAAGTATTAGGACCACTCTCAATAACCGCATCTCGACTATATTTATAATTACACAAGTTCTCACTCCAGTCTTCATTTAATGATTTAACCAACATCGAATCAGAAACGCTACGCTTTACTTTAGAAGTAGTATAACAAATATTAGTTTTATTTTTAGAACAAAAACGTAAATTTAACAATTCATTTTTCTTTTTTTTAATACAGCTGTTTTCAAATTCATTTTCAGTCTGTTTATTAATTTTAATTAAATGTATGTTAGAAACTTTCATGAAATCTTGACCAAGTATCAATGGCGTGTTTATTGTACCATCTGGAACTATTATTACTGGAATGTACTTTATTGTATTTCGGAATTGTATTGCACACAAGATTGTGCCAACTGAATAAATTCTTCGTTTGCCAATACCGATAAACTTTGTTGGTGTTATTTTAGATGACAATTCAATATGAGGCGGAATTAATGATTTGCGTATCAAACTAATTGGGCTATCGGAATCGAAAAGAGAATAAATATTCATAAAGCGTGTGAGTCTAACTCGATTTGGTTTGCAAAAGGCCACACTTACCCCTTGTTTAAAGTTTATATAGTCTTCATCGTCCAGCATATCCTCTGAGACTTCCCCAACGACAGCAGATCGATTCCGTTTCTTCGGGCAGTTGTTATGGATGTGCCCCATCTGGTGGCAAATGAAGCATGACCCCAGGGGCCTTTGTGGTTTTGGGCAACTACTTTGGTGATGCCCAAATTGTGAGCAATTGTAGCATCGGACAGCGGTTAAAACACCAGAAGCAGCAGTGGTGGTTTTTTTTATTGGAAAATTGCGCGTGACTGTAGAAATGACAGGTTTAGTGGCAAAACCTGCTCGTCGCTGTTCATAGCGGTCCATAAGTCGAATAAGCTCATTTATAGTTTTCGCACCATACAACATGCCAATTTGGTTACTATTGTCCGGGATACCATCGATGATAATATCAACCAGCTCATCTTCATCTATATCAGCTTTGGATGCAATAGATTGCATAGCGACTACATAGCTGATGCACGACTCGGAACTCTTCAGCTTACGCGCCCGTAGCTGGCGATATACTTCTTGCCTAGTGGTCGTACGTTTAAACATGGTGCGCAGCAACGATTTCAGGCCATCATAGTTAGCAAGGCCATGATTGAAAACGCACTCTTTAGCAGTTCCGGTTAAACTTCGTCGTAGAGCTAAGCATTTGCTTTTGTCGTTATAATTTTTCGCTTCAATGTAATCTTCGAATTGGAGTAACCACCTATTAATATCATAGTGGTTCTCGCCACTGAACTTGGGGACGGCTGCGTCAAGTTCCTCCAGGTTTATATGCTTTCTTCCATACACTTGGTGCCCATCCTCCAAATACTGTAACCTATTCTGAAGTTCAATCATCTCGCTTCGTAATTTCAATACTCGAATTTGCTCCTCTAGTTTCTCAGCCTCGCCGGAAACAAAGGACGGACCTACACCATCAGGTAAGCTAACAGCTTGTGCCATCTCATTGTAAGAGACAATAGAAGCATCCGCGCGCAGATTAACTGGGACAGCAGACATGGCAATAACATTGGATGATGTGTCCATAATAGGCACAGCAGAGTAATCAGTTCCAGCTATGGAATATGCACCCGTATCTGAGAGTTCAACAGCGGCAGCAGCGATAAAGTTATTGGAAACGTCAACTGGTTCAGCGGATTCTTCGGAAACAGCAGAAACGACTGGTTTGGCAGCAGTGCTAGGTGTAATATTTGGCAACATAGTTGTGGTAGTTGCAAATTCGGCATTTCTATCAGTGGCGGCGGTCATAACGACTTGTTTGGCAGCAGTGGAAGTAGTCATGGTCGATGCAGAGTGTGCAATTGTAGCCAGTTCAGCGGTGACAGCAGTTTTATTGGAGGCAGCAGTAGTGATAATTTGGGCGGCGGCAGAGCTGGTGGTAGTAGTCGGCGTCGACTGCATACTAGTTACAGCGATTTTACTAGCAGCCCCAGTAGACACCTGGTTTACAGCAGTAGGCATTGTGCTAAGTGCGGTGGTGACTGGAACAGTGGTCAAAACATTTTTTCCAGCTGTGGTGACTGGAGCAGTAGTCGAAATATGTTTTGCGGCGGTGGTAATCAAGACCGATGTGGTGGCAACAGCATGTTGTGTCTTGTTCGAGTTAGCCGCAGTCTCCATTTTTGTTGAGCCACGGGTTAAAGGCATATTTTTATTTGTTTTTATCCTTTTATATCTTTCTGGTTCAAAAGGGTGGTGGAATATCCACCCCACATCTGAATGCTTTATTTAAATTTTATTGAAATGCAGGATTGCACAGCAATTCCTCGATTTCTTTTATTGCTGGTTAATTTGCGTCCTCTTCATTTTTCTGATCGAACCGAAAAAGAGAGCATCTGTCAAATCCGGCCGCAGAGTTGCTTTTCACAGGGCGCTATGTATGATTTAGTATAATACATCAGAGTTGCTTTTACTAACAGGGTACTTCATATATCTTAATATTCTAATACATGGGGTGACTCATGTTACATCTAAATATAATCTTTACAGGTTTGAAGCTAATTATTAGCAGTTGTTTGTTATTTGCTTAATAGAAAATAGTGAGCAGACTCGAAAGAGTTATTCTAACTAATAATTTTAGATAATTCGGTGTTTTTTATGTTAAAAAAATCAAATTTCTAAGTTTTAGCGAACTCCTTTTTTATGCAACCTACTACTAATTTTTTATACCAAATCGAATGCAACTCGGCGCAAAATGATGCTCTTTTTCCAAAAAAACAACTCTGATGAACAGGTGTTAAACTCATTTTGGAATTTTGACGTCTATGCAGAAGAGTTTACACTTGTATTGATACACTATGTCTACTGGTGTTTAAAACATCACGCTTGTGCATTTTCTTTCGGTGGCTTTGTGTTCGGGTAGATGATTCTTGCAGGGAAAGTGAAGCCAAATGCAAATTTGCCAGTGTAAACAGGTTCGAAATGACACATTCAAATTCGCCAAATTTCGTGCAGTATAAATATACTATTAATGTGGAGCCGGCTTAAAGTTAGTTAGTATTAAGTTCTTAGTATGTATAAATATGTGTATAATGAAATTTATCCTTAAATAAATAATAAAATATGTACTTATGTATATTATTTGGAAAAATTAAGTAAGCATTCTTCTTTTAGCGATAACCACCCTACAAGAACACTGACGGTCATTTGACACAACATGTGATACTCATTACTGGCCATCTAATTGCACAATCAGCACTCCATACAAACTTTTGATCACACATTCAAGAAGGTTTGCAAAACGCTGGCTAAACAACTTGAATATTTAAACATTAGCAAAATTAGAATTGATACAAAATATATCGGAAAAAACCGTACATTTTAAAACTCACAGTTATTGTCGTTAGCAGCGATTTTGTCAAATTTTGTATAGAAAATCATGTTAAAAAGTATAATCATGTTACGAAGTATGTTCTCTCAACATTTTAACTTCGAAGCAGAAATCTTCCATAAAGGCGTTAAGAATTTCAGGTTTTTTGTAACCAGAAAAACAGGCAATCAGAAACGGACGGATATTGGGAATATGAGAGAGTGCGCCAAGAATAGGCCATAAAACTTGGGTTGAACTATTAAAGGGGCTTAAACCATCAATTCCTATGTCAATTAGGACTTCATCGAGTTGTTCAAGATTGGTAAAGGGGTAATTAAGAAAATATCTCTGTATCCCGATATACAAAAATTCGCCATTTGGAATATGCTTAATAGCTACCGTTCTCCTACTGGTATGCATTAAAGTTTTGATCGAAAGGGGTAATCCTTTTAGGGGTCGTGCATATATGACGTCACGCGATTTTTGGTAGTTTTTGACCCCCCCCCTCCCCACATGTCACACCCAGTCACAAACTCCAGAACCCCCCCTCCCCCTCGAATGTCACATCACACCCTTAATAAATATAAATTCAATATTTATTTGACATAAAATCTGATACATATTTAGAATGGTTATATTAATTATTAAATAATATTTGCCAATCGAAAGAATGAAAACGTGCTAAATTTGAAAACGTTCATGGACGTTGCACGCTAGAAAACATGCAAAAAATAACGTGACATCACGTAAGTGCTACTCCCCCCCCTCCCCCCATGTCACATTTCGTCACAAATCGCAGACCCCTCCCCCCCCTCAAAGAGCGTGACGTCATATATGCACGACCCCTTACCTTCATTCTGTTCAAAGTTTTTAGTAAATCTTGAACTGAACATTGGGTCTCGTTATTCCGAATGGCCCATCCCCTAATTTCGTCAGAATTGTTAACACCACTTGGAGTATGATAGCTTCTCAAGAGCGGGATAGTACTTTCCTGTGGAAAACTTATAGAAGGAACACCTTTTTCGATTGGTAACACATTTTCAGATGCATTTGCACAACATACAACGCCTGTAGAAGATGCTCCTTCTTCGATCGTAAACACATTTTCAAAATTTAGAAAACTTTTAGAAGGTGCACCTTCTTCGATTGGTAACACATTTTCAAATGCATTTGCACAACAAACTACAACGCCTGTAGAAGATGCACCTTCTTCGATAGGAAAAACACTTTCAAAATTTAGAGCTCTGGAATCAACTTCTTCAACTGCTCCATAAGGTGAGCCACTTGCAGGAGGGAATTCCTCAAAGATCGGAAATTCAAAACTTTCGGTTGCAGAAGCAATTTCTCCGGCTGGAAATGCAACTGCATCCACTTTTAAAACATTTTCCGCGTCAAGTTTTTGGGTGCGCTCCACACATTCTCCCAACTTTATATATTTTTTCACTCTAGATTCAAAAATCGCTTCTTCTTTCTTAATTAAACTTTGATGTTTTCTTTTGTTCATTTTAAAGTACTTATCTCCAATTAAAAGTGTTAAAATATCCGCTTAAATCTTTTTGAATTATTCACTAGTCAGTTTTTAGAGTTGAATGCGCGGCGTTTAAAAGTTTCGCGGAATTGTGAAAATGCACCACTGGTTATTATCATTTGATTGTCAAATGACAGTCAGTGATGCCAGGCGTACTCTAGTTGTCAGTATTTTGGTCACTATATAACCAACACTGATATTTAAGGTGTGAGTGTGTTAGTGAAAAATATCAGCGTTTCTTGTAGGGCATATTGGTAACTGGTTTGGTAACCTATTTAATTATAAATGTTAACCATAAGCTAGCTGGTTCCGTAACCGATTCAACTACATATGTTAACCATATGCTAGCTGGTTTGTTGACTTAGGCTGTGTGCTAATTGAAAACATTTTTCGTCAGAGTAAAATGAGGTGAACAAATTTCCTATGGTGAACGAATATTTGCCATTTTGCTGTGCCAAACGAAACGTTAAATTATGACAGTAGTAAATTTTGACGTATGGAAAAAGCACGTCAAAAGCAGATGCTTTGTGAATCAGTTCTCATTTTACGTATTTTTCATGCATTTATATTGCGTATTATTCGCATCTTTATTCTAAAACACGGCGCTTAGCTAGACTAAACTACAATACGTATATAAACGAAATGTATATCAGATGAAAGCTTATCATGAGCATGTTTGCAAAAAATTATAACAATTCCAATAGGTTAATTTGTTCATGAGAAATTAGCGTTTAAAGTTTGTACCCAAGCTCTTTATATGGCACTATTAGCATGCTTTGTAAATGTACATATGTATATACATACATTCAATGCTCGCATGGATTTCAGTCGAAATAGACAAACATTGAAAAAAATGTAAATATGTATGTATGTATGTATGTAAGTACATATGATTTTGCGCTACTTTGACTACAAAAGCAATGCAGGGGTAATAAGCAAACACACCCGATTATCGGGGGTTACATACTAGTTATATTATATTTTAGTGTTAAATAACGCATGTGAACATAAATTTATGTGAAATAATATGAATGTCAACATCACATGCATCCCTCTGCCCCCAGGGCTAGGGCAAATTCTGACGTTCATATTCACCACGATAACTGTCAGAATTTAACATCGCTCTTTCAAAATTGCTTTTTTAAACCGTTTGGCACACGGCCTTATTCAAAGAATAATTTCAACAGCATGTTAACCAAAACATAAACTGTTTCATAACATAATGTTAGCGACATGCTATGTATGTATGTATTTTTTTATTTTAAAGAGTGCAGGTACACTATATAGCAAATGGAAAATTCAATGAGTGCAAGGGAGAGGCAAAGTATACATATGGTTGAAATTTTCACACGCCCTGAACAAAATTAGCTACTTCGGTAACCGTATGAAAAATGAATGAAACCAACTATTTAACTTGGTTGCTAGCCGGTATCAAAGAGAATATATCAACAAGAGCCGTCACTCGTTATAAATGCAAGGAAAAAGATGGATGCCGTTTTCTTTCAGGGTTTCGGTAATTTTGTTTTCCTCAGTTTTGTAAATACGACAGCTGCTAAATTTTTGTTTCGACTCTTGTGTTATTTAAGTTCTCGTCTATTTTCTTTTACACATTTTGTTTCGATTAGACAATAACATATTTATATCGAAATTACCGAAACCCTGAAAGAAAACGGCATCCATCTTGTTCGTTGCTTTCATAACGAGTGGTGGCTCTTGTTGATATATTCTCTTTGCCGGTATCTGGTTTGCAGGGTAGTAGATGCACCGACATTGTCTCTAGCATGACTCAAGAAAATCAAAATGAGTTTGATATTTTGCAGAATGACGGCGAGTCAACACGTACACAGATGACTCGCGAGTCAGACGCACTGTGTATAGACCCTAATAAAGCCCGAGTTACATAAAACTTTGTGAAACTTTGACAGATGCGTGCCCCGTTATTGAGCATTTGCCAAAATCTCGCTTCGCTTTACCTTCCAGAAACTTTGTATGAAAGTGGAACCTGCAAAGTTTAATGTAATTGGGGCTTAATAATCGCCAAAGATGGCCCTTTTTACCTAAAAGTACATTTACACCGCACCGAATTTGGTAAATTTGGCAAAAAATTGCAAATTTGGCGCTTTTTTCCATACAAATCTCATTTTCCAAATTTGGAGTTCCATCACATTTGGCCTCATTCGCCGAACAATACAATCCACAGTTCATCCAAATAGCAACCCTGCGGGTCATTGTGTATCAATACCAAGTGTAAACCATTGTGTAACAATACCAAGTGTAAACTCTTCTGCATAGACGTCAAAATTCCAAAATGAGTTTAACACCTGTTTGAGATTGTGGTTAATAACAAGTGTGATATCATAGACATAGTCGTGAAAACTTCAAAGTGAGTTTAGTCACCTGTTTTTAATTTCCTTTTTTGTCTCACTTCTTTCCATCTTCCCATCTCTTTCTACCATTAGGTAAAAGATAGGATACCGCCATTTTGATGTTTGCAGGATGTTAAACAACGCCATTGCTTTTCTGTTATTCGGTGCTGGCGACATTTTAATATGTGCAGGATGTAAACAAACCGACATTTTTATGTGTGTTGTCAAAAGAAGAGTTCACACTTGGTATTGATACACAATGGTGTAAACTCTTCTGCATAGACGTCAAAATTCCAAAATGAGTTTAACACCTGTTTGAGATTGTGGTTAATAACAAGTGTGATATCATAGACATAGTCGTGAAAACTTCAAAGTGAGTTTAGTCACCTGTTTTTAATTTCCTTTTTTGTCTCACTTCTTTCCATCTTCCCATCTCTTTCTACCATTAGGTAAAAGATAGGAGACCGCAATGTTGATGTGTGCAGGAGGTTAAACAACGCCATTGCTTTTCTGTCATTCGGTGCTGGCGACATTTTAATATGTACAGGATGTAAACAAACCGACATTTTAATGTGTGTTGTCAAAAGAAGAGTTCACACTAGGTATTGATACACTGTAGTATGCCAGAGCAAGTCACTAACAACAACAAAGCCACACGCTGACTTCTAAACGTTATGCTGTGGAATGTACCTACACATTTTGCTTTGTCAACAGAATTCTAATTACGTTCATTTTCTCACGCTAAGTACATGAACGACGCAAGCTAGAGAGTTGTATCAGTTGCATGCGCTAGCTTCTTATATGTAGCTATGTGCGACAGCACTGCTAGCATCTCCACGCTTGCTATATGTACGTGTGTGTGTGGATGCATTGATTGTAGCTCCACGTTAGATATGTTTGAATATGTGTTGATGACTGCGCTGGTTATGCATTAACTACACACAGCTATACTCAGAGCTATGTACATATGAATGCATGCCCATATGTGCAAGCGAGAGTCTTGTCTTAGGTTTGGCCAATAAGAATATTTCTTACGTTTGTAGTAAATAAGAAGTAAGTATGTATAGGTTATTTTCTAAGATATTTTAAGGTATAAATAAGCCGAATATTCTGAATAAAAAAGGAGATTTTACATCCAGCACTCCAGAGTGCTGATCCATTTAATTTTGTGTGTTTGCATTTATTACAACACTATGCTGCGGGTGTTCCACATTTAGAATTGCCCAGCGAGAACCTTTATGGGTAATTAACGTGTCATAACTTTTGCATTATGAACAGCTGTAAATAACAATTTCAACTAGTTTTTTTTTAAGAAAATGGACCAATTCTACCAAGAAAACCCAGAAGCCTTCTTGACTCTTCATTTATTATTACTCTACAGGTGTTTAAAACATCACGGTTGTGCATTTTATTTCGGTGGCTTTGTGTTCTGGTAGAAGATTCTTGCAGGGAAAGTGAAGCCAAATGCACAGGTTCGAAATGACTCATTCAAATTCGCCAAATTTGGTGCAGTATAAATGTACTATAAAGCTTTGTTGGCGAGGTTACCTGACATTTGCAACCTCAAAACTTTGCGCTCAGCTTCAGAGGCATGCTACAATGTACGCTTTGACGTTTCTCTTTTATACATTTGTTTTCGTTATTTATTTCTTTGCATTCAGAGTGTTTTGGTAAATTTATTAATTTAATAGAGAAAAAATGAATTCATTATCATTATTCTTCTTTAATTAAAGCAAAGTCTGATTGTCAAAGCAAGCAAAATTTGAGAGTTTGCCAAAATTTAGCCTTGCTTCAACTTTGAGGTCTTCTATTTGCCATGCTTCGTTTAAATACATATACTGAACTTTTCTGTCAAAGTCAAAGTTCGAGTTAAAGTCAAAATAAAGATTTATGTAACTGGCCCTTAACCTAACTGGACCTAACCTAACTTCACTGTACAACACTTGAAAATAAACTGATCGAAGTGCGTTGTTTTTGCGCGGTTTATATACCCTAGCAGACAGCAGCTTCATAACCTAGAAATATCTACACATTTCTGGGTTATTCGTGCAACAGTGTTCTCGAAACGTTTATCTATCGTCATCTCCTCTTTGTGCCACATTCGCAAATATGCAAGCTGCCTCTCCCTCTTTCGCGTCATGTACCTAAACAGCTGTAGTTGGCGTAGTGACGCTAGTGGTGGAAATACGCTTGTGGCGGGAGATGAGCGATTCTGGAGAATATTTGCCACACTGCCCTTCACCTAAGTCCCGATCAGACACATTTCCCGATCCAAACATTGCTAGCCTCTCCAGGTCAGCCACCTTTATTTTGTTTCGCGGTCTTCCAACAGTTTGTATGCGGTAGACAACATCATTTATCCGCACTAACAGCCTCATTCTCTTTGACGATATCCTGCCCAAATCAATCATCGTCGGTGTGTTGCTATTCTGAATGGCGAACGATGGCCAACGCGATAGCCAACCCGATAACAGCTGACTCTTACATATACTGCATTCAAACAAGGCAAGGGCTTGCTGGCAACAGCTTGCTTTTTAGCGAATGATTGGAGAGAGAGCGACGACGGAAGGGGAATGGTACCGAGTTGCCTGTGCTCGGTCAACACGCTTTGTGTTGCCATTCTTCGCAAGTTCGTTATATTAGCTGCAATTTTAAATTGCGTAGTTTCTCATTTTTTTTTTCAAATTCGGTCTAAATTCTTAATAAGCAGCAGAAATCAGCTACTTAGCACAATAATTTCGAAAAATTTGTGATAAAAACACAGTTTCTCATAAAAAAAACTGCAACTCCTTGCCTGTGTATGAAGAGCATCAGCAACACTTGAGCAACACCAAAAGAGAATTGCTGATAAAAGCAACAAAAGTTGCCTCTGTATGAATGCAGACATAACGATGTGTGGTTAATCGGTATTCTCTTTGACAATTATCGGCTGTTGAGGTGAAAACGAAGTGTCAAAAGCAAACAATAGGTAAATTGCATTCGTTATTGATATAAAAGGGTAAGCAAAAAAGTGAGGTTAGTTAACAAAATCACTATTATTATTATTTAATTCCTTTTTATAAAAAGATGTCAAAAAACAGTAGCCGCATAATTTCCTGAAACCAAATAAAATGAAATTAAATAAAAAAAAATAAAACAAAATAAAAAAGATAAAATAAAGTAATAATAAAATAAAATAAATTATAAAATAATATAAAAATGTAATTAAAATAAAGCCTAAAACAAATGTGCAGTAAACCCTGCGCAGTGAAAATTTAAACACACTAATTTGTACTAGAGCAGACACATCCCTGCAAACCACTGCTAACCGCATTGCAAACACACACACATTTTTTTATTTGACAAATTTACCAAAATTATGTTAACCTTAAGCAACCAAAAAAAAAGTTGCTCTCAATTAAATTAAAATGTGGGCCTAAAAATACCAAAAGTCCGTTTTAGGGTTAATGTGCAAACGTTCTGCCAAAAAGAGAAAACATTGCTTATTTTGTACTATTCACAAAATTATGAGTGCGAATGAAACAGCATGACCCACTGTAAAAATATCCCAAATTTGTCAGTAAGACAGCTTTCAAAAAATTAATTGTTATTTGTAAATTTTTTTCCAAAACCGAAAAAAGGTAAGCGAAAATTTTTTATTTTTTTATTTTAAATTTTTATAGCATTTGCTTCTTTTTAAGGCAGAGAGACACATATGATGATGCAACAATACGGGATTCAAGAGATGCAGCTCAACGTTCCAGCAGTTTGAAATCGTTCAAGGGGTGATGGCTGCGCCGAATAAAATCGAATATGAAGGAAACGTCTGCAAAAACAACTACGACGAAGACGTATCATCATCATACCTACCAAAAAAGCATTTGAACCTGCAAGTCCACCTTTGCGTGAAATGGCTTCTCAAAATATGCCCAAAATAGGCATAGCGCTTGCGGATGCGATTTCTTAATTGCAGAGGAGAACTGCGCTACGCCAAAATTCGGCACTTCTTTAGAATCGATTTCATGCAAAGGTGGACTTGCAGGCTCAAATGCTTTATTTGTATGATGATGTGTCCTCGCCGTAGTGCGTGTGGAGACGTTTCTTTAATTGATGTGGAGGAGGTTAAAATTAAGTTAGTATATATTTAGTTATTAGTATGTATAAATGTATAATATTAATAAATAAGTGTATAATATAAATTAATAAATGATAAAATATGCACATATATAATTTGATGCAATTTATTTGGAAAAATTAGGTAAGTATTATCCTTTTACTGCTAACCGTTTTGGTAACTGGTTTGGTAACCTATTCAATTATAAATGTTAACCAAAAGCTAGCTGGTTCGGTAACCGATTCAACTACATATGTTAACCATATGCTAGCTTATTTGTTGACTTATTCAAAGAATAATTTTAACAGCATGTTAACCAAAACATTTACTGTTTCATAACTTAATGTTAGCCACATGTTAGCAGTTTCCATAACCATGTCAACAAGTACTATTAACAACATGTTAGCCAAAACATTGACGACTTCAACAAATGGCTGTTAACTACATTCTAACCAAAACATTAGCCAGACTTTGAAAGGGAAATTTTTTATTTTGAAGAGTGGAGGTATACTTTATAGCAAATGGAAAATTCAATAAGTGCAAGAGAGAGGCAAATTATATATATGGTTAAAATTTTCACACGCCCTGAACAAAATTAGCTACTTCGGTAACCGTATGAAAATGAATGAAATCAACTATTTAACTTGGTTGCTAGCCGGTATCTGGTTTGCAGGGATGTATCCCTGCATGGTATGCAGTAGCTGCACGATGTATTCAAATCAAAATTCTACGCACCTCGCCAGTGTTGCGTATCAAAAAACCCAACAAGCACGAACAAGCCAAAAACAAAATGCCAAAAAAACAAATATTTTATTTCGTGATTTCAATTTATTTTGTATTTTTAAATTATAAAATTAGTAAAAAATGTAACCTCAAATTTAAGTTAAGTGTTTGAAACGTAATTTAACTTGTTTTTTTATGTTATAGGTGAGTTTGGTAAATGTTGTACAAGTGTCACTGCAGGGAACTGCCAGGTAAGTTTCCCTGCACATGTGTTTACAAATCATTCAAGCAGCAGTGAAAATAGAAGAGCTGCATGCAAAATCACTGCACATGTATTCCAGGCATTAAACAAAGTTTAAAAATATAATAAATACAAATAAAAGGTAAAAGAAATAAAAAAATAAATTAAAACAAAAATGTAATGTAAAACAAAGTGAAATGAAATACCAAATAAATTAATTTAAAATAAAATGAAATTAAAAAAAATAATTAACAATAAAAATAAAGGAAAATCGAATAGCATTAAAAAAATAGCTTGAAATACAATAAAACAAAGTAACAAAATAAAATAGTATAAAACAAAACGAATTAAAAAAAAATATATTTTAAAATAATACAATAAATAATAATACAAAATAAATTAAAAAAACTAATGTAAAGAAAATAAAAATAAAATAAATTTGAACAAAATAAAAACATATTTAAATAAAACAAATTAAAAGAACAACAATTAAACAAAAATAGATCAAATAAAAAAATGGAATAAAGTATCTGAAATAAAGTTTTCGTTGTGGGTACTTCGTGTTTTATTGAAATTGGGAATTTCGGGCGTTTTGAGTCTTTTTTTTTTCTAATATTGGGCTTTTTGTTTTAAAAATCTGGCAACCCTGGTTACAAATTTGACATTTCATTTCATTTTGTTGGCGGTCAACGTAAGGCTAGCCGATAATCGGCAACGTAACATTCAGAATATCAATGGCTGACGATATCGGCCGGGCAGCTATCGTTCGTTTAGCCTATCGTTCGCCAAAGAGAATGAGGCTGTAAATCTCCTTCTTTAAAACCTTCCGAGTTGATTGCTTTGTCGTATATGGCTTTCATCTTATCGCTCATGATCTTCGTCCGTTGTCTTACAAGGTCGTGCACTTCTCTCATTTCTTCTTCTAAGACGTTAATGGATTTCCTGGCATTTATTCCTTTATTAGCATTTATCCCAAACTTCAAGTCAGCTGGCAACCGAAGATCATTCCCAAAAATTACTTTTGCCGGAGTTTGACCCGTTGTTTCATGTATTGCCGAGCGATATGCCATTAGGAACAAGGAGATGTGCGTGTCCCAATCTTTCTGGAACTTATCCACTACTTTCCTCATGTGCTCTTCCAAGGTTCGATTGAAACGTTCCACCATGCCATCTGACTGAGGATGCAGTGCAGTTGTACGCGTTTTCCGAATACCCAATGTCTTGCACATTTCTTGGAATACAACCGATTCGAAATTACTGCCTTGGTCAGAATGTACCTCCATCGGTACACCAAACCTCGCTACCTAATTGTTAATGAACACCTCTGCAATGGTTTCTGCCTCTTGGAATCGGGTAAACTTCCGGCCATTTGCTGAAATAGTCCATAACAAGTAGTACCTATTTGTTGCCGAGTGTGCTAGTAGGAAATGGACCAGCTACATCCATGGCAATCCTCTCAAACGGTGCACCGGTATTGTACTGCTTCATCTGTCCATGGCTTCTCGACTTCGGACCCTTTGCTGTGTTGCACACCTCACGGTTCGCAACCCACTCCGCGGTAGACAGCCGGAAACCAACCTAAAGAATCTCTGCTTGACTTTCTCCAATGTTTTTGTGACTCCTAGATGACCTCCACTTGGACCATTATGTAGCTCATTCAAAACATCAGAGATTTTCTTCCTTGGGACAACTACCAGCTTCCGAGCGCATTGGCCATCTTCGCTTTCCCATACTCTATGTAAGCAACCGGATACCAATTTCAAACTGTTCCACTGTGCCCAATATGACTTGGCAACAGGACTCTCTGCTGACATCTCCTCTCTTGTTGGTCGTTCATTTTGTTCGATCCCCTGCATCACACGTACCAGATCTGGATCCTCTAGCTGAAACTTTCTTAGTTGATCCATGTTCCATTCGTCCGTAGATGTTATAGTCATCAGCCGTACATCTATAACATCTTCCTTGGCCTCAGCTTTCGAACAATGCTTGCATTCCAGGTTACATGGTCGCCGGGATATTGCATCAGCATTACCGTGGTTGTTGCATTTGCGATGCTCTATGGAAAAGTCATAACTTTGTAGTCGCCCTATCCACCGTGCCAATTGACATTCCGGATTACGGAACTGCAAGAGCTATTTCAACGCTGCATGGTCTGTCCTGACGTGGAATCGCTGTCCATAGGGATACTTGTGGAAATGCTTGATGCACTCCACCAATGCCAGTAGTTCTCTCCGTGTTACACAATAGTTCCTTTCGGTCTTCCCAATTGTGCGGCTATAGTACGCCACTACCTTCTCCTGCCCATCGACAATCTGTGACAAAACTCCTTCAATCGCGTAACCGCTCGCGTCTGTATCCAAATAAATGTTGAGCCTGGGATTGGTACGCTAACATTGAGGCAGTGCACAGCCGTTCCTTCAAGGTTTGGAAAGCCACTTCATCCAATCAAATGACATATTCTTCCTGGTCAACTCATGAAGGCTACTGGCTACGCTGGCAAAATTCGGTACAAATCGGCGATAATACGTGCACAGTCCAAGGAAACTTCGTAACTCATGTAAATTTTTCGGTCTTGGCCAATCCTATACTGCTACGATCTTCTCTTTAGCAGTGCAAATTCCCTCCGTAGTAACCTTGTGACCCAAGTAACTTACTTCCTTCTTGAACAATGCACACTTTTTGGGACTTAATTTCAGACCGGCGCCAGCTATCCTTTGGAAAACTTCCTCCAAGCCCTTAAGGTGTTCCTCAAAGCTTTTTCCCAGCACGATGATGTCGTCCAGGTACACATGTTAACATGTTTTCCAATGCAGTCCTTTCAATACTTGATCCATGAGTATCTCAAAAGTAGCTGGAGCGTTACATAGTCCAAAGAACATTAAAGTAAATTGCCACAGCCCCTCTCCAACGTTGAAGGCTGTATTTTCCTTATCCCCATCTTTAACCTCCACTTGCCAATAGCGGCTTTTCGTACCAGATAGTGAGTCCAGAGTATCGTCAATTCTCAGTAATGGATAGCTGTCCTTTTTCGTTACGTAGTTCAGCTTCCGGTAATCCAAGCAGAACCGCATTTTTCCATCCTTTTTCTTCACTAGCACTACCGGTGAGCTCCATGGACTAGCTGATGGTTCGATCACACCGCTCGCTCTCACTCATTTCCTGTATAATTTCTCTTACCACTTGGCGTTTGGACAAGGGAACACTTCGGGGAGCTTGGCGGATTGGCCTCGCATCACCGGTATCAATTTGATGCTTCACAACATTGGTTCTACCTGGCTTGGAACCATCCTTGTCAAATATGCTAGAGTACTTTAGTAGAAGTTGTTTTGCCTTATTCTGGTGGTCTTCTCCGAGCTCTTGCGTCCACGCCGTGATATCATCTGAAAGATTAATGTTGCTGGTAGAAACATTTTCCTGGAGCTGTTCACAATTTATAACCACCTCCACCTCCTGACATTGTCCCAATATAGCTCCTTTGGAAAGCTTAATCGGCGATCTGAACGCATTTAGTACTCTTACCGGTAAACGTCCATCTTGTTTTGTCATAGTCAGTGTTTCTCCTACTAGTATATCCGTCTTTGATTTGTTTGCTGCCTCTACCACCCACAATTGGTTTGTCCCATAATCTCCATCAATCCTTGCCCAAACCATCGCCTCCGACTTCGGTGGAATTTGTTGGCTTTCTTCCACGGGGACCCGCTTACTGATGTACTTGTTCTCGTAACCAAAATTTAGTGGCACATCCATGTTCTTATATCTCATAGTCCTGTTTTGCATGTCGATCTTGATGCCTTGGTTGCTTAAGAAATCCACACCAACAATGAACTCATCAACAATGTCTGCCACTATAAAATTATGCAGTACGGTGACATTCCCAATTGCGATTTTACATGTTACTTCGCCTTGGACTTGGGTGTCCTCTCCAGTCGCCGTACGCAACTTTGCCCAATGTAATGGCCTCACTTCGTTGCTGACTAAATCGGATCGAATGATAGAGTGAGATGCGCCCGTATCCACCGTCAGTAAATGCTCCTTTCCGTCCACGAATCCTCCAACAGTAACATTACTGGACTTCCTTCCGATCGGTGAGACAGAGATTATGGGGCATCCAATTGCGGGAGCCAGCCTACGCCCCTTGCGGCTGACTCTCTTTAGTTTAACGGTTGGTTGGATCGGGAGACTTGCTCATCTCCTTCAGCCTTGCGTTTACGCCTGCCAGCATTATTGGAGCCTGATCCGCAATAACGTTCAATATGATCAGATTTTCCGCACTTGAAGCATTTAATAGCCCCTTCATTTTTCTGTTGCTTTCCGTTCAATGCTTCTAGTATTTTGTCAATTTTCTCGGCCCAGTCTTGTTTCTCCACTACCACATGGTGAGCTTTGTACGTTGGTTTACTCAAAAACGAGGCTGTTTCTGGTGTAAGAGCATGTGATACCGTTTCCGCAAATGATCTCTTTGGATTGGCATATGTGGCTCACTTTGTCTCCACATCACGTATTCCATTTATGAAGCTTTGGATTTTGACCCTCTCGATATATTCCACTGGTGTGTCTGCATTTGCTAGATGAGCCAACCTCTCGATGTCCGATGTAAACTCCTGTAATGTTTCGTTAGCCTTCTGGAAGCGATTGTGTAGCTCTATTTGATGTATCTGCCTCCTATGCTCGCTGCCGTATCGTCTTTCAACGGCTCCCGTCAACGCTTCATAGTTGTTTCTTTCAGCGTCCGGAATAGTCTGTAAGATTTCGGCTGCAGGTCCTTTCAATGCCACAAATAAAGCAGCGAATTTGTCCTCAGCGCCCCAGTTGTTCACAGCTGCTGTCTTCTCAAATTGTAGCTTAAATACCTGGAAAGGAACAGAACCGTCAAAGGATGGGGTTTTTACCTTGAGTGCGCTTGTTGAAACAGATGGACGATGCAGCTGCAACTCTTGGATACGTCCTCTCAGCGCATTGACTTCATTTGAGCGGAGATCTGTGATGACACCTGTTCCAGCCGAGATGTCATGCCAGTTTTCTGTTCCTCCAACTGAGATCCCATGGTTGATGTTATGTTGTTTGACATCTGAGCCAAAGCAGCCAATAAAAAGTTTGTGTCCACATTTGCCACTGAATCCGAAGAATCCTTTTGTTCTTCTATTTTCGCTACCTCATACACAAGCTGAAAAACGTGGTTGTTGTTGTTGTTGTAGCGAGGTGTAGCCCTGCCTAAATGTCAGACAGGGTCACCCCGAGTGTATTGCTCTTGGCCGGGTCGATATAAGAAAACGGCCCGGGTCGTTTCGGCACGATGGGTACAGCACAAGTACTGGTACCGTTCTCGTAGAACCGGCAATACAAGAAACTAGCCGTGTAGGCCATGTAGGTCATTTAGCGTTACCCAGGGTACACCAACTGGGAGGCGACCTACTTTTACACCCTTCTTTTACGACCTACTTTTACGTGGTCGTCAACGTTGATTCCCTCTGCTTCTATAGCCTCTCGCAACCGTGATTGTAGCTCTGCTTTATTGCCCGTTGTTGCCAATCCACGTCGTTCCAACTCATTTTTGAGCAGCTGGATCTTCAACTCATTCAACTTTGCCAAGTCCTTCTTATCCTTATAATGTCCTTGTTTATTTAACAATACCGCTTCTGACACCAATTGTGATTCGATCACTGTACGTTAAATAAAACACTCAGATTCTGCTTAATAAATAGTGCGCTTTATTCACTACTAAAAACCGTAGTACAATATCGCGGGTTAACTCACTGTTCAGTACTTTACTGTACAACAATTGAAAATATACTGATCGAAGTGCGTTGTCTTTGCGCGGTTTATATACCCTAGCAGACAGCAGCTTCATAACCAAGAAATGTCTACACATTTCTGGGTTATTCGTGCAACATTGTTCTCGAAACGTTTATCTATCGTCATCTTCTCTTTGTGCCACATTCGCAAATATGCAAGCTGCCTCTCCCTCTCTCGCGTCATGTACCTAAACAGCTGTAGTTCTCGTAGTGACGCTAGTGGTGGAAATACGCTAGAGTTGGGAGATGAGCGATTCTTGAGAACATTCGCCACAATACTGTGACGTATTCGATGATTCCTCAACTATTTTCCCTGAGTTCGATCACTGTACGTTAAATAAAACACCCAGATTCTGCTTAATAAATAGTACTGTGGCGAATGTTCTCAAGAATCGCTCATCTCCCAACTCTAGCGTATTTCCATCACTAGCGTCACTACCCCAACTATAGCTGTGAGCGCGAGAGGCAGGTTTGCGAATGTGACACAAAGAGGAGATGACGATAGATAAACGTTTCGAGAACACGGTTGCGCGATTAAACCAGAAATTGTTAGACATTTCTAGGTTGTGAAGCTGCTGTCTGCTAGGGTATATAAACCGCGCAAAGACAACGCAAATCAATCAGTTTATTTTGAAGTGTTGTACAGTGAAGTACTGAACAGTGAATTAACCCGCGATATTGTACTACGGTTTTTAGTACTGAATAAAGCGTACTACTTATTAAGCAGAATCGGAGTGTTTTATTTAACGTACAGTGATCGAACTCAGGGAAATTAATCAAGGAATCATCGAATTCGTCACAATTGGTGTCAGAAGCGGTATTGTTAAATAAATACAAGGACATTGAAAAGGATAACAAGGACATTGAAAAGGATAACAAGGACATTGAAAAGGATAACACGGACATTGAAAAGGATAACAAGGACATTGTAAAGGTAACAAGGATATGGCAAAGTTTAATGACTTGAAGATCCAACAACTCAAAAACGAGTTGGAGAAACGTGGAATGGTAACAACAGGCAATAAGCCAGAGCTACAATCATGTCTACGCGAGGCTACGGAAGCGGAAGGAATCAACGTTGACGATTATGTTTTTCAGCTTTCGGAAGAGGGAGCGACGAAAATAGAAGAGCAAAAGGATACTCCGGATTCAGTAACAAATGTGGACACAAACTCGCTGTTGGCTGTATTGGCTCAGATGTCGACGAATATAACATCAAAGTTTGAAGAACAGAAAACTTGCATGACATCTCGGCTGGAACAGGTGTCATCACAGATCTCCGCTCAAATGGAGGAACAGCGGTCATTTATCACTTCGCAGTTGGAAGCACAGGAGGTGTTGGTGTCCTCAAAACTGGAAGCACAAGATGCAAAGATTGCACAGCTGCAGGATAAAATGGACGCTGAAGTCAATGCGCTGAGAGGACGTATCCAAGAGTTGCAGCTGAATCGTCCATCTGTTTCAACAAGCACACCCAAGGTAAAAACCCCATCCTTTGACGATTCTGTTCGTTTCCAGGTATTTAAGCTACAATTTGAGAAGACAGCAGCTGTGGACAACTGGGGCGCTGAGGACAAAGTCGCTGCTTTATTTGTGTGTTTGAAAGGACCTGCAGCCGAAATCTTACAGACTATTCCGGACGCTGAAAGAAACAACTATCAAGCGTTGATGGGAGCCGTTGAAAGACGTTACGGCAGCGAGCATAGGAGACAGATACATCAAATAGAGCTACAGAATCGCTTCCAGAAGACTAATGAGACATTGCAGGAGTTTGCATCAGATATCGAGAGGTTAGCCCATCTGGAAAACGCAGACGCACCCGTGGAATACATCGAAAGGGTAAAAATCCAAAGCTTCATAAATGGAATACGTGATGTGGAGACAAAGCGAGCCACATATGCCAATCCAAAGAGATCATTTGCGGAGACGGTATCACATGCTCTAACACAAGAAACAGCCTCGCTTTTGAGTAAACCCACGTACAAAGCTCACCGTGTGGAAGTGGAGACGCCAGACTGGGCCGATAAAATTGACAAAATCCTAGAAGCACTAAACGGGAAGCAACAGAAAAATGAAGGGGTTATTAAGTGCTTCAAGTGCGGAAAACCTGGTCATATTGCACGTTATTGTGGATCTGGATCTAGCTCCAATAATTCCAGTAATGCAAGCGGGCGTAAGCGCAAGGCTGAAGGAGATGAGCAAGTCTCCAAATCCAACCAACCGTTAAACTAAAGAGAGTCAGCCGCAAGGTGCGTAGGCTGGCTCCCGCAATTGGATGCCCCATAATCTCTGTCTCACAGATCGGAAGGAAGTCAAGTAATGTTACTGTTGGAGGACTCGTGGACGGAAAAGAGCGTTTACTGACTATTGATACGGGCGCATCTCATTCCATCATTCGATCTGATTTAGTCAACAAAGAAGTGAGGCCATTACATGGAGCAAAATTGCGTACGGCGACTGGTGAGGACACTCAAGTCCAAGGAGAAATAACATGTGAAATCGGAATTGGAAATGTCACCGTACTGCACAATTTTATAGTGGCAGATATTGTTGATGAGATCATAGTTGGTGTGGATTTCTTAAGCAACCAAGGCATCAAGATCGACAAGCAAAACAGGACTATGAGCTATAAGAACATGGATGTGCCACTAAATTTTGGTTACGAGAACAAGTACATCAGTAAGCAGGTCCTCGTGGAAGAAAGCCAACAAATTCCACCGAAGTCGGAGGCGATCGTTTGGGCAAGGATTGATGGAGATTATGGGACAAACAAATTGTGGGTTGTCGAGGCAGCAAACAATTCAAAGACGGATATACTAGTAGGAAAAACACTGGCTATGACAAAACAAGATGGACGTATACCGGTAAGAGTACTAAATGAGTTTCGATCGCCGATCAAGCTTTCCAAAGGAGCTATATTGGGACAATGTCAGGAGGTGGATGTGATTATAAACTGTGAACAGCTCCAGGAAAATGTCTCTACTAGCAACATTAATCTATCAGATAATATCACAGCGTGGACGCAAGAGCTCGAAGAAGACCACCAGAATAAGGCGAAACAACTTCTACTAAAGTACTCTACCATATTTGACCAGGGTGGCTCCAAACCAGGTCGGACCAATGTAGTGAAGCATCACATTGATACCGGTGACGCGAGACCAATCCGCCAAGCTCCTCGAAGTGTTCCATTGGCCAAACGCCAAGTGGTAAGAGAAATTATACAAGAAATGAGTGACAGCGGCGTGATCGAACCATCAGCTAGTCCATGGAGCTCACCGGTAGTGCCAGTGAAGAAAAAGGATGGAAAAATGCGGTTCTGTGTGGATTACCGGAAGCTGAACGACGCAACGAAAAAGTACAGCTATCCACTACCAAGAATTAACGATACTCTGGACTCACTATCTGGTACGAAATGGTTCTCTACACTGGACTTGAAAAGCGGCTATTGGCAAGTGGAGGTTAAAGATGAGGATAAGGAAAAGACAGCCTTCAGCGTTGGAGAGGGGGCTGTGGCAATTTACGGTAATGCCCTTTGGACTATGTAACGCTCCAGCTACTTTTGAGAGACTCATGGATCAGGTATTGAAAGGACTGCATTGGAAAACATGTTTGGTGTACCTGGATGACATCATCGTGCTGGGAAAAAGCTTTGAGGAACACCTCAAGAACTTGGAGGAAGTTTTCCAAAGGATAGCTGGCGCCGGTCTGAAATTAAGTCCCAAAATGTGTGTATTGTTCAAGAAGGAAGTAAGTTACTTGGGTCACAAGGTAACTACGGAGGGAATTTGCACTGCTAAAGAGAAGACCGAAGCAGTAAAGGATTGGCCAAGACCGAAAAATTTACATGAGCTACGAAGTTTCCTCGGACTGTGCACGTATTATCGTTGATTTGTACCGAATTTCGCTAGCGTAGCCAGTAGCCTTCATGAGTTGACCAGAAAGAATATGTCATATGATTGGAAGAAGGAACATGAAGTGGCTTTCCAAACCTTGAAGGAGCGGCTGTGCACTGCCCCAATGTTAGCGTATCCAATCCCAGGTTCAACGTTTATTCTGGATACAGATGCAAGTGGTTATGCGATTGGAGGAGTTTTGTCACAGATTGTCAATGGGCAGGAGAAGGTAGTGGCGTACTATAGCCGCGCAATTGGAAAGCCCGAAAGGAACTATTCTGTAACACGAAGAGAACTACTGGCATTGGTGGAGTGCATCAAACATTTCCAAAAGTATCTCTATGGACAGCGATTCCACATCAGGACAGACCATGCAGCGTTGAAATGGCTTTTGCAGTTCCGTAATCCGGAAGGTCAATTGGCACGGTGGATAGAGCGACTACAAAGTTATGACTTTTCCATAGAGCATCGCAAAGGCAGCAACCACGGCAATGCTGATGCAATGCCCCGGCGACCATGTAACCTGGAATGCAAGCATTGTTCGAAAGCTGAGGCCAAGGAAGATGTTATAGATGTTCGGCTGATGACTATAACATCTACGGACGAATGGAACATGGATAAACTAAGGAAGTATCAGCTAGAGGATCCAGATCTGGTACGTGTGATGCAGGGGATCGAGCAAAATGAACGACCAACAAGAGAGGAAATGTCAGCAGAGAGTCCTGTTGCCAAGTCATATTGGGCAGAGTGGAACAGTTTGAAATTGGTATCCGGTTGCTTACATAGAGTATGGGAAAGCGAAGATGGTCAATGCGCTCGGAAGCTGGTAGTTGTCCCACGGAAGAAAATCTCTGATGTTTTGTATGAACTACATAATGGTCCAAGTGGAGGTCATCTAGGAGTCACAAAAACACTGGAGAAAGTCAAGCAGAGATTCTATTGGGTTGGTTGCCGGTAGTCGATCGCGGAGTGGATCGCCAACTGTGAGGTGTGCATCAGAGCAAAGGGTCCGAAGTCGAGAAGCCATGGACAGATGAAGCAGTACAACACAGGTGCACCGTTTGAGAGGATTGCCATGGATGTAGCTGGTCCATTTCCTACTAGCAAACTCGGAAACAAATACGTACTATTGTTATGGACTATTTCAGCAAATGGCCAGAAGTTTACCCGATTCCAAATCAAGAGGCAGAAACCATTGCAGAGGTGTTCATAAACAATTGGGTAGCGAGGTTTGGTGTACCGATGGAGTTACATTCCGACCAAGGCAGGAATTTCGAATCAGTTGTATTCCAAGAAATGTGCAAGACATTGGGTATTCGGAAAACGCGAACAACTGCACTGCATCCTCAGTCAGATGGCATGGTGGAACGTTTCAATCGAACCTTGGAAGAGCACATGAGGAAAGTAGTGGATAAGTTCCAGAGAGATTGGGACACGCACATCTCCTTGTTCCTGATGGCATATCGCTCGGCAATACATGAAACAACGGTTCAGACTCCAGCAAAAGTAATTTTTGGGAATGATCTTCGGTTGCCAGCTGACTTGAAGTTTGGGATAAATGCTGATGAAGGAATAAATGCCAGGAAATCCACTAGCATCTTGGAAGAAGAAATGAGAGAAATACACGATCTTGTAAGACAACGGACGAAGATCATGAGTCATAAGATGAAAGCCAGATACGACAAAGCCATCAACTCGGAAGGTTTTAAAGAAGGAGATTTAGTGCTGTTATACAACCCACAACGAAAGAAAGGTTTGTCCCCAAAACTGCAATGTAACTGGGAAGGCCCATATAAAGTAATAAAGCGGATAAATGATGTTGCCTACCGCATACAAACTGTTGGAAGGCCACGAAACAAAATGAAGGTGGTTCACCTGGAGAGGCTAGCAACGTTTGGATCGGGAAATGTGTCTGATCGGGACGATCAGACTTAGGTGGAGGGCAGTGTGGCGAATGTTCTCAAGAATCGCTCATCTCCCAACTCTAGCGTATTTCCATCACTAGCGTCACTACCACAACTACAGCTGTTTAGATACATGACGTGAGAGCGACAGAGGGAGAGGCAGCTCGCGTGTTTGCGAATGTGGCACAAAGAGGAGATGACGATAGGTAAACGCTTCGAGAACACTGTTGCACGAATAAACCAGAAAGGTGTAGACATTTCTAGGTTGTGAAGCTGCTGTTGGCTAGGGTATATAAACCGCGCAAACACAACGCAATCAATCAGTTTATTTTGAAGTGTTGTACAGTGAAGTACTGAACAGTGAATTAACTCGCGATATTGTACTACGGTTTTTGGTACTGAATAAAGCGTACTACTTATTAAGCAGAATCGGAGTGTTTTATTTAACGTACAGTGATCGAACTCAGGGAAAATAATCAAGGAATCATCGAATTCGTCACAATTGGTGTCAGAAGCGGTATTGTTAAATAAATACAAGGACATTGAAAAGGATAACAAGGATATTGAAAAGGATAACAAGGACATTGAAAAGGATAACACGGACATTGAAAAGGATAACAAGGACATTCTAAAGGTAACAAGGATATGGCAAAGTTTAATGACTTGAAGATCCAACAACTCAAAAACGAGTTGGAGAAACGTGGAATGGAAGCGGAAGGAATCAACGTTGACGATTATGTTTTTCAGCTTTCGGAAGAGGGAGCGACGAAAATAGAAGAGCAAAAGGATACTCCGGGTTCAGTGGCAAATGTGGACACAAACTCTTTATTGGCTGCCTTGGCTCAAATGTCAAAGAACATAACATCAAGCATGTCATCAAAGTTGGAAGAACAGAAGACACACATGGCATCTCAGTTGGAACAACAAGAGACACGATTGGCATCTCAGTTAGAAGAACAGAAGGCATACATGGCGTCACAGATCAAGGAAGAGTTGATGGAACAGGAAACACGCATAACGTTAAAACTAGAGGCACTAGAGCAAAGAGTCTCATCGCAGCTAGAAGTTGTCAGTGGACGACAGGATAAGATCGAAGCCGAGGTGGATGCGTTAAAATCTCGTATCCAGGAGTTGCAGCTGAATCGTCCAAGTGTTTCCACAAGCACGCCCAAGGTAAAAACCCCATCCTTTGACGGTTCTGTTCCTTTCCAGGTATTTAAGCTACAATTTGAGAAGACAGCAGCTGTGAACAACTGGGGCGCTGAGGATAAAGTCGCTGCTTTATTTGTGGCATTGAAAGGACCTGCAGCCGAAATCTTACAGACTATTCCGGACGCTGAAAGAAACAACTATGAAGCGTTGATGGGAGCCGTTGAAAGACGTTACGGCAGCGAGCATAGAAGGCAGATACATCAAATAGAGCTACAGAATCGCTTCCAGAAGGCTAACGAAACATTACAGGAGTTTGCATCGGACATCGAGAGGTTGGCTCATCTAGCAAACGCAGACGCACCAGTGGAATACATCGAGAGGGTGAAAATCCAAAGTTTCATAAATGGAATACGTGACGTGGAGACGAAGCGGGCCACCTATGCAAATCCAAAGAGATCATTTGCGGAGACGGTATCACATGCGCTAACTCAAGAAACCGCATCTCTTTTTTCAGCAAACCATTGTACAAAGCTCATCGTGTGGAAGTGGAGACGCCAGACTTGGTCAACAAAATCGACAAAATTTTGGAAGCATTGAATGGGGTACAGAAGAAAAGCGATGGCTCCATTAAGTGCTTTAAGTGCGGAAAATCTGGTCATATTGCACGTTATTGTGGATCTGGCTCCAATAATTCCAGTAATGCAAGCGGACGTAAGCGCAAGGCTGAAGGAGATGAGCAAGTCTCCCAATCCAACCAACCGTTAAACTAAAGAGAGTCAGCCGCAAGGGGCGTAGGCTGGCTCCCGCAATTGGATGCCCCATAATCTCTGTCTCACAGATCGGAAGGAAGTCAAGTAATGTTACTGTTGGAGGACTCGTGGACGGAAAGGAGCGTTTACTGACTATTGATACGGGCGCATCTCATTCCATCATTCGATCTGATTTAGTCAACAAAGGAGTGAGGCCATTACATGGAGCAAAGTTGCGTACGGCGACTGGTGAGGACACCCAAGTTCAAGGAGAAGTAACATGTGAAATCGCAATAGGAAATGTCACCGTACTGCACAATTTTATAGTGGCAGATATTGTTGATGAGATCATAGTTGGTGTGGATTTCTTAAGCAACCAAGGCATCAAGATCGACATGCAAAACAGGACTATGAGCTATAAGAACATGGATGTGCCACTCAATTTTGGTTACGAGAACAAGTACATCAGTAAGCGGGTACTCGTGGAAGATAGCCAACAAATTCCACCGAAGTCGGAGGCAGTCGTTTGGGCAAGGATTGATGGAGATTATGGGACAAACAAATTGTGGGTTGTCGAGGCAGCAAACAATTCAAAGACGGATATACTAGTAGGAAAAACACTGGCTATGACAAAACAAGATGGACGTATACCGGTAAGAGTACTAAATGAGTTTCGATCGCCGATCAAGCTTTCCAAAGGAGCTATATTGGGACAATGTCAGGAGGTGGATGTGATTATAAACTGTGAACAGCTCCAGGAAAATGTCTCTACTAGCAACATTAATCTATCAGATAATATCACAGCGTGGACGCAAGAGCTCGAAGAAGACCACCAGAATAAGGCGAAACAACTTCTACTAAAGTACTCTACCATATTTGACCAGGGTGGCTCCAAACCAGGTCGGACCAATGTAGTGAAGCATCACATTGATACCGGTGACGCGAGACCAATCCGCCAAGCTCCTCGAAGTGTTCCATTGGCCAAACGCCAAGTGGTAAGAGAAATTATACAAGAAATGAGTGACAGCGGCGTGATCGAACCATCAGCTAGTCCATGGAGCTCACCGGTAGTGCCAGTGAAGAATAAGGATGGAAAAATGCGGTTCTGTGTGGATTACCGGAAGCTGAACGACGCAACGAAAAAGTACAGCTATCCACTACCAAGAATTAACGATACTCTGGACTCACTATCTGGTACGAAATGGTTCTCTACACTGGACTTGAAAAGCGGCTATTGGCAAGTGGAGGTTAAAGATGAGGATAAGGAAAAGACAGCCTTCAGCGTTGGAGAGGGGCTGTGGCAATTTACGGTAATGCCCTTTGGACTATGTAACGCTCCAGCTACTTTTGAGAGACTCATGGATCAGGTATTGAAAGGACTGCATTGGAAAACATGTTTGGTGTACCTGGATGACATCATCGTGCTGGGAAAAAGCTTTGAGGAACACCTCAAGAACTTGGAGGAAGTTTTCCAAAGGATAGCTGGCGCCGGTCTGAAATTAAGTCCCAAAAAGTGTGTATTGTTCAAGAAGGAAGTAAGTTACTTGGGTCACAAGGTAACTACGGAGGGAATTTGCACTGCTAAAGAGAAGATCGAAGCAGTAAAGGATTGGCCAAGACCGAAAAATTTACATGAGCTACGAAGTTTCCTCGGACTGTGCACGTATTATCGTTGATTTGTACCGAATTTCGCTAGCGTAGCCAGTAGCCTTCATGAGTTGACCAGAAAGAATATGTCATATGATTGGAAGAAGGAACATGAAGTGGCTTTCCAAACCTTGAAGGAGCGGCTGTGCACTGCCCCAATGTTAGCGTATCCAATCCCAGGTTCAACGTTTATTCTGGATACAGATGCAAGTGGTTATGCGATTGGAGGAGTTTTGTCACAGATTGTCAATGGGCAGGAGAAGGTAGTGGCGTACTATAGCCGCGCAATTGGAAAGCCCGAAAGGAACTATTGTGTAACACGAAGAGAACTACTGGCATTGGTGGAGTGCATCAAACATTTCCAAAAGTATCTCTATGGACAGCGATTCCACATCAGGACAGACCATGCAGCGTTGAAATGGCTTTTGCAGTTCCGTAATCCGGAAGGTCAATTGGCACGGTGGATAGAGCGACTACAAAGTTATGACTTTTCCATAGAGCATCGCAAAGGCAGCAACCACGGCAATGCTGATGCAATGCCCCGGCGACCATGTAACCTGGAATGCAAGCATTGTTCGAAAGCTGAGGCCAAGGAAGATGTTATAGATGTTCGGCTGATGACTATAACATCTACGGACGAATGGAACATGGATAAACTAAGGAAGTATCAGCTAGAGGATCCAGATCTGGTACGTGTGATGCAGGGGATCGAGCAAAATGAACGACCAACAAGAGAGGAAATGTCAGCAGAGAGTCCTGTTGCCAAGTCATATTGGGCAGAGTGGAACAGTTTGAAATTGGTATCCGGTTGCTTACATAGAGTATGGGAAAGCGAAGATGGTCAATGCGCTCGGAAGCTGGTAGTTGTCCCACGGAAGAAAATCTCTGATGTTTTGTATGAACTACATAATGGTCCAAGTGGAGGTCATCTAGGAGTCACAAAAACACTGGAGAAAGTCAAGCAGAGATTCTATTGGGTTGGTTGCCGGTAGTCGATCGCGGAGTGGATCGCCAACTGTGAGGTGTGCATCAGAGCAAAGGGTCCGAAGTCGAGAAGCCATGGACAGATGAAGCAGTACAACACAGGTGCACCGTTTGAGAGGATTGCCATGGATGTAGCTGGTCCATTTCCTACTAGCAAACTCGGAAACAAATACGTACTATTGTTATGGACTATTTCAGCAAATGGCCAGAAGTTTACCCGATTCCAAATCAAGAGGCAGAAACCATTGCAGAGGTGTTCATAAACAATTGGGTAGCGAGGTTTGGTGTACCGATGGAGTTACATTCCGACCAAGGCAGGAATTTCGAATCAGTTGTATTCCAAGAAATGTGCAAGACATTGGGTATTCGGAAAACGCGAACAACTGCACTGCATCCTCAGTCAGATGGCATGGTGGAACGTTTCAATCGAACCTTGGAAGAGCACATGAGGAAAGTAGTGGATAAGTTCCAGAGAGATTGGGACACGCACATCTCCTTGTTCCTGATGGCATATCGCTCGGCAATACATGAAACAACGGTTCAGACTCCAGCAAAAGTAATTTTTGGGAATGATCTTCGGTTGCCAGCTGACTTGAAGTTTGGGATAAATGCTGATGAAGGAATAAATGCCAGGAAATCCACTAGCATCTTGGAAGAAGAAATGAGAGAAATACACGATCTTGTAAGACAACGGACGAAGATCATGAGTCATAAGATGAAAGCCAGATACGACAAAGCCATCAACTCGGAAGGTTTTAAAGAAGGAGATTTAGTGCTGTTATACAACCCACAACGAAAGAAAGGTTTGTCCCCAAAACTGCAATGTAACTGGGAAGGCCCATATAAAGTAATAAAGCGGATAAATGATGTTGCCTACCGCATACAAACTGTTGGAAGGCCACGAAACAAAATGAAGGTGGTTCACCTGGAGAGGCTAGCAACGTTTGGATCGGGAAATGTGTCTGATCGGGACGATCAGACTTAGGTGGAGGGCAGTGTGGCGAATGTTCTCAAGAATCGCTCATCTCCCAACTCTAGCGTATTTCCATCACTAGCGTCACTACCACAACTACAGCTGTTTAGATACATGACGTGAGAGCGACAGAGGGAGAGGCAGCTCGCGTGTTTGCGAATGTGGCACAAAGAGGAGATGACGATAGATAAACGCTTCGAGAACACTGTTGCACGAATAAACCAGAAAGGTGTAGACATTTCTAGGTTGTGAAGCTGCTGTTGGCTAGGGTATATAAATCGCGCAAAGACAACGCAATCAATCAGTTTATTTTGAAGTGTTGTACAGTGAAGTACTGAACAGTGAATTAACCCGCGATATTGTACTACGGTTTTTAGTACTGAATAAAGCGTACTACTTATTAAGCAGAATCGGAGTGTTATTTAACGTACAGTGATCGAACTCAGGGAAAATAATCAAGGAATCATCGAATTCGTCACAATATGAAGGAAGTCGAGCATTACGCAAACATGACCAAGCAAAACGGCTTATGAAATTAGCATTGTCTCAAAAATTGTCACACAGCATGACAAACTTCACTGATTCGGCAGACTCAAAGGAGGATTCACACATATCCAGGGCAGAACTAATGTCCGTTTTTCACAATGTTGTTCACAGGCTTAGTTACAAGAGCTTAGACTGTCAATTAAAACTAAGTTCTTCAATATTTTGCGACAGTAAAATTGATAATAAAATAAGTTGTGGCCGTACCAAAGCAGCAGCTATAACACGCACCATACACACGAGAAAAAGTAACTGATGAATTAAAAGAAAGTTTTTACTTTTCGGTAAGCAGCGACGTATCAAATATTGGAAACGTGAAAACGTATCCATATGCCGTTCAATATTTCGATGCTGAAACAGGAATACAACAGAAAATTTTAGATTTTTATGAAGACCCAAAAGAGGCTGCCAAAGACATTTTTGGCAATATCGTAAGTATAACAACTGAAAATAACCTTAACATTCAGTAAATTGCAGCATACAGTGCGGATAATGCGGTAGTTAATTACGGTGTTCATAATTCCGTATATAAAAAACTTAAAGAGGTAAACCATAAAATTGTAAAGGCAAATTGCAACTGCCATGTAAAAAAATACTGCATCAAAAGGGCTTTAAATGCTTTATCTGTCGACGTAGAAAACAGCTTTGTCAAATGAAAAGTTAAAGGCATGTTTTGAGTTTGCATGTATAGAATACAAGCATCTACTTCGGCATGTTCCTACTCGATGGCTTTCCCTTTTGCCAGCAGATGACCGATTATTACATTCTTGGCCTGCGGTTAAAAGGTACTTTTTACAAAAGGGGAAAAACAACTACAGAAAAGAAATCTGGAAATTTGTGTCATATGGAATGTCAGATACTGAACTAAATAATGCGGATGAAGAATGCATTTCATCAGAGGCGTATTTGTATTTAATTCATAATGTAATGCATGATTTCCAATCAGCTTTACTAGCGCTTGAAAATGATTTTGTACAATAATGGAACTTCACAGCATAATGAGTAAACTTATAAATAGTCTTCAAAACCGAAGATAGGATTGTTTCAATGGAAGTCGAGTTTT
>CAXKVI010000004.1:73977606-74009720 GCA_964058755.1 Campiglossa producta
AAACTAGGATAGCACAGCATAAATCCGATTATAAATATTGTCACCAAACCAACAACCACAAAACAGCACTCATGGCCCACTGTGCAAACAGTCGGCACGAGCCAGATTTTAACAATACAAAGATTCTCCAGCAAGAACAACAATACAGCAAGCGTTTCACTTTGGAGATGTTACATATAATAAATACACCAACTAATATACGATTGAACTATAAGAGAGACACCGATCATCATTCCGCTCACCTATACAAACATCTAATAAAATAAAAGTAGAACAAAATAGAATAAACAAACAAACAATAGAAATAAGACAGTACACAACTCCACGTCACGCAGTGCAGACGTGTAAATAAAATGTATGTAACAAATATTTATGTTTATGTTTAAATTTAGAGTTTTATTACTTGTTTATATTTTTGTTAAAAATGTGATTTTAATTATAATTTTAAATGTTTTTTGTTTTGTTTGTCAACAGTCTGCCCTTGAAGACGGTTACCGTTGTGTAGCCGAAATATATCGGAGAGAAAAAACAATCTTTGTGTTTTTAATGAACATTGACCTGAAGCCGGCAAAATTAATAATTAGTTTAAATCAAAAAGGTCGCTAAATACACTAATTTATAAACACGGAAGGCACGCCGTAGGCATATAACAATAAAAATGGGATATGCAACAATAAAGAACAACTATGACAACTGTAAGACAACAATCAACAAGTTTCAATCGATTTCGAAAAAATTGGTAAAAGCAAAGTGCAATATTAAATTTCTGTTAAAATGTAGAAAATGTAAGGTTATTCCTAATTTTATAAAAAATACCACTAAATGTCATAAACTTTTTTTATCTGACTGCACTGCACATACTGACATAAATAGAATTTTAACTAGACATACATATTATTACCACAACAAAATATTGAGCTTAGTAATTAAACACAAACATGATATATTGAGACGGCTAAAGCAACAAACCGAAGCATTAACAAAAACCCTTAAAGAAAAACTGGGAGAAAATCATTTCCAAGAGTTTATGGATAGTGAGAATAATGTTTGGAAAAAACTCACAATAAAAATAAAGAAGCGCCAAGAAGCAAAATTCGAAAAACTGCGCGCCAGTCGCAACAACATTTTTACCAACAACACCAATCAGGAAGATTGGTTTATAACTAAAACAAATGTAGATGTACCACAAGATGTAAAAGCTTTGTTAGCTAAGGGACCAAAATTCGCTTTACCTGCCAACAATAAGAATTTTCCTCTTTTCAAATACATAGCTGACGGAGAAGAGTTAATACAAACGATAAGTAATAAAGAGCAACAAGAGGAAGCCCGTACGAAATTCTCTTTGTTAGTGAAGAACTACACAACAACACATAAACCCAGTGCAATAGATAGTGCAATCACAGACACAGTGGTACAGACGCGGATTTTCCTGAGCAAAAATAAAGATATTAAAATACTTACATCTGACAAAGGAAATAAAACTGTAGCTATGAAAATTGACGAATATAATAATAAAATGACGGAGATTTTAGCTGACTTGACCACATATAGAATACAACGACAAGATCCCACATCGCGCTTACAAAGTAAAAATAATAGTCTAGTAGAAAATTTATTTAAAATGGAGCTTATTTCAAAGGCCGAGAGGAATAAGCTTACCACAACAACGGCAAATCCCCCAAGAATATATGGTCTACCCAAAATACACAAAGAGGGAACACCGCTTAGACCTATATGCTCAGTAATTGGGTCACCCTCGTACGGACTGTGCAAATATATTGTAGATATACTGAAAAATATAACGGCGGAATCCACATATAACATAAAAAACACATTAGATTTTAAAGAAAAAATAAATAACACTAACATTAATGATGACGAGAAACTTATATCCTTTGACGTGGTCTCACTGTTTCCAAGCATACCGATACAGTTAGCACTAGACGTTATATCAGAAAAATGGACAATTATACAACAATTTACCAAAATACCAAAGAAACTTTTTATGGAAATAATTACATTTTGCATTAAGGATAGTCGATATTTTAAGTATAAAGATACAATTTATACTCAGTTGAAAGGTCTACCTATGGGATCACCATCCTCGCCAGTGATAGCCGACATTATAATGGAAAAACTGCTAGAAACTTCTTTACAAAAATTAAACCAAAAACCGCGTCTAATCACAAAATATGTCGATGACTTATTCGCAATAGTGAACGAAAATGACATAGATAGCACACTCAAAGCTCTTAACTCCTTTAATAAACATATAAAATTCACAATCGAAGAGGAACAAAACGGGAAATTAGTATATTTGGACTCTGTCATAAACCGACATGGCAACCAACTAAAATTAAAATGGTATAGGAAGCCGACTTCATCAGGACGAATCATTAACTTTAATTCCAAGCACCCTAAGTCAATGATAATAAATACAGCAATGGGCTGTATACGTAGGATGATGCAGACTTCAGATGAAATATACCATACAGATATAGAGAAAGAAATTACAGTATTATTAAGGAGCAACGACTTCCCAGTAAAAATTATTAGAACATTGTTAAGGAGATACAAAAATAATGATCAGCTAAATTTACCAAAAAATCCCACTATTTATAAATCGGTATCATATGTTCCGAAACTATCAGAAAGGCTAACTGCATCGGACTGTTACGATAAGGATAAAATAAAAATAGCACACAAACCATCCAATACCCTAAGGAATTTTTTCAATCAAACGAAATCAGTAGTACCTTTACTAGAAAAATGCAATGTAGTATATGAAATCCCATGCAACGGTAATGACAATGAACCTTGTCAAAGTAAATATGTAGGCACAACAAAGTCAAAACTAAAAACTAGGATAGCACAGCATAAATCCGATTATAAATATTGTCACCAAACCAACAACCACAAAACAGCACTCATGGCCCACTGTGCAAACAGTCGGCACGAGCCAGATTTTAACAATACAAAGATTCTCCAGCAAGAACAACAATACAGCAAGCGTTTCACTTTGGAGATGTTACATATAATAAATACACCAACTAATATACGATTGAACTATAAGAGAGACACCGATCATCATTCCGCTCACCTATACAAACATCTAATAAAATAAAAGTAGAACAAAATAGAATAAACAAACAAACAATAGAAATAAGACAGTACACAACTCCACGTCACGCAGTGCAGACGTGTAAATAAAATGTATGTAACAAATATTTATGTTTATGTTTAAATTTAGAGTTTTATTACTTGTTTATATTTTTGTTAAAAATGTGATTTTAATTATAATTTTAAATGTTTTTTGTTTTGTTTGTCAACAGTCTGCCCTTGAAGACGGTTACCGTTGTGTAGCCGAAATATATCGGAGAGAAAAAACAATCTTTGTGTTTTTAATGAACATTGACCTGAAGCCGGCAAAATTAATAATTAGTTTTTAGTATGTATTTAATTTTGTAAAACATTATATACGACGAAAATAAAGAAAGAGCAAACAAACACTGTAATTTTTAATTCATTCGGTAACATATTGCGCATTTTCACAAGTGTATTTCACCTATTTATTTTTTTTTTTAAATCCATTATTATACCTATAAAAATGTCGGCAAATTTTCGAGATCAGTCGGCATATCAGTATTCATACCTACCTACATACAACACATGCTATTGTTCTACTAACTAGCGACACACAAAACAAATCCAGAAATGCGAGCGCTGTTAAAGCCGGAAACAGAATCAGTCCGCCAATACGTTAAGAACTCTATGAACATGAAATGGCCCAAAAATCACCCCGAAATGGTTAGGAAAAGTCCCAAAAACAACAATCCTAAAATTATCACGAAATGATTGAATAACCAATCCCGAAAAATTCCCGGAATAATCCCGAAAACAATCCCGAAAAAGTCCCGAAGACAATACCGAAAAGTCCTGAAAATAATCCCCAAATGGTCCCGAAAACAATTCCAAAATGGTCCCGAAAAATTATAGAAATGGCCCCTAAGAAGGTCCTTCATATCCCTGAATAAAAACTAGAAGTACCGTCAAAAGTTTTTTTTTTGGTTCACATTCCTGTCGGTATACTCGCAATAGCATTTTTCAAATTTTCTACTACAACCCTCTGCGAATATGCCATACAAAATATGCATTCAATGCACGTTCTTAAATGCCTTCGTGAATTATTCACGCCACATATGCATACATATATGAAGATGAACGGCAAGAAGTACGTGCATATATAGAATCGAGAAGGCATTTATGAATGATGCACGAATGCATTCATGAACGTTAATGGTGTGGATTTTTTATACGTTCTTATTCACGAACGCGAATGCAAATTTTTTTTTCAATATTCATGTTCGTGAATGCGAATGCAAAAGAACGTACTTGAATCTTCATAAATGAATAATTCCGAACCCTGCGGAAAAGTTTTTGGATGAAGGTAGAGTTTCCCAATCTGAGCTTATGGAAGTCAAAGAAAATGTTCTTCGATTTTATATGGAATTTGTTATGCAATTAAAAAACCGATTTGATTTTGCAAGAAATGACTTGAAATATTTGTCTATAATAACTCCAGTAGAAGTTTGCTCTGATGATGAAGTTTCTTTATTTCCTTTAATCTCATTATATTCAAATTTGGTTGAAAGCATCACAGAAGACTTAATTACTGAGTGGAAAATGTTGCGACTGAGTAACATCGGTCTTCGTCCTAATATGGAAATAGAAGAATTTTGGGAAAAAGTCTTTTTACAAAAAAATGGCTTAGGTGAACAATGCTTTAAAAATCTCACGAGCTTCGTGTTAAATATCTTGTCATTACCCCATAGTTCTGCTGCAGCTGAAAGGAAATTTTCGGATTTGAATCTTGTAATGTATTGAACATGACTGTAACTCCTAACATAATTAACATGAGTGTTAAGATACCAGAGAGTAAACATATACATACATTGTAACCTATTAACTATGCTAGCTCTTATACGTTATTAGTACATACATAACTCTACGGAGTACTCGCACTCTCATTAACCACCGAGTCAATTGGAGCGCTGCTCATTTACTTTAAGCTTAGCTATAAGTTTTAGTCTGTAATCAACTTAGAATGAATAAATAACATCATAAATCTAATTAAAATCAGAATTAGAAATCAATTAAATATAAGCACAGTAAATTCAATAATGTTAGCGAAAGAACTGAATTACGATAAAACCGATGTGTGGTCTCCAAATAAAATGTTCGACTAACTACATATGTATAAACAATTTGTATGAAACTAATAAACACTTTACTCTTTAAGTTTATGTTTAACCTCGGTACTAAGGTTATATGAGGCATTCAGAGCAACAATGGACTAGTCCAAACTATTTGAATCTAGATAAGTGGAAAATAAAAAATTCCCCTTTTCTTTTTTGTTCGTAAAAATACGTGAAGACTGAAGTTTGTTTCTTGGAATACCTGAAATAAATATTTTGGTAGATTTTTTCCAAATTTGGTAGATTTTTTTTTGAATGGATGGTAGAATTTTTTTTTATTAGCGGCAACCCTGTCGGTAGGGCACACCTAGCCTTCCTGCGTGCCTACCAATAAGACAGTGCCCAGTTAATACACCTATCAATACTGAGATTTCTCTCATTAGGGCGTGAATGTGTCTAGATGTTTTATGATCCCATTTTGGCCAGGTTTGCTTGGATATCCGGCACCCTGGAGATTGTAGCCACCTTTCGCCGGCTTGACGGAGTGCGTACTCCTCCAGCATAAGCTTGCATGTGGCAAACGGCATACCTAAGCACTCTTTATCCCAAAGAATCTGCTTGGTTGTGCCCTGCCTGGCAAGTTGGTTTGCCCTACAGTTTCCTTTGATGTTCCTGTGTCCCGGGACGACGACAGCGGAGCGTCAGTTCAGGGTTGAACGAGTAAGAACCAACAGCTTTGATGGCCGCTCGGCTGCCGCTGAAAATAACGATATCCTCGACGACAGCGCGCTTACTTATCCAGGCCGCGGCGTCCAAGATTGCTGAGACTTCAGCCTGGAACACGCTGTAATGATCAGGTAGTCGAAAGGAGAGCTCAAGGTCCAGGTCCCTTGAACTCCGCCGTCTAACTTCGAACCGTCGGTGTAAATATAAATGCCGCCATTAGTAGCGGGACACCGATCCGTCCTCTCCCAGTATTCCCTGCTGGGAATGTTTATTTTGAAGCATCTATCTCCGACTGTTGTGGTCGCACAACGATTTGTGCTCAGAGGGAGAAAACTGTAAAATACCAAAATACTGGAGTGTCCAGTAGTAGGTACTTGCGACCCAACTGGACGTTTCCCTTAGACGCAGAGCCGATGCTACTGCTGCCCGGTACGCTTCCAGATCGAGTGGCAAAAAGCCAAGAATGGTCTGGAGAGCTTCGTTGGGTGTTGTCCTTAGCTCACCGCTTATACCGATCATGTTGGATCTGTGGACTTTAGTTGAGTAAAAATCATCAATTGCCAATTAGAAAGGATGTCGTATTTCATATTTGTAAACTATTTATTGTGGTAAAAGCAAAATATATTCAACAAAGTGTGATTGAATTTGACTCTCAATCAAAACCAGGGTACACAGAGCCAAAAATGCCTAATAAAATTAATAAGATTGTCTTTATGAACGGTTTTCAGGCTCAGGGGTAGTCAAGACGGCGGAAACGAAAAAAAAACCATACGCAAATCTATTTGGTTTAATGAGGAAATTCTTATTGATATTATCAAGTGCAATTTCTTCTTTTTTCTTTGCGATTTCTTTTTATATGTGTTATTAATAAGAAAATCTTCTCGAAATTTCTGCCAAAATATTGAAAAAAAGCTGAAAGAGAAAAACTTCTTATTTTAATAAGATGATCTTAGGGTTCCTAACAAGAAGATTTGATTTATTAACAGATTTCCGCATAATTGTATGTGTTAATAAGACGATCTTAGGGTTCCTAACAAGAAGATCTGACTTATTAACTGATTTCCGCATAATTGTATGTGTTAATAAGACGATCTTAGGGTTCCTAACAAGAAGATTTGACATATTAATGTTTTCAAAGGGAAAACATATTTCCGCATAATTGTATGTGTTAATAAGACGATCTTAGGGTTCCTAACAAGAAGATTTGACTTATTAATGTTTTCAAAGGGAAAACATATTTCCGCATAATTTTATGTGTTAATAAGACGATCTTAGGGTTCCTAACAAGAAGATTTGACTTATTAATGTTTTCAAAGGGAAAACATATTTCCGCATAATTGTATGTGTTAATAAGACGATCTTAGGGTTCCTAACAAGAAGATTTGACTTATTAACAGATTTCCGCATAATTGTATGTGTTAATAAGACGATCTTAGGGTTCCTAACAAGAAGATTTGACTTATTAATGTTTTCAAAGGGAAAACATATTTCCGCATAATTTTATGTGTTAATAAGACGATCTTAGGGTTCCTAACAAGAAGATTTGACTTATTAATGTTTTCAAAGGGAAAACATATTTCCGCATAATTTTATGTGTTAATAAGACGATCTTAGGGTTCCTAACAAGAAGATTTGACTTATTAATGTTTTCAAAGGGAAAACATATTTCCGCATAATTTTATGTGTTAATAAGACGATCTTAGGGTTCCTAACAAGAAGATTTGACTTATTAATGTTTTCAAAGGGAAAACATATTTCCGCATAATTTTATGTGTTAATAAGACGATCTTAGGGTTCCTAACAAGAAGATTTGACTTATTAATGTTTTCAAAGGGAAAACATATTTCCGCATAATTTTATGTGTTAATAAGACGATCTTAGGGTTCCTAACAAGAAGATTTGACTTATTAATATTTTCAAAGGGAAATCTTGCATCATCATCAGCAGACATCATGTAGAACAATTATACGCTGAGAAGCAGAAGTACCCGATGGCTCGATGGTAAGCACCTGTGTTCAGCATTCAATATGTGGTTAGTTCGATTCGCGGTGGAGGCAATATGGCAAGTGTGGAAGGCAATGTAAGGAAGAGTGCGGTGAGATGGCTTGAAGAAAATATAAAAAGGCAACATAAGAAGGTAAAGGCAATACAAGAGAAATCTAAAACTGAATCGTAACTGATAATCTGAAGTTCTCGAAGACAATATAAGAACTCTGAAATATAATTTTTATTTTCTTCTCAATAATATGTGATTTCATTTTGAAAACATTAATAAGTCGAATCTTCTTGTTAGGAACCCTAAGAAATCAGTTCGTTTTCTGCAAGATTTCCCTTTGAAAACATTAATAAGTCAAATCTTATTAACACATACAATTATGCGGAAATATGTTTTCCCTTTGAAAACATTAATAAGTCAAATCTTCTTGTTAGGAACCCTAAGATCGTCTTATTAACACATACAATTATGCGGAAATCTGTTAATAAGTCAAATCTTCTTGTTAGGAACCCTAACATCGTCTTATTAACACATACAATTATGCGGAAATATGTTTTCCCTTTGAAAACATTAATAAGTCAAATCTTCTTGTTAGGAACCCTAATATTGTCTTATTAACACATGCAATTACGCGGAAATATGTTTTCCCTTTGAAAACATTAATAAGTCGAATCTTCTTGTTAGGAACCCTAAGAAATCAGTACGTTTTTTGCAAGATTTCTCTTTGTAAAGATTAATAAGATTTTCTCTTCAAAAATAAAAAGAACTTCTTCTTGAAGAAAATCTATAGAGATATCATATGACTTTTGTTCTATTTTATTAGGCAGTGTTGGCTCTGTGTATAATACAAAAAAAATATTTTAACCCGCTTGAAAACAATTTTTTCAGTTTATAAACTTTTAGGAAAAAAATTTTAAATTAACTCTTGTTTTAAATTTTGAATATTTACATTTTACCTTTAATTCAAATTAGCAATACGAAAGGTTATTCTGTAGCAAATTTAGAAGTATTTTATTTATAGTAAAAAAACTTCGGTGCCAGTGAAGAACGGTTGGAATTCAACTGTTTTGCAGGCTAAGGTAAGAAAACTTTAACCTAACATTTTTTACAAAATTCGCGGACGTTATAAGAGTTAATTATTGCTAATAATAAACAAAAGATAATGACACCCAATTTACATGTGGTGCACCATAAAGAATTAATTCATTTGTTTACATTAGTTTGACATTATAGCCCCTTACAAGGGAAACATATTTAACTGTCAATCACACTTTATTAAATACATTTTGGATAAAAATGAAAAATAAATAAAAAAAGGAGGGGAGAAGTAAATTTTGATAGAACATGAATTTTCCGACATTTATCGGGGTGCAATTCACTCTAGCTTATGGCGCTAGGCCGATCTGTATATTCGATTAAATATATCTGCTCTGTCAAAATTTACGATATTCAACTAATTGGCACACGGCCTTTATAACAGAGACTTGTAACAAAACTCGTACCGAAACGAAACTCGCGTTTCTGGCGTTTCTGTTCCAAGAAACTTTAAAGGATAGAAACTAAATTCGAAACAAAATGATTGTAACGGTTTCAGCAGAAACAAAATCTGTAACGAAACTAAATTAATTTTGTTCCTTGTAACAGAAACCGAAACAGAAACAAAACTCCTTTGTAACAAAAGTCGTAACAAAACTCCGAAACGGTTCCAGCAGAAACAAAACCTGTAACGTAACTAAATTAATTTTGTTCCTTGTAACAGAAACAAAATTATTAGTTTTGTTTCTTGTAACAAAACCCGTAACGAAACTAAATTAGTTTTGTTTCTCAGTAGCAGAACTCTAAACATTCTTATAGTACTATTTGCACTACACTAGGATGGACCTATAATATTTATATATATAATATATATCGTCGCTCGGCCCGAAATACCGCGTATTTGCAAAAAACAAAAAGGCGTATATACCAAAATGTCCAAAAACGAGATTTCGTTACCCTGACTGGGGCTCATCGGTCTTAATGTATTGACGTTAAAATTCCTCCGTTTTTAGCTACAAAAACACAAATAAATAAATAAAAAACCTTTTATGGAACCTATTTTCTTTAAAATAGAGCTGTTCAATACCGCGTATTTAAAAAAAAGCTATGTTTTGCAGTTTGAGTGCTTTTTCTTTTGTAAATTCTTATATCCTCCTACACAATTTGGCTTCCATCAAATACGCGGTATTGCTTTTTGCAAATACGCGGTATTGCGCGCCGAGCGACGATATATATATCTGCCCAACATCCCATTATCCATACAAAACTATGTTACACCCGCTAAAGCATCCTCCTTCGACATCTTATAAAAATGATGATGATGATGCACTACAAAGTAGTTTGAATGAATTATTATTAGAAAATGAAATATTTGTTGATAAGTATTAATGTTAATTTTTTCACAATTCGTTGCCCTATGCATATGTATGAAGCGTTTTTATATATCCTTTAAAAATAAAAAATAAAAAAGACAACCCTATAGTCGTGCAGTTATATTTTTCTTCATATCTTCAGCATTAATTGTCGGATCTTAAAGTGTGATACTTCATTTGTTTGTGCCAAGGACCCGGATTTTCCTACCGAAGTTTCATTGTGGTACTTACCCGCCAGTATGTAGCTATCCAGTGACACCAAGAAGTTAAATGTACCACACGAGGTTTCAGAGGTCGACTGAAGTTACTTTAGTTGGTTGCAACAGACATATCATCATCATCATTTATTGGCGCTTAACCGCCTAAGCGATTTTGGCCGTCGCCTATCAAAGCACGCCAGTCATTCCTTTTTAGCGATAACTGACGCCAATTGGAAACCCCAATGGAGTTCAAGTCATCCTCCACCTGTTGTTTCCATCTCAGTCGAGGCCTCCCCCTTCCTCTGCTGCCGAATTCGGGTGACGATTGGAAAACCTTCTGGGCTGGAGCTTCTTTGTCCATTCGCATGACGTGACCCAGCCAGCGGAGCCTTTGGGCTTTAATTCGCTGGACTATGGTCAGATCTGCGTAAAGCTCGTACAGCTCATCGTTAAATCTCCTTCGATACTCGCCGTCTCATCTTCTCTTGACATTGTCCATGAATCTGAGCCATACATCAGGACAGGTATGATGAGAGACTTATAGAGCGCGATCTTTGTTCTTCGAGAGAGGACTTTACTTCTCAATTGCCTACTCAGTCCAAAGTAGCACTTGTTCGCAAGAGTGATTCTCCGTTGGATTTCTAGACTGATATTATTTTCGGTGTTAATGCTGGTTCCCAAATAGACGAAGTCCCTCACAGTTTCAAATTTGTAACTATCAACAGTGACGTGGCTGCCAAGGCGCAGGTGCGCCGATTCTTTCTTTGATGACAGCAAATACTTCGTCTTGTCCTCGTTGACCGCAAGACCCACTTTTTTCGCTTCTTTATCCAGTCCAGAGAAGGCAGCGCTTACGGCGCGGTTGTTAAGGCCAATGATATCAATATCATCGGCATACGCCAGCAATTGCACGCTCTTGTAAAAGATTGTACCATTGCGGTTTAGCTCTGCTGCTCGAATTATCTTCTCCAGCATCAGGTTGAAGAAATCGCACGAAAGGGAGTCGCCCTGTCTGAAGCCTCGTTTGGTTTCAAATGGCTCAGAGAGGTCCTTCCCGACTCTGACGGAGCTGTTAGTATTGCTCAACGTCATTTGGCAAAGCCGTATAAGCTTTGCAGGGAAGTCAAATTCAGACATGGCGGCATACAGGCAACTCCTTTTTGCGCTGTCAAAAGCGGCTTTGAAATCGACAAAGAGATGGTGTGTGTCGATTCTTTTATCATGGGTCTTCTCCAGGATTTGGCGTATCGTGAAAATCTGGTCGATGGTAGACTTACCAGGTCTAAAGCCACACTGATAAGGTCCAATCAGCTTGTCTACGATGGGCTTCAGTCTTTCACACAATACGCTAGAAAGAACCTTATACGCGATATTAAGAAGGCTGATTCCGCGGTAGTTGGTGCGGTTAGCGGGATCGCCTTTCTTGTGGATTGGGCAGAGCACACTTAAATTCCAATCTGGAGGCATGCACTCGTCTGACCATATTCTGCATAAGAGCTGATGCATGCTTTTTACCAGCTCTTCGCCTCCGTGTTTGAACAGCTCGGCGGGCAGTCCGTCTTTTCCAGGCGCTTTGTTGTTTTTCAGCCGGGATATAGCTATCCTCACTTCATCATAGTCAGGTGGTGGGACGACTTTTCCATCGTCAGGGATTGGGGTATCGGGTTCGACGTCTCCCTCGCAATTTAGCAGTGAGGAGAAGTGCTCCCTCCATAATTTAAGTACACTCTGTACGTCGGTTACCAGGTCGCCATTATTGTCCTTACAGGAATTTGCCCCGGTCTTAAAACCTTCCGTCATCCGCCGGATCTTTTCATAGAATTTTCGGGCATCATTCCTGTCAGCCAGCATCTCAAGCTCCTCACACTCACGCCTTTCGGCCTCACGTTTCTTTTTTCTGAAAAGGCGTCTCTCTTCCTTCTTTGCCTCACGAAAGCGTTGCCATACACTGCGGGTTGCGCCCGTTCGCAACGTCTCCCTGTAGGCAGCGTCCTTTTTGTCCGAGGCAGTGCTGCATTCCTCATCGTACCAGTTGTTTTTGCGGGCTCGCTGGAACCCTATAGTGGCCTCAGCGGCGGTACGTAATGAGTGAGAGATATGCTTCCATTGCTCGGTTGCATCGTTAGGTCGAGGATTGCTCTCCGATAGCAGGTGTGAGAGTCGAGTGGAGAAATTGTCAGCTGTCTGTGTCGTGCGCAGCTTCTCGACGTCAAACTTTCCTTCCGTTACTGTGCGCACTTTCTTTGCTACACAGAGGCGTGTGCGTATCTTGGCTGCAACAAGATAATGGTCCGAGTCGATATTGGGACCACGAAGGGTACGCACGTCCAGAACGGTGGAGCTATGTCTGCCGTCGATCATGACATGATCAATCTGGTTTCTTGTTCTTTGATCAGGAGACAGCCATGTGGCTTGGTGTATTCGTTTATGCTGGAACCTGGTACTACTGATGACCATATTGCGAGCAGCAGCGAAATCAATCAACCTAGTGCCGTTGGGGGATGTTATATCATGGAGACTAAATTTTCCAACTGTTGGACCAAAGACTCCTTCCTTGCCCACCTTCGCATTAAAGTCGCCGAGCACGATTTTGATATCATGTTGGGGGCAGCGATCATAAGTCTGTTCAAGTTTATCGTAGAAGGAGTCCTTCTCTGCGTCGTCCGTCTCCTCAGTCGGCGCATAGGCGCAGATAAATGTTATGTTGAAAAATTTCGCTTTGATGCGGATCGCAGCGAGACGCTCGTCCACGGGGGTGAACGCTAGTACTTGGCGGCGAAGTCTCTTTCCCACCACGAATCCTACACCACGCGCTTTGCCGCGTGTCTGGCCACTGTAGTATACGTCACAAGGTCCGATGGTCGTCTTTCCTTGTCCCGTCCATCGCATTTCCTGCAGGGCGGTGATGTCAGCCTTTGCGTTAACGAGGACATCAACCAGTCGGGCAGCGGTACCGTCCCTTGAAAGGGTCCGGACATTCCCGGTACATGCCCTAATATCCAAATCATTATGCCTTATTCGTTTTGCCGGGTCGTCAACATTAAAGGGGGTTCTCATCCGAGGCTTTAATTTATTTTTCATTGGACTAAATTTTTTACGTGGCGGGTCCCAAACCCAGCGCACAACCCGTTTCGGGGTTTTCGGAAAATATTTACACATTTATATGGCGAGCCGCTTGCTTCAAGACAGACGCCCGCTTGCAGCCGCACCTCATGGTGAACAGACGCTGCGCAAAAACCTCGGTGAGCCCTTAAACCAAGTATGTCAGAGTGGCCCCACCGGGGCTCCCTCTCTTTCTGCCGCGAGCCTAGGTAGCTCCCGTTGCAACAGACATATACATTTTTATTATATACCAGAAATCAATAAATCCATCCTAATGTACTGCAAATATAGTTTTGCTACTGAGAAACAAAATTAATTTTGTTTCTGTTTCGGTGTCTGTTACAAGGAACAAAATTAATTTAGTTTCGTTACGGGTTTTGTTACAAGGAACAAAACTAATAATGTTGTTTCTGGTACAAGGAACAAAATTAATTTAGTTTCGTTACAGGTTTTGTTTCTGCTGGAACCGTTTCGGAGTTTTGTTACGACTTTTGTTACAAAGGAGTTTTGTTTATGTTTCGGTTTCTGTTACAAGAAACAAAATTAATTTAGTTTCGTTACAGGTTTTGTTTCTGGGGTTTTGTTTCTGTTTCAGTTTCGTTGCAAGCTGTGTAACAGAAACCGAAACCGAAACGCGTTACAAGTCCCTGCTTTATAATGAATCAAGATTTCATAATGAATTAACTATTTTCAATTTTTATTTTTTTTTACATGCAGGTTTATTTAGTACGTTGAGCCTTCAAACCTTCATTTTATTAAAAAAGAACAACTTAAAACCACATCTACCAGCAGAAGCAGCGAAAAATTTGGTTACCAGACATAATATATTGGCAGAAAACAGTGGGTTTTTTTGTTTTGATTTGGGATTTCAGTTAAAAAGGCGCTAAGAACGCAATAAAGAAGAGTATAAAACGCCAATCACAAGGAAATGTGTCGTAGGATTTGCTGGTGGCCAAGTCTACTTAAATTTTCCTATTAGCGCGAATAATAACTCGTTCTGAAATTGACCAGGTATTACCATGGTAAATTGGTTATTTACTTAGAATAGTAAGATTAATTAAGACAAAAACTATGAAATAGTACTTTGTAAGAAAAATATACATAACTATAGTAAACCTTTTCTTGGCACATTTACCTGACTTGGTGTGAAAAAGGCCAAATATCCAAGGTTTAAATCAAAATGAACAAATTTTATCTTCGCAATACTGGCCCATTGGACACTGTTATAAAAAATGGCACATTTAGAGCGCCCTCAGAGAGCGCTAAGCTTCGGATCAAGTCATTTTTGGCGTCCACCCTTCAAAGCTATATTTGCATGCGTTCAATGTAAAAAAAAAATGGAAAACGGGATGAGGCACGCTTTCCCATTACCATAAAAAACTCATGTTTGGTCATTATACGCCAGAGCTACCAGATCCGCCCACCAACTGAAATGAAAAACTGCGGAAAGCATGTCCTTTCCGTTTTATCATAACTCAAATTTGGTCAGTATACTTAATTTTTAAATAGGAAAGCGATTTGCACCATTGGCTACCCTAATGTATATGTACACACAAATGTGTGTGTATTATCTTAAATTGATAATACGAACACAGTCACATACGAGTTTGCTTCTTATACATTCATAAATATATATACATATATGTACGTACAAAAGACTGAAACATAAACCGAAACGAAAACTATAACAGTTTAAAAGCGACTAGTTTTTCAAACCGAAACCGACGGTATTTAAATACGGAAAAAGACTAACCCGAAATCCCCGGTTTAATTTTTACCTAACTATGTGGCGGCATAATTTACGAAGCTAGTAAAGCCCAGTCACTAGTTTACCCCACGCCTGATATCGGATTAATCTTAATTTTAGTTAGGCATGACGCTATGTAGGGAAAATGTGTTCTATATAACACGCTAACGGGGTAACTCCTAGCTCCCATAGAAATCGAATAAAAAGCAGAACTAACATGTGAAATCAAGGGTACCCCCTATTTGCTGACAACACAAAACCTTCAATATCTCAGATCGAGAAAAGGTGGACATATACCACTTGTGCTTTAAGGGGCCCATATGACTGATAAATAATTTATTGTTCACAAACTTCTGTTCCCATTTTTGTTACAATCCCGAAACTGGAACGTTATTTAAAGCGGTTTGATGCCTTGTTTTTTTTACCTACATACGTATGTATAAAAACATAGTAAGTAGGTATATTTGTACCTACATATAGTTAATACATAAGTAAGATTTGTTCAAAAGTTAACTTTTCTCCAATGTCTAGCACTTTTAATGGCGAATTTCTTTAGAAAAAAAACACAAATTAGACTGTCATCATATATATGAATATGAATTTTATTGCAGAAAAAACAGTAGCTTATTTTGCAGAACGCGATCAGAGAGTATAAATTGTAAAACTTGTTATAGCGACAAACGTAATGACCATACTAACTTAGCAGAATGCGTTATGCGGTTATACAAGCTAATGTCTCTAAATGTTGTACTCATCATACAGCTGCTATTGGAGCCATGGATTGCCACCTACATAGGTGGTTATTGGTGAGCGGAGTGCTCGCACTGCTGGTTTGCTCATGTTGTGCATAACAACTGCAGTGTTATTTGCTATTTTTATTTACTGGCTTTCAACTCCAAACAGTATTTCTAAGAAGTCTGCTTTATGATATTTAGGACCAGTTTTCAGTGCACTTTTAAACCACAGACAAAGTTGACTAGAGTTTATCCCATAAAAAGTGGCCGTTTATACAAAGTTGATCTCGCTCTGTAGCACTAAAAAACCGGGCTTTAGTTATTCTGGTGACGAACCAATTCTACGTTTCGAAACATTTAGGGCTGCCAGAAGTTTCCTATTTGGCTTGTTGTCGTCATTGCTAGGAAGGTGCATAGTAACCCAATTTCAATGGGGACTTGAACGATTAATGATGATTTTTTACCAATAACACGTTTATACTCAAAGTTGAGCTTGGTATCAGTCTCGGCGTTAGCCGAAAACTAGGCGCTGGCGAACAAGCTTTGCTAGGCCCCTGTTATATACCCAGTCAAGGGCGGATCCAGGATTTGGAAGTTAACTTCTTAGGCGGCGATATGAAGTTTTGATTGAGAGTAAAATTTGAGAAAAGGGATGCTGATGCAACGAAAATTGAAATTGTAGCCGACTTTCAGGCGTATGTTGCAGACTTTCAGGCCTAGGCGATTTTCACCACATGTTTAGCTGTGCAAATCAAATAGGAGGTGATATTCTAGAATCTAGCGAACATTGCACAAAATGTAATAGCACTACTCGACAAAAAAATCTCCAAGAATATAAGTATTTTCTTAATGTGAAATGTTCTCCAGATTCCGAATATCACATCCATTTTTCTGTGGCAGATCTAGTTTCCGAGATATCGGTAAAAATATGAAAATTCACAAATTTGCAAAACACTACTTCATATACATAGGTAAGTAAAAAATTTGTAGCATACCAGTACAAAATTGTGATGTGCTCTTGATTTCATAAGCCCTGTTATATTGAAAGTTCTCAATCAAAAATTTTCTGTTTTTACCCAAAAAATTTACCGAATTTTCCATATCCTCGACATTTGATACATAATTTCTATGTAGAATTTTCTGCTGATTCCAAAAATGTAGTCATTTGGTTTAAAAGTAGAATAGTTTTCGAGATATTTTGGAATTTGATTTTTTGAGATAAGTTAAAATTATGTATATAAAAAAAGTTCTAAAGTCGATAGTTTTCACCTTTATGTTACATTTTATGCTTCCCAAAGAAGGAAACAACCAAAGTCGCCTTTGATAGCTTGTTCCCGAAGTCCTTGGTATAGCAGTTGGTAAAAAAAGAATAGCAAATTTGGATGAAGAAATAAAAAATCAATCACCTTAATGTCGACTTTAATTATTTTTGCATTAGTTAAAAGTCTAATTCATCTCCTCAAAACGAAATCAAATGTAATAAAAATCGAGAAGGTAATAGCGAAAATATTAACAGATTAGTAATCCCAATTTTCCCTTATCTCTAATCTTAGCTTGCGGCATTTATTGACGCTTAACCGCCTAGGCCATTTTGGCCGTTTCGTGTCAAAGCACGCCAGTCAATCCTTTTTAGCGATAACTGGCGCCAATTGGAAACCCCAACAGAGTTCAAGTCATCCTCCACTTGTTGTTTCCATCTCAGTCCTTCCTTGTCCACTCGCATAACATGTCCTAACCAGGGGAGCCTTTGGGCTTTTATCCGCTGGACTATGGTCAGGTCTGCGTAAAGCTCGTGCAGCTCATCGTTAATTTTCCTCCGATACTCGCCGTTGGCATCACGGGAAGGACCATAGATCTTCCGGAGAACTTTTCTCTCAAATGCTCCAAGACCATCTCATCTTCTCTTGACACTGTCCATGATTCCCGAACCGTACATCAGGACTAGTATGATGAGAGACTTATAGAGCGTGATCTTTGTTTGTCGAGAGAGGACTTTACTTCTAAATTGCTTACTTAGTCCAAAGTAACACTTGTTGGCAAGAGTGATTCTCCGTTGAATTTCTAGACTGATATTGTTTTCGGACGAAGTCCCTCGCGGTTTCAAATGTGTAGCTATCAACGGTGACTTGGCTGCCCAGGCGCAGTTGCACCGATTCTTTCTTTGATGACAGCAGATACTTCGTCATGCCCCTCCTGGGTCTTGCCCACTTTTTTCGCTTCCTTATCCAGTCCAGAGAAGGCAGGGTTTACGGCGCGGTTAAGACCAATGATATCAATATCATCAACATACGCCAGCAATTGCACGCTATTGTAAAAGATTGCACCATTTCGGATTAGGTCTGCAGCTCGAATCATCTACTCCAGCATCAGGTTAAAGAAATTGCACGAAAGGGAGTCGCCCTGTCTGAAGCCCCGTTGGGTTTCAAATGGCTCAGAGAGGTTCTTCCCATTATTGACGGGGCTGTTGGTACTGCTCAACGTCATTTGACGAAGCCGAATAAGCTTTGCAGGGAAGTCAAATTCAGACATGGCGGCATACAGGTAACTCCTTTTTGCGCTATCAAAAGCGGCTCTAAACTCGACAAAGAGATGGTGTGTGTCGATTCTTTTATAATAGGTCTTCTCCAGGATTTGGCGTATCGTGAAAATCTGGTCGATGGTAGACTTACCAGGTCTAATGCCACACTGATAAGGTCCAATCAGTTTGTCTACGATGGTCTTTAGTCTTTCACACAATACGCTAGAAAGAACCTTATACGCGATATTAAGAAGACTGATTCCGCGGTACTTGGTGCGGTTAGCGGGATCGCCTTTCTTATGGATTGGGTAGAGCACCATAAACTCCAATCCGGAGGCATGCACTCGTCTGGCCATATTCTACATAAGAGCTGATGCATGCTTTTTACCAGCGCTTCGCCTCCATGTTTGAACAGCCCGGCGGGTAGTCCGTCTTTTCCAGGCGCTGTGTTGTTTTTGGGCCGGGATATAGCTATCCTCACTTCATCATAGTCAGGTGGTGGGACTTTTCCATCGTCAGGGATTGGGGTATCTGGTTCGACGTCTCCCTCGCAATTTAGCAGTGGGGAGAAGTGCTCCCTCCATCATGAAACAAAAGATAGAGCAACCTAGAGCAAAAAAACTGTTCATAGAACACAATTTTGTGAAATATCTCAAGCTGGCGTTAGCTAGAACAGCTCAATAAACAAACCTTATGAATCCCATGTTGGCTTTTTAAAATTCAAAATGGTGGGTCCAATATAGCGGTGAATTTTTTAAAAACTAATTGGATTGTTTTGAAATTTGGTACTCGGGGCTTCATGGAGCTGCTGATTACGAATCCGATATCACTTTTTAGAAATTCGAAATGATGATTCCAATATTGCGGTGCATTTTTTTTTAAGTAGACGGACTTTATTGAATCCACCATTCGAAGATTCTCTAAGGCAAAAAAAAAAAAAATTTACACAGTTTTTTTATTGCCTTCACCGAGAGTCGAACTCGCAATTTATTGAATGCTGAACGGATATGTCTACTATCAAGCCCTCGAGTACTTATGCTTGCCAGCGTCTAATTGCAGCTTTGTTCTAAATGACAGCGACGAACCGCGTGTTCTGAAGAACAAACCACCGGACTTAATTTAATGCTAAAAAGTAATTAATTTAATATTTTCCGGCTTTGTTTTTAAACCAAAATTATAATGAGAAAGAGCGCTATAGAGAGAGCGCTTTAGTATTATTTTGGTTTTATTTTAAAACTATTTCGAATTAAAAAATTTTCAGAGTTTAATTTTCAGAAATTTAATTCCAAAAAGCCGGTAGCGACTGGTTTAAAAGTAAACTTTCATTTCTTACTGTGCACAGCGGTTCGATTAGAACAAGCTAGCGGGACAAAATTATTTTTTAACATTTGCTGTTTCATATGTAGTCACTTATTACAATTATGCAATTTATTTTGCTCAGATGTTTGTTTTTTTTTTTCTTTTTATGGGTCAAAGGCCCCAAAATTCAGTTTTTTGCAATTATCTCTCTTCCTGAGAGCTTATCACGTTTCTCGTCTTTGTCAAAGTTATAGCCAGAGACACTTAAGGAGAGGAACTCAGTCGAAGATTCTCTAAGGCAAAAAAAAAAACAAGTAAGGAAAGCTGTCTTCGGCCGTGCCGAAGGCTAAATACCTTTCATGAATAAGCGTCACGATTTTCACTGTTTGATCCCCAGTACAGCCTGTGTGAATTTAACTTTAGCTCATACTGAAATTATCGGAGCTATCGATTATAATGGGACGATGTGTTATATTGGTCCAATCTCATTAATTTTTAACATCGACATTCCACATTCTAAAATAGCAACATTTACGAAATTTCACCTTCCTACCGATATAATTACAGGAGTTATCTACCAAAATCCGTTTATCGGAACAATCGATTGTATGGGGGCTATGTGAAATATTTATCCCCTTTCAATGATTTTCAACATGGATATTTCGCATATAAAAATAGCGACGCTTCCAAAATTTCACGTTCCTATGTATTTAATTACAGGACTTAAGCGCAAAATCCGTTTATCGGAATAATCGATTGTATGGGAGCTATGTGAAATATTTATGCCATCTCAATGATTTTCAACATCGATATTTCACATATAAAAATAGCGATACTTCCAAAATTTCACGTTTCTACATGTTTAATTGCAGGAGTTATAGCCCAAAATCCGTTTATCGGAATAATCGATTGTATGGGAGCTATGTGAAATATTTATCCCATCTCTATGAGTTTCAACATCGATATTTCACATATAAAAATAGCAATACTTACAAAATTTCACGTTCCTACGTGTTTAATTACAGGACTTAAGCGCAAAATCCGTTTATCGGAATAATCGATTGTATGGGGGCTATGTGAAATATTTATCCAATCTCGATGATTTTCAACATCGATATTTCTCATATAAAAAAAGCAATACGTCCAAAATTTCACGTTTCTACATGTTTAATTGCAGGAGTTATAGCCCAAAATCCGTTTATCGGAATAATCGATTGTATGGGAGCTATGTGAAATATTTATCCCATCTCTATGAGTTTCAACATCGATATTTCACATATAAAAATAGCAATACTTACAAAATTTCACGTTCCTACGTGTTTAATTACAGGAGTTATAGCCCAAAATCCGTTTATCGGAATAATCGATTGTATGGGAGCTATGTGAAATATTTATCCCATCTCTATGAGTTTCAACATCGATATTTCACATATAAAAATAGCAATACTTACAAAATTTCACGTTCCTACGTGTTTAATTACAGGAGTTATAGCCCAAAATCCGTTTATCGGAATAATCGGTTGTATGGGAGCTATATGTTATATTGGTCCGATCTTGCTGGTTCCGACAAATGATTCCTATATTGGAAAATGGTGGCCCCATACCAAATTTCAGCCAAATATCTCAAAAACTGAGGGACTAGTTTGCGTTCAAACAGACAGACAGACAGACGGACAGACGGACAGACGGACATGGCTAAATCAACTCATCTCGTCATCCTGATCATTTCGGTATACTTATTGATGGGTCTATCTCTTCTTCTTCTCATATTTACAAACATCGGACCAAAGTTATAATACCATTTCATGTTCATGAAAGGTATAAAAATTACACAGTTTTTTTATTGCCTTCACCGAGAGTCGAGCGCGAAATTTATTGAATGCGGAACGGATATGTCTACTATCAAGCCCTCGAGTACTTATGCTTGCCAGCGTCTAATTGCAGCTTTGTTCTAAATGAAAGCGACGAACCGTGTGTTCTGAAGAACAAACCACCGGACTTAATTTAATGCTAAAAAGTAATTAATTTAATATTTTCCGGCTTTCTTTTTAAACCAAAATTATAATGAGAAAGAGCGCTATAGAGAGAGCGCTTTAGTATTATTTTAAAACTATTTGGAATTAAAAAAATTTCAGAGTTTAATATTCAGAAATTTAATTCCAAAAAGCCGGTAGCGACTGGTATTAAAAGTAAACTTTCATTTCTTACTGTGCACAGCAGTTCGATTAGAACAAGCTAGCGGGACAAAAATATTTTTTGACATTTGCTGTTTCATATGTAGTCACTTATTACAATTATGCAATTTATTTTGGTCAGATGTTTGTTTTTTTTTCTTTTTATGGGTTAAAGGCCCCAAAATTCAGTTTTTTGCAATTATCTCGCTTCCTTAGAGCTTATCACGTTCCTCGTCTTTGTCAAACTTATAGCCAGAGACACTTACCACAAGGCCTGCCTGGAAATTTTTTTATCCGCTCTCCAGGTTCCAGGTTATGCCCGGAAAACGACCCGCGTACCAAATTTTTGATCATCCTAGATCCAATGACACAAATTTGATTAAATTTTCTATATAGATTAGAATTGACGTTAGGTTAGGTTCAAGTGGCTGCCGCAGAGGCACACTTAGGCCAGTTTTGAAAGGCCCGTTGTGATACCACCAACACAAGGAAAGTCAGTCCCGGGACCCAGCCAAATGGAAAATCCCTGAGTTGTTGGGATTTTCCACATAGCAGACATAGCGGGACTCACACTCCTAAACCGACACCGTTACTCCTCCTCGAATCACTTAGATGACTTTATGAAGGCCATCAAGTCCTTTATGTCCAGTTCCGCGATCTGGCTTAGGCTATCCAGGAACGTAGCTCCCAAAAAGCGTGTTCTCGCGCCGCTTAAAGCCGGACAGTTGCAGATGAGGTGTTCCACTGTTTCCTCCTCCTCATCATCTTTGCAACTCCTGCAGCATCGTCGATAGGGCACATTAGCCTTTCTGCATGCCTACCAATGAGGCAGTGACCGGTTAATACCCCTATCAATATGCAGATTTCCCTCCTAGTTAGGGCATAAATGCGTCTAGACCTTTTAAGATCCCATTTTGGCCAGGTTTGTTTCGATATCCGACACCCTGGGGATTGCAGCCATCTTTCGTTGGCTTGACGGAGTGTGTGCTCCTTCAGCATTAGTTTGCATGTGGCAAACGGCATACCTAAGCGCTCTTTATCCTGAAGAACCTGCTTGGTCGTGCCCTGCCTGGCAAGCTCGTCTGCCTTACAGTTTCCCTCAATGTCCCTATGTCCCGGGACCCATATGAGGTTTACGCGGTTCTGTTGGGCCATCTCCTGAAGAGATCGACGACAGCTGAGCGTCAGTTCAGAGTTGAACGTGTATGAGCCAAGGGATTTGATGGCCGCTTGGCTATCGCTGAAAATAGCGATATCTTCTCCGATAACACGTTTGCTTAACCAGGCCGCGGCGTCTAGGATTGCCGAGACTTCCGCCTGGAAGACGCTACAATGATCAGGTAGTCTGAAGGAGAGCTCAAGGTCCAAATCCCTTGAATAAATCCCTCCTCCAACTCTGCCGTCCAACTTCGAGCCGTCGGTGTATATGGAAGTGCCACTATTTGTTTCGGGACACCAATCCGTCCTCTCCCAGTCTTCTCTGCTGGGAATGTTTATTTTGAAACAGCTATCACCGACTGTAGTGGTCGCACAACGATCTGTGCTTAGAGGGAGAAAGCTGTAAGATTTCAGAATACTGGAGTGTCCAATAGTACCCGCACCCCAACTGGAGGTTTCTCTTAGGCGCAGAGCTGATGCCGCTGCTGACCGAAACCCTTCCAGATCAAGTGGCAAAATGCCCAGAATGACCTGGAGGGCTTCGTTGGGCGTTGTCCTTAGCGCACCGCTTATACAGATCATATTGGATCTATGGACTTTCCGCAACAGATTCAGGTATGTTGCCTTGCTCAGCGCAGGTCACCATACGACGACTCCATATAGCATGATTGGACGAATGATGGCCGTGTAGATCCAACTGCATACTCTAGGGCTGAGCCCCCATTTTTTGCCAATGGCTCGTTTGCATGTGTAAAGAACGAAGCAAGCTTTCTTCTGGCGCTGAAGAACATTCTCCTTCCAATTCAGTTTCCTATCCAGAACTATGCCTAGAAACTTGGCCTTCTAGTTCTAGGTAGGCTTAGTGGCGGTATTTTGTACCGGTTGGTGAAGAGGACAAGTTCCACTTTCCCCGGGTTGATACTAAGTCCGCAGCGAGAGGACCACGTCGAAACTTCTCGCAGTGCTACTTGCATCAGGTCACACAGAGTTTGTGGGAACTTGCCTCTGAATGCAATAGCTAAATCGTCCGCGTATGCCACTATCTTCCCGCCCCCAGCTTATGTCACGTAACAACGAGTTGACTGTGAGGTTCCATAAAAGCGGGGAAAGAACACCACCCTGGGGTGTTCCCCTTGTGACATAGCGTGATAACTCAACCGTACCAAGTGAAGAAGCTATTTTCCTTCCCCTTAAAAGTTGGTCAATTAAACCAGTTAGAGGTCTATCTACGCCCAGATTAGTTAGAGCGGAGTTGATAGCCTCCGGGCTTATATTGTTGAAAGCCCCCTCAATGTCTAGGAAGGCCACGAGACAGTAGTCCTTTTCACACAGCGATTTCTCAATGACAGATACTAGGCTGTGCAGAGCGGTTTCTGTTGATTTACCCTTGGTGTATGCATGCTGATAGCTAGAGATTAGGTTGCTATCAATAATCGTTGTGATGGATATTTTTACTGCCAGGTTTGTTGCAGGTACTAGTGGTGCGTCATGCAGATTCCCCGGAAAATGTGTATTCAAGAGCAGCTCAAGGGTTTCCTCTTCCGTGCTGGTCCAGGATCCGTCAGTTTTTCGCAAATAGCTGATGGCTGTTTGACTTTTCGAGAGGACTCTTCTAAGTCTCGCTGTGTCGTCGACCTTTTCGACGCCAGTGCAGAAAGTTCTCCACGAAGTTCTCTTCGCCTGTGACAGAGCTTTTTTGTAGGCCCTAAGTTTAGCTTTATATTCGTGCCAATGAGGCTCAGAGCCGAGGCTCTTGGCCTTGTTAAATTGTTTCCGGCATGATTTGCGGAACGAGTTCAAATCGTAGGACCACCAATGTGGCCTGTGTTTACCGCGTGGTTTTGGCACTGGACCAGCCTGTAAATGTAGTAACAAGATCCTCCAGCTCCTCTACTGATGAGGGGGCTTGTGAGGGCAGTACTGGGAGGTCTCTGTCTAATATTTCATTGTGTAACTGCCAATTTGTGTTACGTGGATTGCGCTTCATGATTGGTTGTTCTACAATAAAGTCTAAAACCATTTCTATGTAACGGTGGTCGGAGAATGAATGTTCTTCCAGAACCCACCATTTTCTGACCCACCCATAAGCGCCTTCACTACAGATAGTGAGGTCTATGACCTCCCTACGCGTCTTAGTGATAAAAGTAGGCTCATTACCCACGTTGCAAATTACCAGGTTGGTTGTTAAGAGGTAACCAAACAGAGACTCGCCCCTGGCATTGATATCGGAACTCCCCCATTGGACATGGTGAGCATTAGCGTCCGCTCCAATAAAAAGATTACCCGTGCAGAAATTTGACACCAGGTCTTTCACCTCCGTTTGTGGTGGGGGTTCTTCGGCGTCGTAGGGCATATAGACTGGCGCCACCGTCAGGCGGGTGCTGTCGACCGTTAGACTGATAGCGGTAATATCACCATTGGTGTAGTTAGGTAGGAGAAAGGAGTTCAACTCAGACTTGACCAAAATACACGTTCGGACTTTGCCTTCCTCGCTGGCTCGAATGAGCTTGAATCCCTTAGTCCCCAATCCGCAGATTCTCGAGCTATTGACCCAGGGTTCTTGGATGAGGACCACATCCACGTCGCCTTTAGAAAGACGACTACTTAAAGCAGCCGAAGCCACTTTAGATTTGTGCAGATTAATCTGAAGCACCACCAACATGAGAGCGCACAGACTTCCCTGCCGTCCCCATGTCGTCGAGGTTTGCCCCATCCCGGAGGTTGCCTATCAACGACGAGTTGTTCCGATTAACTGCCCGATGTGGCGTGGCAAGAGTCCTGCTGCCTGTAGCGTTAGATGTTAATCGCTCAGCGTTGGCTGCTACCACCGTGACGTCGAGGACTTCCTCGTCCTCTAGGCTGTCCTCCGTCTCCGAGTTGTTCACAGCACTATCGGCAAGGGACGTGGCGGATAACATGCTTTCCGCATCGGAATCCTCCGCTTCCTCTTCTGGTAATTCGTTTTCCGGTTCCCCCGGAGCAGCCGAGAAGGCAGCGCGCTGAGCATCACCACGATATACGTGGATAACGATATGGCCTACGCTGTAGTGTACTAGGCCATTGCATCTTTTGAGGGGCTCGATTGACTCTTTATTCATGGTGAACACCACCTGTCTGTCGGGCCCCACCGCATCCCCAGTCATGCGTTGGGAGGGACGGATTCATTAGCCGTAGCATCCCGAGAATTCTGTCGGGTTCGTCAGGGATGGCCGGAATCCACGCCCTTGCCCTTGGACGAGATGGAATGTCCTTCCAGTCGACGACCTCTATCTTTGCGCCTTTGTAGACTTCACCCAGTTTAGCACCTGCTGCCTTATACAGTGCTACGGTTTTTGCATCCTCGCATGCGAGTAATTTGATCTGACCCTGGTGCCAACCCGCATCCGTTACTCGCGCCGAACTACCCGGAAACTCCGGAGCAACGTTGAGAAGAATGTTGCCGAGTTCATTTCGCACGTAACGCCACCGGTCCTTGGGGATGGCCAGACGGTCATTGCCTCGGTCAAGGACGCCTGTAAGGATCCTGTCCTTGGTTACCTCAGCAAAGCTTAGTTTGCCCGCTCCAGAGGTATTCTGATGCCGCTTGGGAGGGGGATTTAACTCCAGGTCCGATCTCTGGCGCTTGAAAGGGTTAACTTTTAACCTCTTTGGCATGTAAGAATTTTGGAAATCCGGTATCACAGCTTTCGCTAGCTCTACCGATTTACTGGAATTCGGCGACAGCGACTCCTGCGGTACCCCTTCATACCTCTTCAGGATCTTTGCAGCCAATCTTTTCTCGTGGTATGTGAAGCGGCGGGGAGATGTCTCCCGGGAGTGCGGACCCGTAGTTGCCATCGCGGTCGCTCCCCTTGCCGAAATCTCAGTTGCAGCTTCCTTCCCCTTCGGAACTCCGAGGCCAGGTCGTGAGACCGCTGCCACAGACGTAAAGATACTGGTTTTCATATCAGAGGTTGATGGGAGTTTAGCATCCGCCGTTGTGCGCTTAGCTGCGTTAGCAACCGCACTGGTGCTAGCTCCCATCAAGTCAATCTTTGAAAACTTCGAGACATATATCCGATGTAAGGTGGTTAAACCAGGAGCTCTATTTGTGTTCATCGTACTTAAAGCTTCAAACACTTCGGCTTCTGTGAAATCTTTGTCGTCGATGGTGTTAATAGCGTTGTTTGACTGGCTGCGGGTCTCGCGTTGGCGAGTATTTGTGTCCTCACAGTCGTCCGGGTAGAAGTGTTGCAGAAGAGATTTTGCTGTTTCTATGCTTGTTTCGGTTACGATACCTGCATGATGCAAAGTCATGGGTGGCCGATATGTGGGTGCTTCTCTTATAATACGGTTTGTTACGGACCAAACATCTTCTCTGCCCTGATTGTTGCAGAAATTTTTAAAGTGCTGTATTGAAGCTGATTTCAATGCTGTTGCGTAATTTCGTTTTGCAAAGGCGTGTCTTTTTGCAATTTCATCGACAGGCTTCTGCTGTTTACACAATCTATTAAGTTTATGGTGAAGTTTTATACACTCTTCTTTCAGTGCTTGTAAGTCTTGATTCCACCAGGGATTGTAAGGTTTTGAACCACGTCTTATCTTCATAGAGTTTGTACATGCATGTTGTATGCTTGCGGTGAAACATTATCTATTATATCGGGTGTGCAGTTTTCCAAATTGGTGTTGAGTATACCAGATCTCTGGACGCTACTTTTAAGAGTGGAGTGAAAACTATCCCATTTTGCGGATTTGGTGTTGTACAAATAAGTAGAAGTCGGCCTCGATGCTTCTAGCTTAGAGTTTTTCACTATTTTAAATGTTTTAGCATTATGATCTGAGTTTTGCATTGCCCCAACTTCGACCCGCCACTCCAACCAAGCAACCAACCATGCTCCTAAATTTTTAGGTGACGAGTTTGATATTAACAAATGTGATGATTCATACGCTGGTTATAAGAATATCAAAACCATTTCTTATCATTAAAAATGAGCCCGGCGAAAAATCTGCTCATTTGTATCGTAAATTTTTAATTACACAATTGTACCAACGAATAAACATCTTTATCGATTAACTTAGAAGTAATTTTGGATAAAACATACAACATACATAGCTGAGTAATTACCAGCCTACATACTTACGTAGTAGAAATGTCATACTTTACATCTATATAAGATCGACGGCAAATCTTTTGAATAGTTTGCATCTGTTAAGTACGGGTTAAGTATGAAGTTCGCAACTACGTTTTGTTTTCTTTCATTGGCCTATGCAGCTAATGCTTCGCCAGTAGATTCAGCAAGACCCAGACCGCCACCTAGCATGCCATATGGACCACCCATGGGACTAGGGGGAGCATCGGTACCTCAACTGCATCCACCCGTGGAGGAAACTGGAGCACATCAAGAACTTGTCGATAAATCCATGGCTGAGATAAACCAAATATTTTATAAGTTGCCAAATAAGCCAGTTATATTGCAACCCATCAATATACCAATTATAAAGCCTGAACAAGCCGTGGGCAAGCCGATGTTTAAGCCAAGCGAAATACTAAGTGAGCTGCCCTATAAGCCAAATATATTACCATCCAATCAGCTATCATACCTAAAGCCTGAAATTGAGGAGGGTAAAATTCCCAAACCAAAGTATCCAGCATGGAGGATGTGAAAGGGGATGAAAAGAGTGTTGAAAGTGCTGTCAAAAATTAACAATAAAGTTGAATAGAAATTAAGTGTGCTATCATTGAATATTTTTTTTTTAGTTTATGAGGGACTATGGTTTAAAAAACTGAGCCCAAAGGCGAACGGCTGATGTAGATGAATTTCCTTAAAGCAGTTCCGCTTTACTAGGCTCTCAACTTGCTTCTACACTCAAAGAAAAAACGCATTGTATAATTAAATACGGTCGTGCTTAATCTTACAATTACCAACTTTAATTTATGCCACGTTGTTTTAACTATGATAGACCTTGAATTAAAATTGGCAATGATGATTTCAAAATGCATTTTTAATTCAAAGTTGCAGTGGTCTTAATTTAAGGTCACTAAATTTTGATTTACATATAAGCAATTTTAAATCAATTATAACCTGCTTGATTTGAAACTGCCATACTTAAGGTGGCGTATTTTGAATAAAAGATTTTTCTGCGGTATTACGCAATCAAAGTAGTTCACGTTGCCCACGAGGACAATACGAAGTATTTGCTGTCATCAAAGAAAGAATCGGCGCATCTGCGCCTTGGCGGCCAAGTCACCGTTGATACCTACAAATTTGAAACGGTGAGGGACTTCGTCTATTTGGGAACCAGCATTAACACCAAAAATAATATCAGTCTAGAAATCTAACGGAGAATCACTCTTGCCAACAAGTGCTACTTTGGACTAAGTAGGCAATTGAGTCTCTCATCATACCTGTCCTGATGTATGGCTCGGAATCGTGGACAGTGTGAAGAGAAGATGAGATGACCCTTGGAGTATTTGAGAGAAAAGTTCTCGGGAAGATTTATGTTCCTTCCAGTGATGCCAACGGAGAGTATCGAAGGAAATTTAACGATGAGCTGTACAAGCTCTACGCAGATATGACCATAGTCCAGCGAATTAAAGCCCAAAGACTCCGCTCGCTGGGCCATGTTATGCGAATGAACAAAGAAGCTCCAGCACAGAAGGTTTTCCTATCGTCGCCTGAATTCGGCAGCAGAGGAAGGGGGAGGCCTCGACTGAGATGGAAACAACAGGTGGAGGATGACTTGAACTCCCTTGGGGTTTCCAATTGGCGTCAGTTATCGCTAAAAAGGAATGACTGGCGTGCTTTGATATGAAACGGCCAAAATCGCTTAGGCGGTTATCCAGCGCCATCTAGCGGAAAATATTGCCTATGTCGAGGAGCTTTGCCCCAAGAATAAACTGTCAAAAATCCATTCAGTCTGTTCGTCACCCATAAATCCCTGCATTTTTATATATGGCCAATTATACCGTAATTTAACGTTACTCTTGATCTTCAAATACTCATAACTCCAGGGTATTTTGAAAACGTTAAAAATCGAGTGCCTTTTTTTCTTTTATTCACAAGGTAGATAGGCTGCACCGGGTGTATGAATTATCCCCCACTGAATTAACCCCACCGGGCAAAATGACTTAAACCAATTTTACAACGAAATTAAAAATGGCGGAAAGTGGGGCTAAAGTCATTTTCGCGGGGATTAATTCATTTTTTTTTAGTGGGGATTCTGTCATGTAAGAACCCCCACGTTTGGTTGGGCTTAATTCATTTTGATTGGTGGGGTTAATTTTAATTCCGTGATCTTCTGTAAAAATAAAACAAACAGTTAGCAACGTAAAAATATAATACTTTTAAAAATTTATTTAATTTCTTTGCTTTGTTTCTCCATATTTTCGTAAGTCTCCGTTACAAAAAACTATTTGATTAAGTATAACATTATAGCTATAGTACTTGTGAGCGTTTGGAGAATTTTCAAGCCATAAGAGTAAAACTGATATTTTTTTTGGTGAGTTAGGAACATGAGAAAAGTTTATAATATCGTTTATATTTAGTAAGATCTTCCTTGCGTTTATACGATTACTCTCTATTTGCTTCAATTTTTCCATATTTATTTTTAAGCAGAATACGCAGAACTGTTTTTAATAATCACTCTGAGAGTGAAATGTCAAAGATTTTTCCTTTTACGAAAGGTTAAAATCACAAATAGTGCACATTTCGTAAAAGAAGAAACCATAATTTTGTAAATTATAAAATAGTAGAAGGGAATTTTTCCTTTTACGAAAGGTTAAAATCACTAATAGTGCACATTTCGTAAAAGGAGAAACCATAATTTTGAAAATAATCATATAATAAAAATCCATCTCTGACAACTATTTTTTCATGGGATAGTGAATTTGCTGCTTGGGCTTTTTGCATTCAATAATAGAGCGTAAACTAACTGTTAAACCGGTTTTGCAACGAAATTAAAAATGGCGGAAAGTGGGGCTAAAATCATTTTCGTGGGGTTTAATTCATTTTTCTTCCGTGGGGATTCTGTAATTTTTGGTGGGGAAAGATTCACTAAGACGTTGGTGGGGCTTAAGTCATTTTGCCCGGTGGGGGTTAATTCAGTGGGGGCTAATTCATACACCCGGCTGCACCACGGTCAACTATATCGCACATACATTTTTATCCCGATTGGAGATGGTTTAGATTTTCCTATGGAGACTCAGAAAATAAAACCATTTTTTCTTTTTAGATAAAAAGAAAAAATGGTTTTAGTCTCCATATGTAGGGCAACCTGAATTTTGACCCCTGTGCGACACGCCTTAAATTGTTTCCAATTGCGACCAAAATGTGTGTGTAAAATCTTCGGCTATATTTCTATCGATTTACTGACTGAGCCTAATCTGATAATAAAACTGTCTCCCTACAAATAAAGACTACCTTAATGTATATTAGGGTGATTCGAAAAAAATGTCGACTTGGTCTTACCACCTAAAAAGTTAGGTATTGATGAGAAAATAAACCTTGAAAAAAATTAGCGCTCTAACTTAACCCTTAGAGGTGGCTATTTTTTTCGCCCATTCCCATACATTTTGTATGGGGAAAAATGGCATTTTTTTCAAAGTGAATTTTCTTTAAATTTTTGAAACTTTTTTGAAAATATTTTTACACACTCTTAAAGTTGAAGCTTCCAAAATGGTAAGCCATGTGCGATTATCTTAACTTTAAGGTAATTACAGCCATTTGAAAATGACTGAGTTTTGTACTATTGCACATACATACAGAGTAACACGTATAAAATCTAGTAAATTTTAAATGGCTGTAACCAGGGGCGCAGCCAGGGGGTGTTTTAGGGGTTTAAACCTCCCCTGGGATATTAAACTGTATATGTGAAAACT